>LPNX010590558.1:10553-34758 GCA_001517045.1 Pseudotsuga menziesii | reverse complement strand
TGTCCAACTAGTGCATTTTTCCCCTCCTTGATGTACCCATTAAGAAAACTTTTGAAGTCATACACTTTGTCAATAAGTTTAGGTGGAAACACCCTTTTTTTTCTATTGTGCGATATGTATCCATCATCTCAGGTAAAGAATATATATATTTACTTTTCAAGTTGGAATACATTCTTCCGTAGGTTCCATCTATGTCTTCATGGGTGTGCCCCATAAGCAAGAACCCAACCTCAATAGTGATGAAGACACCAAGTGCAGTTAATAGTGATAAAAACATGAAACCATAACGATTCTTATTATCACTAGCTGCATTGTCCAACTGTAACAACAAATGTGGAGGAAGAGGTTTAAAATCAAGATTTTGATTTGTTGAGCTTCCATTTAAAGATAGGAAAGCATCCTTGTACACTCTACATTTTGAGTAAATAGAGTTTTGAAGTAATGCATTTGAAAGTGTGTTTCTTGAACTTCCACTCTCATAAAGCAAATCACCATACATATCAAGGTGTGGGTCTTCAAGGTCCCTCAAGCACTTTGCAAGAGATGTAATGGTAAATTGTGATCCCATGTGTACAAATGGTAGGGAAAAATGACCAAAACCTCCTGTGCTATGCCCATGTGTTAGCATACCTGTCAACGACAAAACCAAGTTTGTTCCTACAACAGATTTTGATTTGACACGTAATCTTGGGATTGAATTCTTTGTTTTGTCCATTTTATCATGGATAATGCTCAAGTATTCCTTTGGATACCGCTCTGAAATAATTCTGTGGGCATAGTAGCAGTATCTTCCACACATAATAATCTTATTATGTTTCTTCAGTCTAGCTCGTGCCTTTTCTTCCAGCTCTTTTGTAGTCGTTGTCTTCATCTATTCTTTCAACATGATACATTCACTACATTTACTGAAGTTAGTGTTCTTTGAGAATGCCACATATGGAAAATGAGTATTCCAAATCTTTCTCATTGTTGGTTGTGATATTGATGGAAAATTTAGCTCTTGAAGAGCCTCGTTGATCTCTTTTAATAAAGAACTTTGGGTGTACGTTGATGGCAGCAATCTTAAAGGAGAATATGTTCCATCTTCTTCAACTTGTCGTGTTTGGTTCGGTGAAAAGTCTGAATTATCCATTACAATTTTGTGCAATATTTCTATGGCTGCCACAGTATGTGCATGTGGTTTGCATTTGTTGGTGTTACCATGAATTCCTTTGACATGTCCTTGTTGGAAAGTATGTTGGTAAGTATAGAAGCTGCTTTGAGGAATATTATGTATCTTGTACCATGCTTTCTTACAAATAATATCTCCATTAAACCTCATGTCCTTTACTTTCCTAATAGTAGGAGGTAGGCCATGGCCATGGCTCTTTAACATGATCGTGTTGGAAAGGAGTGAATTCAAGACAAATTCCCTAATGTCATTTTTTTTAAAGAGTTTCATACCCCTTCTAGCAGTTGCAATGGCTTTCCTATCCACATGTTGAAGACAATCTTGTTTGCAACATTCATCCGCTGCCAAAAGTCGGATTTCTTTCTCTTCATCTCTTTGTATTTGAAAGTTTCCAACTTTTTTTGTAGCCACAACTCATTTAATCCTTTTATATGGCCTCATTGCGTGCATAGCAATTGAGTCTAGGTTTTTTTCATTATAAATATCATCATCCCATGTGTCTAAGGGACTTGTGTCCTCTATAAGATCCCATACCGCCATTTCCTTGGGTGCCTCCTTGAAATTTTCATTCACCCTTAAAATCTCACCTTCATTGTCCACCAACTTATTTATTCCCCATATAACCAAAAAATGTATAGACTTGTCCCCAATCCTACATCTTTCACAATTTCTATCTATGTCTTCCACAAAAACACCCAATTCCTTTTCACCTAACGTTTCACCCTCAACCATGTCATCCTCGTGGACATTAACTATGATCCCTTTGGCAATGCCCATGCTTGTTCCTGTGCATTCATGTGTAAGAGAAAACTGTTTACATGTGAATGTAAGCCTATCTTGGGGAGTATTTACTGGATGATAATGACAATGAGGTTCCAAATCTGATTCTAGCCAAATCTCATAAGATCCCAATGCACCCCCTAGTGTATTCTCAAATCCTGTTGGATGTGGCAAAAGAGCATCATGTTTTAACACTTTCTCAATGTTAACCACTATGGATCCCTTTTTCACCATCCTGCCTTGCACCTTATGACCAATCTTTGTATTGAATATGGAGCCTTCACCCACCTTCAATCCACATTGCAAAAGATCTACCTTGTCTCCAATAGAAAATGCAGAAGAGACATTTGCACCTACACAGCAAATTAAACAAACTTAGTATTTGCTAAAAAAAACAAGCAATGTACTATAAAAAACACTTAACATGTGCTTCAAGATTTTAATTTACCTTTGTTATGCCTCAAATATATGATCTTCCATGGATGTAAGTCCCCTTCATCAACATCTTCCACAATCAAATGTGGTTCAATGACATCAATTATCAAAACCATAACATATCCTACATTAAGCCTTTGTCCACCATAATGAGTTGTAGTCTCTGTAGATTCAACCCTTCCTAGTCCAACAACTTGACCATTAGTTAGGAGGTCAACATAGTCTCCTCTTGTCAAAATTATATTTTCCATTGTAACTCCTCCCAATTTATGTAACACATTTGAATTGTAGTTTGTAATTACGGTTAAGCCATATGAAGTGTATTTTCAAAAAAGTAATATAGTTGCAATAATTCAAAACAATAGGGTAGCCCTTTTGTATGCCACGAAACATTGTTCCCCTACATCTTGTGCACGCTAGAAAAAAGGAATTTACATATAAATTACACAAAATATATATGAAGAGATAACAATAAGAGATCCAAGAATTATTAGAGAGTGATAGATATCAACTCCAATAAAACCACCAAATTCCTATTTGACTTTGGACATGGGACTTATATTATTGATGTATGTGTATGAATGTGCTGGAAAACTAGCTAGAGTTAGCTTCCGTTCTTAAAATGTTACACGTTGAATGAAAGTTAATGTGTGTTAGTTTTAATAATGTAGTTTTTCATATAACAAAATCACATTGTCATCAATCACATTACACCATGATGGAAATCTAGCTGTGTTAGTTTTCATAATGTAGTTTTTCATCTAACAAAATCACATTGTCATCAATCACATTACACCATGATGGAAATCTAGCTGTGTTAGTTTTCATAATATAGTTTTTCATTTAGCAAAATCACACTGTCATCAATCACATTACACCATGATGGAAATATAGCTGTAGTTAGTTGTCATTCATAAAACATTGCATGGTGATTAAAAGCTAATTTGTGTTAGTTTTAATATGGTAATTTTCTATCTAACACAACCACATTGTTATCAAATACGTTACACCACAATGAAAATATAATGGAGTTACCTTCCTTCTAACAACATGGCATGGTAAGTGAAACCTAACATGTGATTGCTTTCATAAGGAAGTTTTCCATCTAACACAACTACATTGTCATCAATCACATTGTACTGCGATGAAAATCTAGCTGGAGTTAGTTTTCGTTCTTAAAACATTACATGGTTAGTGAAAGCTAAAGTGTGTTACTTTTCCTAAGGTAGTTTTTCATCTGACACAACCACATTGTCATCAATTATTTTTTCATCTGACATAACCATATTGTCATCAATTACATAGCACCATGATGGAAATCTAGTTACAGTTAACTTTCATTCTTAAAACATTGCACCGTGAGTAAAAGGTAATGTGTGTTAGTTTTTCATAATGCAGTTTTAAATCTAACACAACCACATTATCATCAATCACATTGCACCATGATGGAAATGTAGCTGGAGTTGACTTTCGTTCTTAAAACATTGCACGATGAGTAAACGCTGATGTGTGTTAGTTTTCATAAAGTAGCTTTCTATCTAAAACAACCACATTGTCATCAAATATATCACACCATGATGGAAATATAGATGGATTTATCTTTCATTTTAACAACATGTCATGATAAGAGAAAGCTAATGTGTGTTAGCTTTCATAAGGTAGTTTTTCATTTACCACAACCACATTGTCATCAATCACATTGTACCACAATGGATATCTAGTTGGAATTAGCTTTCATCCTTAACTCATTGTACATTGAGTGAAATCTAATGTGTGTTAGCTTTCATAATGTAGTTTTTCATCTAGCACAAGCACATTGTCATCAATCACAATTCACCATGATGGAAATCTAGTTGGAGTTAGCTTTTATTCTTAAGACATTGCACGATGAGTAAAAGATAATGTGTGTTAGCTGTCATAAATTAGTTTTCCATCTAACACGGTCATATTGTCCTCAAATACATTACACCATGATGAAAATATAGCTGTAGTTAGCTTTCCTTCTAACAACATGGCATGATGAGTGAAAGCTAATGTGTGTTAGTTCATTGCACCATGATGGAAAGCTAGCTGGAGTTAGCTTTTGTTCTTAAAACATTGCACGGTTGAGTGAAAGTTAATGTGTGTTAGTTTTCGAAATGTAGCTTTCTATCTAAAACAATCACATTGTCGTCAAATACATAACATGATGACGGAAATCTAGCTATAATTAGCTTTCCTTTTAACAATGTGTTAGGTTTCATTCTTAAAGCATTGTACGGTGAATGAAAGCTAATGTGCGTTATCTGATTGCACCAAGATGGAAGTCTAGTTAGTGTTAGCTTTTGTTTTTAAAAAATTGCACGGTGAGTGAAAGTTAATGTGTGTTAAAATTCATAAGGTAGTTTTCTATCTAAAAGAGTCACATTGTCATCAAATACATAACACAATGACGAAAATCTAGCTGAAGTTAGCTTTAGTCCTTAAATCATTGCATGATGATTGAAATCTAATGTGTTAGCTTTCATAATGTAGTTTCCATCTAACACAACTAGGTTGTCATCAATCACAATGCACCATGATGGAAATCTAGTTATTGTTAGCTTTCATAAGTTAGTTTTCCATCTAACACAACCACATTGTCATCAAATACATTACACCATGATGAAAATCTAGTTGGAGTTAGCTTTGCTCCTAACAACATAGCCGGATTAGTTTTCTATCTAACACAATCACATTGTCACATTGCACCATGATGGAAATCTAGTTGAAGTTAGCTTTGCTCCTAACAACATAGCCGGATTAGTTTTCTATCTAACACAATCACATTGTCACATTGCACCGTGATGGAAATCTAGTTGGAGTTAGGTTTCGACCTTAAATCATTGCACGGTGAGTGAAATAAAATGTGTGTTCGCTTTCATAATGTAGTTTTCCATTTAACATAGCCAAATTGTCATCAATCAAAATGCACTATGTTGAAAATCTTGCTAGAGTTAGCTTTTGTTCTTGAAACGTTGCACGGTGAATAATAGCTAATGTGCATTAACTTTCGTAAGGTGGTTTTTCATCTAACACAGACACATTGTCATCAAATAGATTACATCATGATGCAAATCTACCTGGAGTTAACTTTCCTTCTAACAACATGGCACGATGAGTAAAAGCTAATGTGTGTTAGCTTCCATAAGGTAGTTTTTCATCTAACACAACCACATCGTCATCGATCTCATTGCTCCATGATGGAATTATAGATGGAGTTACCTTTCGTCCTTAAATCATTGCATGATGAGTGAAACGTAATATGTGTTAGCTTTCATAATGTATTTTTTCATCTAGCACAATCACATTATCATCAATTATAATGCACCATGATTAAAATGTAGCTAGAGTTAGCTTTCGTTTTTAAAACATTGCACGCTGAGTAAAGTTAATGTATGTTAGCTTGCATTAAGTAGTTTTTCATCTAACACAACCACATTGTCATCAAATACATAACACCATGATGGAAATCTAGTTGGAGTTATCTTTTCTTTTAACAACATGGCACGATGAGTGAAATCTAATATGTGTTATCTTTCATAAGGTAGTTTTCCATGTAACACAACCACATTGTCATCAAACACATTGCATCGTGTTGGAAATCTAGCTGGAGTTAACTTTCGTCCTTAAATCATTGCACAGTGAGAGAAATAAAATGTGTGTTAGCATTCATAATGTAATTTTCCATCTAGCACAACCACATTGTCATCAATCACAATGCACCAAGATAAAAATCTAGCTAGAGTTAGTTTTCCTTCTTAAAACATTGCACTGTGAGTAAACTAATGAATGTTAGCTTTCATAAGGTAGTTTTCCAACTAGCACAGCCACATTGTTATCACATACAAGATATCATGATGAAAATCTAGCTAGAGCTAGTTTTCGTTCTAACAACATGGCACTATAAGGGAAAGCTTATGTGTGTTAGCTCATTACACCATGATGGAAATCTAGCTGGAATTAGATTTTTTTTTAACATGGCACGATGAGTTATAGCTAATGTGTATTAGCTTTCATAAGATAGTTTTCCATGTAATACAACCCCATTGTCATCAATCACATTGCGTTGTGTTGGAAATCTAGTTGAAGTTAGATTTCATCCTTAAATCGTTGCACGGTGAGTGAAATCTAATGTGTGTAAGCTTTCATAGTGTAGTTTTCTATCTAACAAAGTCACATTGTCATAAGTCACAATACACCATGATAAAAATCTAGTTGGGGTTAGCTTTCGTTCTTAAAACATTGCACAGTGAGAAAAGGCTAATGTTTGTTAGATTTCATAAGGTAGTTTTTAATCTAGCACTGCCACATTGTCTCATTACACCATGATGGAAATATAGCTGGAGTTATATTTCAACCTTAAATTGTTGCACAATGAGTGAAATCTAATATGTGTTACCTTTCATAATGTATTTTTTCATTTAGCACAACCACATTGTCATCAATCAAAATGTCCCATTTTGGAAATCTAACTAGAGTTAGTTTTCATTCTTAAAACATTGCACGGTGAGCAATAGCTAATATGTGTTAGCTTTTGTAAAGTAGTTTTTCATCTAACACAACCACATTGTCATCAAATACATTACACCATAATGCAAATCTAGCTGGAGTTAGCTTTCCTTCTAACATGGCATGGTGAGTGAAAGATAATGTGTGTTAGCTTTCATAAGGTAGTTTTCCATCTAACACAACACATCGTCATTGATCACATTGCACTGTGATGGAAATCTAGTTGGAGTTAGCTTTCGTCCTTAAATCATTGCACAATGAATGAAATCTAATGTGTTAGCTTTCATAATGTAATTTTCCATCCAGCACAACCACATTATCATCAATCACAATGCACTATGATGGAAATCTAGCTAGAGTTAGCTTTCGTTCTTAAAACATTGCATGGTCAATAAAACTAACGTATGTTAGCTTTCATAAGGTAAATTTTCATCTAACATAGCCACATTATTATCAAATAAATTACACCATGATGGAAATCTAGTTGGAGTTAGCTTTCCTTCTAACAACATGGCACTATAAGGAAAAGCTTATGTGTGTTAACTCATTACACCATGATGGAAATCTAGCTGGAGATAGCTTTCCTTTAAACAACATGGTATAATGAGTGAAAGCTAATGTGTGTTAGCTTTCATAAGGTATTTTTCCATGTAACACAGCCACATTACATCGTGTTGGAATTCTAGCTGGAGTTAGCTTTCATCCTTAAATCGTTGCACGGTAAGTGAAATATAATGTGTGTAAGCTTTCATAGTGTATTTTGTCATCTAGCACAACCACATTATCATCAATCACAATGCACCATGATGGAAATCTAGCTGGAGTTAGCTTTCGTTCTTAAAACATTACATGGTGAGTAAAGCTAATGTCTATTAGCCTTCATAATGTAGTTTTTCATCTAACACAACCACGTTGTCATCAAATACATTACACCATGATGAAAATCTAGTTGGAGTTAGCTTTCCTTCTAACAACATGGCACTATAAAGGAAAGCTTATGTGTGTTAGCTCATTACACCATGATGAAAATCTAGTTGGAGTTAGCTTTCCTTCTAACAACATGGCACTATAAAGGAAAGCTTATGTGTGTTAGCTCATTACACCATGATGAAAATCTAGCTGGAGTTAGCTTTATTTTAACAGCATGGCACGATAAGTGAAAGCTAATGTGTATTAGCTTTCATAAGGTAGTTTTCCATCTAACACAACACATTGTCACATTGCACCATGATGGAAATCTAGCTGGATTTAGCTTTGAACATTAAATATTTACACGGTGAGTGAAATCTAATGTGTGTTAACTTTCATAATGTAGTTTTATATTTAACACAACCACACTGTCATCAATCAAAATGCACCATTTTGGAAATCTAGCTAGAGTTAGCTTTCGTTCTTAAAACGTTGCATGGTGAGTAATAAGTAATGTGTGTTAGCTTTTGCAAGGTAGTTTTCCATCTAACACAACCACATTGTCATCAAATACATTACACCATGATGCAAATCTACCTAAAGTTAGCTTTCCTTCTAACAACATGGCACAATGAGTGAAAGATAATGTGTGTTAGCTTTCATAACGTAGTTTTCCATCTAACACAACACATCGTCATTGATCACATTGCACCGTGATAGAAATCAAGCTAGAGTTAGATTTCGTCCTTAAATCATTGCACGATGAGTGAAATATAATGTGTGTTAGATTTTATAATGTAGCTTTTCATCTAGCACAACCACATTGTCATCAATCACAATGCACAATGATGGAAATCTGGCTAGAGTTAGTTTTCATTCTTAAAACATTGCAGTGTCAATAAAGCTAATGTATGTTAGATTTCATAAGGTAGTTTTTCATCTAACACAGCCACATTGTTATCAAATACATTACACCATGATAAAAATCTAGCTGGAGTTAGATTTTGTTCCTTTCTAGGAGAGTACATTGTGTCCTCTACTATTACAGCCCAGTTGGATTTGATTGCCTTCCTCATTGTGGTGGTAAGAGGAAATTCAATGATGTAAAGGATTAATATTTGTACATTATATTGACTTATAAAGCTAAGCCTTTTGAAACAACAACAAAAAAGTATTTACTAGTTTCATCCAACCTCCCCTCCAAGCATATAGGACATTTCCAAATTGAAGTATTCATCTCTATGAGAAGAACCAGAAAACCTGCTGGCTATCTTTATAATTTTATTTCCTGAAGTCACATATACTGAACAAAAGGAGACCCAAGCTCCAAAAATTCTCATAAAATTCCATATTGTGCACCTTTATTAAGTTAAATTCCATAGATATATGGAGCAAATGCTTTGTTGGATTCCACTTGTGTAATGATTCAAGGATTCAAATTGATTGAAGGATCCAAATGCTACTACAACAATTGCTTCACAATCTACCATGCAAACCTATCCAAACTTGCCATGAGTGCCCCACGTGAGTTGAACAATACTCCAAACAAGGCATGAATGGTCACACAGGTAAATCACCCCCTATAGGGATTTCGTTTCATACACATGAATCCCTAACACACATCAAACCTGGATTTTTTAAGGATTTTATGACTATTGTTTATACTTTTGTCACCTTTTCTAATGCAAAAGGCTATATCAAATTTTTATGTTGTTATTCTAGGGCACACAATGCACTCAAAACCCCTCCAAATAGTTTGTAAATGAGAATTGAGTTCTCTTACCATCCCTGCTCATGCCCAAAATTAGACTAGAACTTACCAAAGCTAGTTTTATGTTGTTATTCATCACCTTTTAAGACTGAAACATGCCCAAAAATGTATTTCAACCCTTAGATTCAGCCCATATTCAAAGGTTATGTCTTGTTACTGCTAATTTATAGTCGAAAATGATCCCCACAGGACAATTGTGAAATCTTTCCTAAAGGCTTCCTGGCCAACTCAGCAGTAACCCCCAAGTAAGTATCTTCAACTTTGTCCAATACATATGCCACCTTCTCAGCGCTACAGGTTATGGTTTCTTGCGGAGCTAAACTCGAAATCAGACTATACATATGTGTAACTTTTCATTTGAATGGGTTATCCTGAGTGCTCATTACCCATGTAAAAACTTATATAAAACCCAAATAATCCATGTTTTTTTTGTGGGGGAGGACGTACATATTTCGAAACCTTCTCGCTTTAGGGTTACAGGCCAGGAGAGAGAGGTTGCAGAACAAAAAGAAAGTTCCCCTCTGATGGGTAGGAATGCCCTTGGACCCTTTCCCCCACTTCCATAGCTGACTAGTAAGGCTCTGGATCCATAGATACTCACTTGGCTACTTGGATTAGATTATATACTTGGTTACTCAGCTTGGTTACCACCCTATACTCCCTAAATAAAAACAACCCGTTTAACCCATCTGCAGCTTATTCCAAAATATCAAATTTTCAACATCTTGGCGCTTCAAGATATCAAAGTTTTGTGTTTTCTTCTTTGAGAAAGCACCATTTTACTTCATTGCCTCCTATTCACCCTCCTTAAGTGTCTTTCTCTCTTTCATGAAAATGAACAGATAAAGCATAATGAATCTACTAACGGCCAACTTTTTTTTACCATCCACCAATTGAAACAAACCCTGATCTTTGGCACTTATAAATCATCTTCTTGCACTTCTTGTCAGCAATTAAAATTTGATTATTACTGAAGGAAAACATTGAACTGTGGGCTATGCTTCATTATCCAACTAACAGAAAATATTTTTTTCTATGAACCAGGGACATCGTCATAAATAACAACCTCTTACCTCTCATCTGAACTTTCCCACTTCTCAACTTTGCATTTTCTCCACCACTCGAATACAGAATTAGAGTTGGATTTATCCTCAACAAAATCAATATACCAATCTTTCTGATTAGTAAAATGTTGTGAGAAACTTGAATTGAGGATAACACTCCTACTCTCCACCACCTGGCCTAGGCTAAATTGACAGCTAATCAGCCAGCTGTTGGAACGACCTTTTAGTTATTACACAATTGTTGATGAAGTCTAGTTGTTTGACAAACTCACATCTTATCCTTTTATTTAAAAGTACATGCTTATTTTGTGATAAACGTTTGGTGACAGTTGGCATGCTTCTTTAGTGATTGCGGGTGTGCTAATGGGATGCTGGTTAGCGTCTCTTGATACAATTTCTCATGTCAATATCTCTCCTGGATTTACCCAACCAAGTGTCCCTGCTTGTCATTTTTCAAGATTTCCAACCAAGAAATTTAAAGTATTCTTGTATGATATCTGTTTTCTCCCCAAGATATTTTACTCTTTAGGTCCATCCTTTGGAGGCATTTGTATTAGATCACTATGGAGCAGAATTCCAGTAGATAGTAGAAGTTTATGCCCACACTCCTCAGATATCATTTACCGGTAATGCTAGGCTTTCTGGTAAGTAGCTCATTTTTTTGATGAATTTGTACCCAACCTCCACAGTTTACCCTCAGCCTCACTAACTGCTTCAATGCTGCCAGGTTATTATGTAATCTCCTAATTCTTGTCTCTTGTCCAACGGCCTCTGCTCATACTTTTCTTGATGAGTCCAACCCTTGTAGTTTTCTCTGGGTCTAAGCTACTATTTCAATGCTTCCAGGTTATTCGGCAAGATTCTAATTGTTGCCTCTTATCTGGAAGCCTCTGTTTTCCCATAACACATTGTTCAAGGAGTCATCCAATGCCTTAAAGGATAGCAATTTTTAAAATTTAATTAGCAATCTCTTTTGGGAGCTTTTTTCTCATAGTCCTCCTATTTGTAGCATTTAATATCCAATATCAATTGTTTTTTAGGTACCTTATTAGTGAGGGGGACTTGTTAAACAATTTTTAATCCTTGGTGATGGGTCAGTGTTTGAATCTGCAATAATATCATGAATTCAACGTACATGAAGTGTCCTTACCTGTACATTAACCATCTGTTGGACTACCTTTCCAGTGTTGCAGCAACTGCTAGCTTCCTAAGACTCATGAAGAGTTGAAATTTGGTCCAAAGGGCACAAAGCTGGATTCCCACAGATACTGGGACTGTTAAACTAACTTCATGACAACCACATTGTCATTTTATAATACATGTCATAGACACAGCTGCAGGATACATCTTTTACATCTAAAATAGCTAACAAGCAATAAGACACTAACAAGTGCATGTTTCAAGTTCAACCAAAATCTACTTAGCAGCTAGCTTCAGCATAGATTATGATTTTTTTACTGTCCAAATCAATTGAATTTTAGACTTTCCTTCAAATTAATGTAAAAATTTATACAGGTAGCCACAAAATTTTAAATAATCACTAAGAATGAAATATGCTAACATCCATAGAAAACCTTTCATGTACCACCTATTCTGATGAAACTATAGATATAATAATATTGTTAAAACTAAACTAGCATTGTTACTAATAACAACTACAACAACATAGTATTGATATTATAGCTAGATGCATGTGATGCTCATGGTGTTGATTTTGAACCATGTGCAGCTCAGCACATGAGGGCTGGCTCCTCCACCCTTTGAGATTCACTGTCGGTAAACGCCAAGGGTTTCTATATGCCACTCACGACCCCCATTGCAGACGGTCCCTTTAACGCATCTCCAAAATCCTAGGCACCTGCAAAAGAGTCCCCCTCCGACAAAGTTGGGTCCACAACCCCCGTCTTACCAAGTACAATTAGACACCTCTTTGAAGTAGGTATTACTATATTAGGACCACAAGGGCACACTTTAACTTGCTGTGACACAAGTCAAGATTATGTAGGAAATCCAAAAGGATCCAATAGGGTAGGAAAGAAACCTATTGGTTGGTCTTGTGTCAATCCTGATGGACATGGAATACCCTACCTACATCAAGGTCTAGGAAACTTGTCTTGTTTGGAAAAGGAGGTGTAAGACTGGGTTGAGGATCCTTACCAGGTTGCAGCCAAATTTCACCAAATATATGGTGTAGTTTCTGGCATTGTCAGACATTCTATGAGGGCAACTATAGAGCTAAGTGAACTTCTAAAGTTTTAGAAGGAATAGACAGAAGAAATGTCAAAGATCTGTGGGGATAGAGAGGAGTAGAATAGTTTCTCATACTTTTCAAGATCAGTGTGCTGCAATTTCTTTTCCTTTAGAATTTTCTCTTATAAAAACATACAGTTGTCCTTTGGCTAAGATACCATTCTATTTGGGGTGTCTCCTAGTGAAATCATCTATGATTTGTGCTTGGTATCATTTGCACCCACATAGGGGTTTTGAACCTTGTTCCCTATGTCACTAAATGTATGGTCCTAGGCCTAATATCCACCTACATAGGGGGTTTTGAACCCAAGATCCCACATTAATACCAATGTTACCATAATAGATGGGCTGGACTAGTTCACACCAAGTAGAATAGGTGGACTGGACATCATATGAAAAATGTAGAATTTCAGGTTCCATTCAAAATTCAGTAGACTTGAACATTTTTAGCATTTCATCATTTCGGGACTTGCATGATTGCAACTTTTCAGGAATTTATTCTATGATGTTTGAGGGTATATGATTGGAATTTAATTAAGAGAACTAAGCCCTCTTTATCACCAAATGTTGGTGGTGTTTGTTGTTGAACTCATTTGTCATTTCCATAGTAAAAATGTACCCTTCACTTATTCCAAAACCATTGATTGGGCTTGTTAGCCTTATGGGTTTTGGAATATCTAGTTCCCACTCTGTGAAATTTACTACTTTTGTATTACTTAGCTATACAGTTCAGTTGCAACATTTTTATTGCAAATTCTGTCGTTGTTAGAAAACAAAACTGAAGATGATCAATCACTAACAACTTTGCTTTTCTCATATATATGTAAAAGGATAGGAGAAAAATACAAAGTAGCACACCTCTGTGGGAACCCAAACTAAAAAATTAAAACCCTAATCTAATTCTGAACAAGCAAACTGCTAAGTCTAGAGACTCGAACATCCAAAAATAACAAAATCAAAGTGTAAACTTATACTTCTAAATCTGGAATAGTAGTTAACTCACTTCTCAAATATAACCTAATCTAACACTGAAAATGGAACACTTCTAGTTTTAGAACAAAAATTCAATGCTCCATGGGGACATGTCTTGTAGGGTCAAGGGAAATCCCCTTGTGTTTCCCATGCCCATGGATTTTGGGGGTCACCTAGGGAAACATTTCATAGAAAGGAGGACATCTAGACACCCCCTTCCAAAGTTGGGCATTATCTTGGAGACAAGTTTATGACGCTTTTAGGGTGTTGAATTAACCTTGCATGGCACCTATAAGAGAACTAAATTTATAAATGAAAGGGATTAGTTTTTCTTGAGTACTCTTTGCTCTTCTACTTCAATATTTCACACTCATGTCCCTTTCATGCCAGATGCAGATTTTATTGGAGACTTTATGTCAGTGACTTCTATTGTCAATGGTATATATGCTTCACTGGTGGGAAATAAAGGTCTTCTGCAATGACTTTATATCTTCTCAAGACTTGTAGTTTTATCTGATGTACTATAACTTTAAGTGTCTACAACTTTGGTAATGAGGATTATCACTTTCTTGGTAGCCAATTTCACATTTGTTCATTGCATTTTGTAAGAGGTTTGATAGTATTTTGAATTGAATTTCCTTAGGAAGGGTGGTTGTTTGGCACATGCCTTCAGAGCTACCAAGTGGCCTTCAAATGTTATTGTTTGGATGATAAGAGGACTGATATAATCCCAAAGGAACTACCCATATTTGTAAATTTTAGGGTTTTATTGATTTTCTTTACTTAGGTACCCAACATATGGAGAAATGAGGCTGCAAATATTGATTAAGGCCTAAAATACACCTAGATTGTCCATTTATTGTCTAAGTGACGTTTCTAGAAGGATTTTAAAGATTATAAATTAAGTTCACTTCTCCATTTCTAAGGAGTTCTTGACATGAATGAAGTTCAAATCTGATCCTTGTTGGTTTGTGATTGACGGCTAGAGTTACTGCTGCCTTGAGTTGATCGTTTGGGTTGCTAACTTCCTGTTGCTTATATATTTCTATGGTCCAGGTTGTGACTGTGTTTTCATTCTCTCTATTGTTTTTTCCTCCTCTCCAGCTGGGCCTGAATGTGTTGGTCTCTTCCTAGCACACCGTGACTCTTTTGGAGCCCTTGTGGGATGGGCATGACTTCATTCACACATTCACTATTCTTCTTCTTTTCCACACAGTCACACACTATGATGATGATGGAAAATGGACTTTAATTAAGAGCACTAAGCCCTCTTTATCCCCAAATGTTGGTGGTGTTTGTTGTTGAACTCATTTGTCATTTACATAGTAAAAATGTACCCTTCACTTATTCCAAAACCATTGATTGGGCTGGGCATGACTTCATTCACACACTCACTATTCTTCTTTTCCACACATTCACTATTCTTCTTCTTTTCCACACAGTCACACACTATGATGATGATGGAAAATGGAATTTAATTAAGAGCACTAATCCCTCTTTATCCCCAAATGTTGGTGGTGTTTGTTGTTGAATTCATTTGTCATTTCCATAGTAAAAATGTACCCTTCACTTATTATCTACTATATCTCATTGCTACTCAATAGAACACAACTGAACTAGGTATCTTAAACACAATATTTCATCCTTTTTATGACTAAATCACACAACCCATATAACTGGGTTGCATTTTTCATACACAATAGTCAAATACTCTATGAGATTCTTCTCGACTTCACATGACACAACACACTGCATAACACAACATAGGCTATGACCTACTCAAAATTCATCAATGAATTCAAATAAAAACCAATATGTGCCACTCAACTTGGTCATAAGGAGTTTTAGAAACAATAAGATGGATATCCTCTAGTCAACTACACTTTCTCACAACCAACAGGCTCTACAACCATCTCACTCTTGAACTAGAGACATGCACAAGAAAAAAAAAAATAGGACTCTTAGTTTTTTATGCACCGGGGATTTCCTTCCCCTTAAAATCACTTAGATACTTCTACTCACAATACCCAACGTTACTCCCTACTGGTGCACTAATGACAATGCCTAACAACAAGCAACGTTTAGGCTAAACCAACTTACTATACTTGCACATGTATAAATATGACATCTTCACTATTGGAGTGATCCTCACATAGGGTACACAGGGATGACACAACTTCTTGGCATTTGTACATATAGCTAGAGGTTATCCAAGAACAACATGATTAAGAGAAAAATTAGCTCAACACATAGACCATGCATTTCAAACCTAGTAAAACTTGTGTCTCAAGACTTCAAACAGAGAATAAATTCTCCATTCAACCTAGCCGACTTGATAAACTCACTATACGGAAGAGCGAATATCAATACCAAGAACATAGCTCAGTATTCAACACTATTGGTTGGGTTCACCACAACATATGACTGGTGGAGACTAGATCAACACCATTATTCTCCTCTGATTTTATCCTTGCTGGATTTCATACCACTTGTTAGAAATGATCAAATCTTGAACCAACTCTGATACCAATCATTGGAAATGACCAAAGCTTGAATTATCTCTAATACCAATTGATGGATATGGGTAAATATAAAACCACTTTTCCACCAAAAAATAAGCATACATAGAGAACATAGTTGTAAAATAGAACCAAATTTTTATTCTATTCAGCCAACCTATCAGGTGGTCACATTGCCTCTTGCCACCTGATAGAAGAGTGACAGCTAATTGAATGTAACCAACCTTGGTCTCTCATGGGTGATCTTTAATTGTGTTATGAAAGACCGCTGAGAGATTTCAATCTATAGTATTCTCCAGTATTAACCTCCGTTATAGATATTCTCGGATCTGTAGAAGTAGAAAGCAAGAAAGTGGAGTGACACGTATGACAAAGTAGATCTCATACCTAGAGGAGTTAGAGAGTTGACCAATATTATACATATATACGAGCCAACTAAAAAATTTACAAAATTGTTAACCAATTTTCCATTAAAGCAATGCTAAACACAATGGCCACCCAGGGAGACTCGTGAACAGTGTTCTTAATGCATGAGCAAAGATAATTGCAAGATTTAGTTAAAATTAACTTGAATTGACCAGATGTTGGACTCACCTTAGACAGGCTCATATAAACCATGCCAAAACAGGTTTGCTCATTCAAAAGGAATTCATGTATCTTTGAAAGGAAGTAAAGAGGAAAAAAATGGCTAGTGACAATGCCAAATGGAATTGTATTAGTGTAACTAGAAGAGGAAGTTCTCCCTTAGCTTTTGTCAATCTCAGAAATGACACAAAAGGTTTGGTCATTCAATAACTATTGAAAACAGTTTTAACTTTTCTTTTGTCTGAAATGAAAAAATGTGATCTAACAAACAACATAGACAGTGATTGTTGCACCACTACTAATGAAATTTATCTTGCTGACCAGGTATATGAAAGGACACTAATCTGATTAGTTAAGTCCTATAGGTTAGTAATTGTGTTCTCAAAAAGTCATTTGAACTCCATTCAGGTCAAGAGGATGTGCCCACTTAGACATTTATTCCTTTACTACCTTGACAAACCCCCCACCTGAGGAATGTGGTTGAACTCTATCTTTTCAAATAGACAGAAAATATTTTTTCCTTTTGAAGGGAATCCATAGCTGCCATTATTTTTGACAAAAAAGAGACAGACAAAAACACAAATACATCTAATGGCGCATCTACAGAGATTTTATTCAAAGTGACCCATTGGACAAATTGGATTGGGTTTGAACTAGAATAAGATTGATGTTTATATAGCCACATGTTCCTTACCGTATGTCCTTGGCCAGGGTCATTCTGCTACCTTGCACAACAGCCTGAGTTGCGTAAAAGGAATATTATTAATATGTTGACGAGAGCAAGCCGCTCCAGTGCATGATCCTCTTTGTTCTATAAGGAAGCATAGTAAGTTTCATGCTTGAATCTAGTTTCAGGATGTGTTTTGGAGGGGTGTTTTATGCTCTACCCCAGATTTCAAAGTCCATCTTGCTATTGGAATTGTTCCTCAACTTGTAAATTGTCCACTTTATCACCTAAATAACCCCCAACCCTATAATAATGATTATATAAAATACGATTGGTTTGTTGCAATTTTTATGCAGATTTCCAGCCAAACTTTGATTTCCTGAGTTAGACTGTTCCCCATTTCAAGGATAATCCTAAGCTCGAGGTGGTGCAGGCTAGGTGAAATTTGAAGGTTGTGGATTTTGCATGCTCAATATTTTTATCTACAGTTCAATGTTTAGATTGTAAAGTTAAAGGTTCTAAAGCATTGCAAGCTTTTCATCTAGGTTTCTATTGGTCTATGGGCTGGTCTTGTTATTTATTTTGACACAGAGTACTACACAGTCAACGTTTTTATCAATTCTAGTTTGCCTGCCATGTATGGTATTATAGTAGTTAATTTGAGCATGCTTAGTACAATTGTAACAGGATTAGCCATTGATGCAAAGGGACCTATCAATGACATGTTAGTGAAATTATTGGATTTTTGGAGTAATTATGCTAAAAAAAATTATTTTTTTGATCAATTTGGTACCAAATCTGCAAATGGAAGAAAGAGATTAGTGAACAGACGAGTTGTCAAGCATTCCATCTTGCAACTGTACCTTTGATTTATAGTGTACTTGCTACTATGAACCTTTACTACAGAAAATTGGGGGCAATCTAGCTACTATAAACCTCTATTGCCAAAAATCTGGGGCGATCTAGCTGCTAAAACCCTCTACTAATGGAAATCGGGGGCAATCTAGCTGATTAAAACCTCTACAACTGGAAATCGGTGGAGATTGAAGGGTTCATGGTAAATTTAATAGGAAATCGGGGGTAAATGGAATATTTGCAGCAAATTTCAAAGGGCGAATTCATTATTTCTTCTTGCATGATGTGACAACACCCACTTTTCCTCTTGCATGATGCGACAAGAAGGTGACAGCATGGTCTTCGATTGGAATTTTGGTGGATGCGTGGAAGATAACATTGCCTCAAACTTAATGAACAGTGTTGGTTGTTTAATATCTAAATATTTTTTGAGCTATAGTGGGTTGCATATCACATCCATTCTGAAGTGGGCAGTAAAGGATGGAGGAACCAACATTAATCTACTAGGTGTGAAGTTTACAGGGATGGAGTGTACATGGAAAATAAGACAAACAAAATATTGTTGCATAAGATTGAGAAAATACCTAAAACTCGTTCGTCCTGACCAGAATGCAACACAACCTAATCTGTGAAAGTCCCTTTATGAAAAATCAGTGAAATCGACCCTGTGTGAAGTTTACAGGGATGGAGTGTACAGGGAAAATAAGCAGAACAAAATATTGTTGCAGAAGATTGAGAAAATACCTAAAACGTTCGTCCTAACCAGAATGCAACACAACCTAATCTGTGAAAGTCCCTTTATGAAAAATCAGTGAAATCTACCCTGAGGAGATGCAGGTCGATCCCCATGCGCCGCTATCATGAGGTGAAGTTTTCCAACCCATGACTAAAATTCCCGACTTGATCGAGCAATATGAAGTGAAGTTTTCCAACCCATGACTGAAATTCTCCACCTGATCGAGCAATTTCTCTTCCCAGCAAATGAGCAAAAACGGTGATTTCAATGCCATTGGTGGTATAGCCACTAAAATTTCAAGTTTTCAAAAGATATTTGTCAAATTGGGGGAAATTAAGTTTAAGGATTTTTTTTTAATTTATAGGTGTCCTTAGAATGAGTTATGTTTGAGTGATTTAATTTACCATTTTTATAGAAAATGGTTGTGTTGTTTTGAAAAAAAAATTATAAAACTAATTAATTATTATTTTTTGAAACTATGGAAGTTATTTTAAATGGTCATGTTATTTTTGTGACCATTCATTGAACTTATGTAAATATTTACATAGGGGATAACCAAAAATTTTTAGTCTCTCTGCTAGGGTTTCAGCTCGCACGTTAGGGTTCTCGGGTTTGCCTCTTCTGCAGACGTCATGGCCACCATTGATGGAGGTTCCCAACTGCCCTCCTCCTCTGTGCTCCCTCCTAAAATCAAATCTTTCATGCGCTTGGTTCCCAACCGCCCTCCTCCTCACCTTTCAAAAGAGAGTCTCCATATACATGAAGTTGTCAAACACCATTTTCAGAAGCAAATTTGATGAGGATGATGATGAAGAGAGATTGTTAATCGATGAGTTGTTGCTGCAAGGTAAGGAAAATTTGTTTGAGAATGCCACTAGGGATTAGGGCTTGTAGCTTCAGGGGGATTAGGACTTGTAGCTTTATGCCAAATAGATATGATTACAACTACAGGATGAGTTGGCCTTAGTCTCGCAGCATGCAATAGATGAATCATATCCATATGCTTTAAATGACGAAGGGAAACCTAGTATGTAATCCATAGCCTGTAGTTGTAATCATATCTATTTGGCCTAATATGTTTGAGCCTATTTTTACAGTAGAGTTTAATATTGTTGACATAAGCAACTTCGGCTATAGATTGCATACAAGGAAAATATGCTCCCTCGATTGATCTATACTTTGTGTTTTGTTCTACATTTATGACTATCGAGAATTCAACATGGTAATTACGAAACTGACAACTATGTTACTATAGAAAACCCAATTGATCAGCTTGATACTGTGTGTATGCTTATATGGAAGAAACCTTGCTAGGGTATTTTACGGGGTGGGTTCCCCCTAAAGCTATAATCTGTAGCTGGGATAGGGAACCCTGGGGGGCCTTTGGTTGGCAATATGTCCAAACCAGAACCCTTACCAAAGGATTTTTTTTGTTTCCATTCACTAACAAGTCCCATGTCCCAAACGAAATGTCACAAGGGCCTTGGATTTATAAGAATACCTTGTTAGTCCCCAGGTTTGAGGATTTCTCAGCTAACCAATATGTTCAATGTTTGTGCCAAATCTGGGTGCAATTCAACGACCTAAAAATGCAAATGTGGTTGTCCAAATTCCTTGGTATTCTACCTGTTTTAACTTCTCTGCTCTTTCATGCATTTTTGTGCCTGGATGAGGGACAAAACCGCTACAATGAAAGGAGGAATTCACTGGTTCCTGTGTTAACATTAACATTGTTTTTTATTGAACCCCCACACGTATCTTTCTATGTTATCTATGTAATCCACATTCAAAGTAAATATGGCCTTAATTTGAAAACACAAATACCACATTCATTAAATCATGCCAATTTTTAATTTATGTAAAATATAACTTTTTTTCAAATGGAAGATTGTATTTTTTTTTGTTTTTTGTGTCCTAAAAGGGTGATAATGATTATTGGGTGAAGAATTTGGATTTTTTTTACTCCAATAACATTGAAAACCTATTGACGGTTCCCATCAATGAGCTCTGGTTGATCACAGAGGATATTGAGAGCGTGAGATCCGAGGCGTGAGTTAGCAGGCCGACGCTCCCAGCGTGAGCTCCAAGGATGCATGCAAGCCTCTGCGTGGTCCTCATTCCGATTGGGATACTGTCTGCTGGACTGGATTGCTGGATCTAAGGCCCTCCCATCTGAACATGCTTTGAGGCTGGCCCAGAATGGGTGAGGAAGCATGATGGTGGTGGAAGTAGGCGGTGATTTTCCGCCTAATCAATTGGAATCCTTCGATAGGCTAATCACCAACCACGCCAAATGAATAGGCAAAAGAGAAATACCGAAGTTCGTACAAATAATTGAAGATGTTCCGGAGGTATCCCTCTTCCCAGAAAAAACGATTCGGGTTGCCCTATCATTGGCAGATCGAGCTCTAATTGGGAAATTCACAGGGCTCTGGCCCTCACCCAAAACCACTGATAGCTGGGTCCAAAGGAACTGGTGACCGCTAATATACAAAAATGTAGCCTCCTACTCCATCGGAAGGGGATACTTCCTCTTCAATTTCGAATCCAAAGAAGACAAAGACTTAATCTTCAGGAATGGGCCCTACTTCATGGGGCCGCAAGGTCTCTACCTCAATGGGTGGACTCCGGATTTTGATCCTGAAGTCGATACCCCTAAAGCTGTGCCATTCTGGGTTAGACTACCCAATCTCCCTATGCACTGTTGGAATCCCAAATCCCTACATGCTATAGGGAATGCATTGGGTAAATATATTGACATGGCTAGTCCAAAGGACCAATACGCCTGTGCCTACATCTGCATTGAGGTCGACCTCGAAGCTAGATTTCCAGAAGCAATAAACCTAACAGTGGGGAACTGGTCCCACATCCAAAAACTAGACTATGAACAACTCCCCTTCAAATGCAGAGGATGCCATGAATACGGGCACTTCATTTGAAACTTCCCTAAAACATCTGAGAGCCAACATGAGAAGGGGGAAGGATGGCACAGGGTGAATAGATCCAGACCTAAAAACCAAGTTAGAGGGGGCCCTAAGAAGGGTGAGGGGAGTGAAGAAAGAGCTAGTCAGGTTCTTAAAAACAAATACTTCCCAGGAACAAGGCTTAGATGCCTGGAAGGGGAGCACGTGAGAGTAAAGGGATCCCCCATTCTCAATCTCTGCAAAAAAACTTTGCCTCAATTTATTGAAAAGTTGTACTAGATCCCGGGTAATGGGAAAGCTATAAAATTCTGGCAGGACTCGATACTAGGGAAATCCCCTCCACGACTACCACGACTGCAGCTTTGGATGGAGGCGAGGGGATTGAATACTCTCTGGAGTATCTCTGATTGGGAGTTGAATTACCCACATCGATGGTCAGCATGGGGGTTGCTGGACTTCCCAACAGCATTGGAGGAAGAAAACATCAGTTGATCTCCCATCTGGCTGGGATTGCACCGATCTCTATTAATTTGAAGGATAGGCGCAGATGGGGCACGAGAACCGGTATCTACACAACGGCTGAAGAGTATTTAGAGTATGCTGCAAACTATAACGTGCCAATGAATCCTGAGATATGGAATAATAGAATGCTGCCTAAAATCAAGGTGTTCAATTGGACACTGATCCATCAAAGATTGTTAACTGGAGAGAACCTGGAGAAAAGGGGGATAGAAGGCCCATTCTGCTGCCCTCTCTATGCTATAAATTCAGAAACTATTTCCCATCTTTTTTTAAAGTGCCAGTATGCCATATCTATATGGAAGGAAGCAACGCAGATTGGAGGTGATGGGTATCAATGGACTGGAAGTATTCAGGATTACTTCATTAATTGGGAAAAAATGTACCAGGGTGAGCTGGCTCAAAAGAAAGGCGTGAAATTTTGCTGGCTGAAACTACCTAAAATCATTTGCTGGTGCATCTGGATAGAAAGAAACTAGAGATTCTTTCAGAATAAGAGTCAACCAGCGTGGAATATAGCTGCTAAAAATAATGCTCTACTTGGTGAGGTGGTAAGAAGCTCCAAGATACCGAATAACAAAGCTGAGTTGACAGAAAAAGAAAATAAATGGATGCAAAGTCTCAATATTCATGCAGCTAACAGTATAGCTTCCAAAAATTTGGAGGAATGGAAAATCCGAATGGATAAATCTCAGTTCGAGAATTGGTTAAGAGAACGGAATATTTTCAAATTGTTCTTTGATGGAGCTTCAAAAGGGAATCCGGGAAGAGCGGGAGGAGGTGGAGTTGTCATAAATCCCATAGGGAAAGTTGGAATTGAATACTCTCGGAATATCGGGTATCATTCTAATAATATGGCGGAAGCTTATGGGCTCTAGCAAGGCCTCAAGCAGGTACAAAAGGAAGGAGCAGACGAAGTTATGGTTATTGGGGATTCTAGGCTAATTATCCAAGCAATGAATGGGGGAAGAAGGGGCAAAAATGACCAGACTGAAAGATTGATAAATAGAATCAGGTCTATGGCCAAAAGGTTCAGGAAGATATAATTCTTTCATGTTCTTAGGGAACTTAATGTGAGGGCGGATAGTGCAGCTAATAAATTTATAGTTGTAGGGTGTTATGAACTTAATGTTAATTCGATGGTAAGCATGGAAATTCCCCCTTAGTTTGCAGGTCTAACGACTAAGGATGGAGAAATTTGGTGGATGGTTGTATACTGTTTCTAGTTCAGCATTTTTCAGTTGAGTCATCTATAATAATATAACCGTTTTTGTTAAAAAAAAATGATTATTGGGTGAAGATAAATGGCATTGACTGTAGCATGAAGTTGTGTTAATTTTATTCCCATGGAATCTAGTAGTTCTATGGAAGTTGTGTTGTTTTTATTCCTTTAGCGTCAGATGGTGTTATGTTTATGCAACTTCAAACTATGTTCAATTTGGGTTGACTAATGTGCCTATAGTATGAATGAATGATTCTCATGAATGGTAAATTTCATAAGTACCTAGAGAAGTTCGT
>LPNX010590558.1:0-10363 GCA_001517045.1 Pseudotsuga menziesii | reverse complement strand
ATTTTGAAGTATATGGGAGAGAAAAATATTTATGCTAAGCTCTCCAAATGTTCCTTCTTTCATATCGAGACCCATTATCTTTGGGCACATCATTTCCATGAATGGTGTAACACTAAAATATTCATGGTGCCTGAATGCATTTTCACAATAAAATAAACTTAGTATTGGAGTTATGTCACAAGGGTAAATACATTTGGTCTTGCAACATGTCGCAAAAAATGTGTCATTTAGGCTGAAACATCGTGCTTGAAATAGAATCTACTCTACACCTTGCCCACGTGCTTGCACAGTAGGTCTATGTTTTGTTATGGATTGGATTCACTTGTCTGTTTTCAAGATTGAGCGCCCACGCTGAAGGGCTAGGCTGCTCTCATGCTCCTCTGTCTTTCTTTATGGGCTATCATTTTTACTTTTCTTTTTTGGATACCAAACCGATGCCTAACTCCATGTTTTAAGGAGAAGGATATGTAAATATCTTTAGTTTTGATCTAGTAATAGAAGGGTCCCATCTTACTTACAAAAAAAAAATCACCCCAAAAACCCCTCTACAAACAAGCTGTTGAATCTGTTTCCTTGTACGGCCTTATGCGGCCATTGTATGGTCCGTACAATTGTACGGAACTGTGCACGTGGCCAATCTATACAACTATACGGATGATGATTTGTACAGATCCAAATGACTGCATTGAATCCCTGTACGATTGATCTGTACAATGGTATGGACTCTGCAGTATGGATTTGTACCATTGTACAGAATCCTGTACGGCTACCCTTACAGACAAGTGATGGCTCTGCTTGACTGGTATGCCCCCCCTACAAATGTATTTTGAAATGTTGTTTTTCTCATGGCGAAAAATTGGAAGTACAATGTCTTTCTCTCTCCAACTCGATTCTTGAGTTTCACTCTTGTGATGGTGTATCTTCCTCTCTCTCCTCAGCTGCCTTTGATACTATTGAGATGAACCAAAACCCTAACTCCAATTACTGAGATTAAATCTCACTCATTTGAGATCAATGGTTGAGATTCATTTAATTAATTTAAATCTTTAATGCCAAAAACTTGGGCATTTCTCCAAATCAGCCTCAATCATCTAAACAGCCATTCACTTTAATAGACTTTAAATAAGTGAATTTCCTAGGTTCCAAAGAGGTATTAATGATGATTTCCATAAGTAAGACACAAAATTATGGAAATACCTGTCTGAGCTACAAACATCAACATCTCCAAGGAAAGACACCCTCCTCCTTTTCTTCCCCAAATACATCAAACCCTAATCTCTAGCCTCAAAAGGATGAAACCCTAATCCTAGAATCCAAGATGCTCTAAGAGACCAAGAAGCCCCAATGCCCAAGAGAGAGAGATCAAATGTACAAAGAATAATTCAAGAAAGAATCATCCAACTTCTCCTCTTATGCTCCACTAGGGTTTCCTCATGAACCTTAGCACACCACTAAGAGAGCACCCCAAAGAAGAGATAAAAATGAATTTGTGATGTGTTGTGATGTTTGGAAATAATCTCTCCTTTCTCTGTTTATATGAGAGGCAAGGAAGGACAACAATATAGCATAGGTCAGATTAAGCCTTACAAGCAAGCCTACTAAACATAAGTAACCCACACATAAGTGAAGTGCTCCACTCCTAAGTACTAGTGTCAAGATCCAATGATGACATCGTGCACAATAATGACCCAAGGTGATATAGCTATGCAAGGTAAGCCACACCACTCCATCTTGAGCCTTTATGATTCCATTCATCCTCCAAATCCAAGTATTCCATTGGGGCAGCTACCCCTTGCAAGAACATAGTCGAAGCCCTGGTTGAGAAGCAATTATGCTATGTTCTGGGTGAAATTTATTGGTGTCCATTGGCAAATCTGATCATGTTCCTGTGTAGAGGAAGCCTTATTTTCAATTTTGGGCATCCTTTAGGCGTCATTTCATGTGCAGCAGTCTAAGCATTAGCTAACATGTGACTTGAAAATGATTTGCAGCAGTCTAGATCTAAAAAGAAGTTCATAGATTAAAACCTCATTGGGAAGTAAGGATGTTGTTGGAGAGTGATTGAATAAACAAACTACAAGCCATCACTCTTAAACAAAAATTATAAGGTTCATCTGGTAGCAGCCAACAAAGCCTTGATCAGCATTCCTTCTTGTGGTCTGTTTGAATACTCTTGGAGATGCATTTGAAGAGTTTGCATGCCTGTTGAAGAGGTTTATTTGTTGTTCCTATCCTTTTGAATCTTTGAGGTTGATCTGAATCACCTTCTAGAGGAGCTGCAACCTTGGGATAACCTTGTAGGGTGGTCAAATCAGTGTGTATTGCAGAGTATGGATCATAGACTCACATTGTAACCTAAAAGGGCATGTGAATGATGTAATTTCAAAAGCCTATGCACAATACAATTGTTTTTAATTGGATCTCCGGCCCGTTATTGTTATTTTCTTAGTAGAGTGAGTTTGATTTGTGTTGAGCATTTAGAGTTTTCCCACCATATTATTCAACCATCCTCACCATGAATCTAGGGCTCTAAGTTCCAAACTTTCTTTAATCAGTGAGGATTGATCCTCACAACTAAGACACAAAAATTTATCTTAAATAAAAATAAAGAGCGGTTGGGGGATTCATCCCTGATAGTCATAGTGGATAATGCTGAGAGATAATATGAAACTAGATAATATGGAAGGTTGTAGGCTGTAGAGTGTGCATTATTATGAGAAAGGATCACTACTCTTTATCAACATAAATCCTATCCAATATTTTCTTAAACTCTATCCCTTGTAAAGTGTCATTTGGCTGGTGTTTGTTATCGATTATCTACCTTAAAATGTGGGGATGATCAATTTGATCCATCACTAAGTATTTTATGCATGATGAGCTCGGCTTTCACTACATCCATCTATTGAAAATATCACTTTTCTTTAACACCAATTAACATCTGGACAACATTATTGGTGGTAGTCCTAATGCTCAAAACCCCTTTCAATTTGAAATGAAGAAAATATATTGAATATCACGCCCCTATACTTGCTCTAGTTGTCAAAAGGAAGATCAAAAGTTGGGCATTCCTATGTGTAAAGAACCAACCAAGGTGTAATTAACCACCATTCATACTTATCATACAACGTAACAATTATTTCCCTCAACATACTCAGTAGAGTAGTGCTTGAACTAATCTTTCCCAACCGAGAACACATTGAACATATTTTAAAAGGAGGTCGTTGGACATGTGGAGCGACCCATTTGGAGAAATTTTACAAAGGGAGATCACTAGAGATAGATTCATTAAGAATTAGACCATGGTGGGAGATGTTGGGAGAGCTCACCAAACCCATATAACAATGAAAAACCATGTGCACTAGTTAACATCCTTGGAGATCACAGGTAAAAGAAAGGATGTTACTCTTTCTATTTTAATTGATCCAAGAACCACATCTGAGAGATTTATTTTACCAAATGCATTGTATAGATGTGGCTTGGTGGCTATTAGGAAATATAATTTTAACATAATTGAGATGACCTCAGGAGTCAAGTAGGGGGGCGGATTGATGGATTTGGATATTGGAGTGCATGTGACTCAAATAGCCCAGTGTTAGAAAACAATGGGATCTTATGATGTAATCATAGGCATGGATTGGTTGGAGGTGCATTCGGTTGTGCTATATTACATAAGAAAGTTACTTCATTTCTTAGATGATGAAGGGAAGGAAAAGGTCTTGAGAGGGACAAACATGGTTGTATCCTTGCAATTTGTATCATTATTGTAGTCGAAAATAAGTCCCAAGAAGGGATACTATATGCATATTGTGGTGGCATACTAGTTTTGACTCAGTATCCCATCTTATCAGAATTTCCAGATGTTTTTCTTGAAGAGTTGCATGGGCTTCCTCCCAATTGTGATTTGGTGTTATTTGTTGAACCAAAGACCATATAAGTTCCCTTATTCAATGCCCATGCTTGAATTTCATTAGTTGCAGATGCATATGAAGTTTTTTTTGGATTTAGAGTTGATCCAACCTAGCGTGTCACCCTTGGGGAACACCGATTATATTTGTGAGGAAGAAGGATGGATCCTAGATGTTGTGTATAGATTACATAGAGTTGAATGATTAAGGCTACCATATATAACCAATATCCCTTTCCTTATATCTATGGATTTTTTATTATATTAAAGGGGTCATAATGTTTTTTAATATTGATCTATGATTGGGGTATGATCATCTATAAATAAAGGATGAAAATATCATGAAAACTGCTTTTACATTTTGATTTGAGAATTGTGGGTTTTTGGTGGTTCCTTTTGGGTTGACTAATCTTCCGAAAAATAAAAATGTAATTCTGTGATACAACTTTGTTTTATAATATAAAGTTGTTATTTAGTGCTTAAAAAAAACCCAATAATCCTGGTGGTCAAAAGAGACCCGCTGGTCTATCATCTCCCTTCTCGGTTGTCTTCTGGAGTTTATTCATCCTTTATTCATCCTGTAGTTACTCAACCTTTGAACTTTTACCAGGTAGGCAGTCACCTGGAGAAACTGAAAGCCCTTGTGGTGGCGAAGAATGCTGAAGTACGATGTGAGATGGGGTGTAAACAGAGGCGATTGAAAGAAGCCATGTGCATTTTGCATTTGATGGACGAACAAGTAGATTGCTCTGCTTATCATTCTCTCTTGCAGATATGCCTCATTAACAGAGCTCTACCGGAGGCCAAGCTAGTTCATGCTCACATCATCCAAAGTGCTTTCAAATTTAATTGCACTATCAAGGCTCTGTCCAATAAACTCCTAAGCGTGTATGCCAAGTGTGGGAATTTAATCGATGGTCGCAGGTTTCTGGAGCAACTTCCTGAGCGAAATGTGGTCTCATGGAGTATCATGATTGGAGCTTACTCTAGGGCTAGCCATGGCAAAGAAGCATTGACACTTTTCAATCAAATGCAAGGAACAAGTATTCTCCCCAATCAATTCACTCTATCCAGCCTTCTCCCAGCATGTACTCACTTGGAAGCAGTGGCCGAGGTTCATGAAGAAATAATCAGAAGTGGGTTTCACTCTGAAGTTTTTGTGGGGAATGGCCTTCTTTACATGTATACAAAATATGGGAAGATCAACACTGCACGTTATGTGTTTGACAAATTGCTTAGACGAGATGTTGTCACATGGAATGCTATGATTGCAGGATATGCACAGAAGGGGTATGTTAATGAGGCTCTCAACCTGTTTGAAAAAATGCCTGAACAAAATGTGGTCTTCTGGACATCAATGGTTGTGGGATATGCACAGAATTGCTTGGTTGATAAGGCTGCCAAACTCTTTGATGAAATGCCTGAAAGGAATCTGGTATCTTGGCTATCTATGATTTCGGGTTATGCTCAGAACGGATGTGTTGATGAATCTTACAAACCTGAGATTTCTGGAGTAACCCTCCACATGGGAAAGATGCTGGCCCTGTTCAACCGGAGTTACACATGGATGTGTTTAGAAACCTCTCCTCTGCAGATGCCAAGATTAGGGCAGCCGCTACATTAACTTTAGTTTAGGAGCTGCAGGAAGTCCAGATGGTTTATGAACAAAGTGGCACTGAGGGAAACGATGATGGAGATTTAAAGCTAAAAGCTGCTAAAGATGCTTGTCTGAAAAATTATGCTTCAAATATGAAATACACCATTCGTCGGCTTATTTGTGGGATTTCAGCGTCTAGAGACGTAAGTTTTCTATCATCTATGCTGAATTTGGTGCGAACTCCAAGTTTTCTATTATTTAATTTAGAGTCTAGAAAGCTGCCAGCACATATTTTCCTGTATATTATCATCTCTGGTCTTCGTTAAAAATGTTCATTAATGCTCCAGTCTTAATCCGCTATTTAATGTCTAATGACTTCCAATTGCTAGGCTGGTTTCAGTTTTCAGGCTTTGTTATTTCAAATTTGGTATTATGTAGTGTTTGGCTTTGCCTGAATTTGGATGCTTGATTGTTTCCTTATTCAAATTTATTACACACAGAGTTGGGAACATGGATGTTTCAGTTTGTTCAAACATTAGAGTTGTGTTTCATTCTGGAATTGCATCTGCATTTAAAGAATAGAAAGTTTAAAACATAGAATCTGTTCTTGCATATTATTAACATGAATTATGTTTTTTGTTTTGAAGTAAAAATCTTTAGCAGAGTTTGAAATTGTAGATCATTTTGTGATGGAAGTGAGCTTTGCTTACAATTTTCCAGTTCTTGACATTAGCATATGTCCTAAAATTTTGTGAAATTTCTTGATTGAATCTCTTTCCTAGGACATTGCCAGTTTTAGATGTTAACTTCAACTTTGGAGTCGCAGATGTTTACAAAAAATCTTGTAAACATTAGATCAATTGTGAAGTGTCACAACGAAGCATATCCCCTTATTTAAAATCCAATAATTAAAAAGCTTTGCCTCCACAAAAATAGAATAATAGGCAGTTTTAGGGTGTTCTCGTAGTGTGCATTATGGTCAAAGTACTGGAAAAGGTTGCTGGTTGAGAGTCCATTACTCTTGCTTCATATGCTGATGACATGTGATCACTCTATGGTTTATTCTATGATGTTGCTGATGTATTTGTCTTTATTATGGAAGTACCACATGCTTTTATTTTTGTGATTTGGTTCTTGGTAGCTACGGATCATGGGAAATAATGACATGTTGTAAGCAGGTTCATTGTCATTATGTGTTATCGCATGTTTGTCATCCTGTAGTTACTTAACCTTTGAACTTTCACCAGGTAGGCAGTCACCCGGCTAAATTGAAAGCCCTTGTGGTGGAGAAGAATGCTAACATGAGTGAAGAACGACGTGAGATGGCGTGTAAACAAAGGCAACTGAAAGAAGCCATGTGCATTTTTCATTAGATGGATGAACAAGTAGATTTCTCTGCTTATCAATCTCTTTTGCAGGTATGCCTCATTAACAGAGCTCTGCTAGAGGCCAAGCTGGTCCATGCTCACATCATCCAAAGTGCTTTCAAATTTAATTGCACTGACATGGCTCTGCCCAATAAACTCCTAAGAGTGTATGCCAAGGGTGGGAATTTAATCGATGGTCACAGGTTTCTAGAGCAAATGCCTTAGCGAATTGTGGTCTCGCAGAGTATCATGATTGCAGCTTACTCTAGGGATGGCCATGGCAAAGAATCTTCGACACTTTTCAATCAAATGCAAGGAACATGTATTCTCTCCAATCAATTCACTCTATCCAGCCTTCTCCCAACATGTAATCACTTGCAAGCAGTGGCGGAGGTTCATGAAGAAATAGTCAGAAGTGGGTTTCACTCTGAATTTTTTGTGGGGAATGCCCTTCTTTACATGTATGCAAAATATGGGAAGATCAACACTTCACGTTATGTGTTTGACAAATTGCTTAGACGAGATGTTGTCACATGGAATGCTATGATTGCAGGATATGCACATAAGGGGTATGCCTGAACAAAACGTGGTCTCTTGGACATCAATGATTGTGGGATATGCATAGAAGTGCATGGTTGACGAGGCTGCCAAAATCTTTGATGAAATGCCTGAAAGGAATGAGGTATCTTGGACATCATTGATTTCGGGTTATGCTCAGAATGGGCGTGTTGATGAAGCTTACAATCTGTTTGAGAAGATGCCTGAGAGGAATCTAGTCCCTTGGACTGCAATGATTACAGGATATGCATAGGATGGGCGTGTTGATGAGGCTCTAAAGCTCTTTAAAAAAATGGCACTACAAAATGTGGAATCGTGTAATGCAATGATTGCAGGATATGTACATAATGGCCGAAATGAAGAGGCCTTGAAGCTTTTCCAAGAAATGAAAAGGCACGGCATGAAGCCAAACTCAATTACTCTTGCTAGCATTATTGCAGCATGTGTTGATTTGGTAGCATTGGAACAGGTATTGGATATCCATGAAGAAGTAGTAAAGAGTGGATTTCAATCTGATTTGTTTGTGGCTAATGCCCTTGTAAACCTATATGCGAAATGTGGGAACATAGAAGTTGCCCACAACATGTTTGACAAAATGGATCACAAAGATGTGGCGGCATGGAATGCAATGATTGCAGGCTATGGTGTGCATGGCTTTGGTAAGGAATCCCTAAGGCTCTTCGAACAAATGCAGCACTGTGGAATATCACCATATCATGTTACCTTTGTCATAGTTCTGTTTGCGTGCTACCATTCAGGCCTAGTGGCTTGCAATACTTTAATTGCATGAGTCACTATCATCAGATTACACTCACAATGGAGCACTATGCTTGCATGGTTAACCCTTTCGGCTGAGCTAGGCACCTGGATAAGGCACACAATTTTATCAATAGAATGCCAATAAAACCTGATTAAATTGTGTGGAGTTCTTTAATCGGTGCATGTAGAATCCATAAGAATATAGTCACATCTTCTAAAACTCAATCGAGATAACAAATTTGAAAGGGGCTTCATGATTTAAGAATTTTCTTCATTTTATTTCTTGCAACCCCTTACACACAAGTGTCTATGGGACATAATCTCATTGTAAAAGTGTAACCAATTGGTCCCAAACACCTTGTCCTAATAATTTGCAATTTGATTCATGGGAGAATATCTGCAGCCTAGGTGCAACCTATCCTACTCTATTTACTGCATTTGTTGGCAATTTCCAACTTCTAGAATCTCATGTTTTCATGCAGCCTGGGAGTCATAAGATGTCCCCATGCAATACTACAAAAGCCTCAAAACCTTGAGATATACATGGAAACATCAAACTTAGGCATCCTTAAAGTTACTTCAATAGTATGTGTTTCCCACTGCATATTCAAGGTGCCCTATTTCTCTATCACAACTCCTGTCTTTCTTTCTCATATACAACTAATGAAATATTTTTTATTATGTCTCTCCAATTTCTAATGCCACTATTCTTGATGGTATTTCCTTCTGATTTTCTTTAGGGCTGACCATGCTTTCCTTTTAATTTATCTTATTCACTTACCTAAATTATCATATTCACTATTGACAAAGTGCATAGGTTTGTAACGTTGGTTCTATATATAAGCCTAACAAGATCTACATTTTAATAGGTGACCTATGGCAACTTTTCCTTTATTTCTTCCAATAAAGAAAAGGGATTTTAGTAGCTTGAAGATTCTTCATCTAAACAGATGGATCCTTTTGTTGATAACACTAACTAGTCTGGAAATTTTAAGCAACTATAGAGAAACTTATGGTTGGGATATTGGAATTTTTCTGATTGTAGGATAGATGGAAACAAAATAATTTTGTGTTCAAATAATACTTTCAAAGTGATTTGCAGGATAGATGGAAACAAAATAGTTTCTTGCTCAAATAATACTTTCAGTCTTTAGAGCTATTGGAAGATGTGATAAGGCCAACTCATTATTTTTTTATCATCTTCTCAAAGCATATTGTTCTCTAGTGGTCAACAATCTATATCGTTAAGACAAGAATGGATGGCAAGACATAGGAACTAGTGGCAAAATACGTTCTAGTTATGTATAGTCTAAGAAAATATAATTGGCAGCTAGCACATTCCCCAAGGCTAAGAAGACCTATTATGAGGATAATCTAACTTGAAGGGGCCTCTCTATATTTTTTAATATAGTTATTTTTGGAGGAAGCATGGATCTAGCCTCTCAAAGAAGGACATCCCACTCAAGAGGACATTTGGAGGGATATCATGAGATATTTCACATGGTTCAAGGTATGTCTCGCATATTTGGAGGCATGATAAATCATCTAATCGATTATTGGCACGATTTACAAAGAAAAGAGGAGGAACTCCCTTCACAACTCAATGGCATTTTCTCTCCAAAGATAAGATCAAATACCATGACTCAAGGGAACACTGTAATGGAAAGTGACAAGTGGTGGCAAGAAAGCATTCAAACCTTATTGTATGCAATTTTCTCCCTTTAACGAGGAGAAGCTAGTTTTGAGGAGGCTTTTAGTGGCCCTTGAAGCATGGATCTAGAAGCTGCTAAATGTGTTTTACTTTTATTATTGGTTATTGGAGAGAAAAGTGGATCTAGCATCCACTTATTGATATTTTATTTCAAGGTAAGTTGAGTAAAATTTAGAATCTAGGAGGCCCTTTATATTTACTAAAGTCTTGTAGTTTAGTTATGCCCTTTGTAAAAGTACCATGAATCTACCAACTAAAAAACTATTTCTTTCTCGTTCTTCTAGTTTGAAAGCATGCAATTTTAGAGGTGCATTGGTCCTAGAATTTCCACAACTAAATGGGATTAAAAGGGAGATGCCAACCTCTTGCTCCCTAGATAGTGACAGGACAACCATTTGTCAACCCACTTTAAAGCCTCTCAGATGTGTTCAAGCATAAAATTTCCTCAACAATATTTGTCAGGTGGG
>LPNX010590551.1:60043-124128 GCA_001517045.1 Pseudotsuga menziesii | reverse complement strand
CCTCAAGTCTGGGAAAACCTCGGTGTGAAAGCAACCTTAATTCTCCATGATTATGTATCTAATCTGCAATGAAGAGAATCATTTTTAAATCTGGGTTAAGTTCAATAGTAATAGGCCTAATTCATAATTATGGGTTGAATTTGAGGATTAATTTCCAATTCTGAGCACCCATGCAACACTGTGTGAAAGTTTTGGGAACATTGGGAGCATATCTAAGCCCATATAATGAAAAATCGAGTGTTCAAACTCAATTTATTGACTGATGAGCATGATAATGGAATTTCTTCTAGGTTGGAAATGGTTCAAACTTCAAATTCTGAGGTAGCATAAAATAGATTTGAAACATTGCACTTTTTAAGTTGTATGAGGTAGGAAAATGGAGGTAAGATATGATAGAAGGATGCCATTGAAAGTAGGACATTTGGTTTGGATGGATGTTTGTCGATCCTTTGAGGATGCATGTGTGCCATTTTCTCATTTTTCTTCCTAATAATATTTCTCAAGACTTAAATAAATCCTATACTAATAAGTAATAGGCTATGTGATTGAAATATATATGTTATCCTATATAGTTTCGAGGAGGACATCAGTTTCGAGGAAGACATTTAGTCTCCAATACTTGTTTCCTACTGACATCATTGTAAGAGCCTAGAGGTATGCCTAGATTTGAAGTACAATCTTTGTTGCAAATTCTAGGGTAAAATAGCTAGTCTCAAACAACTCACCAACCTCCATATGTTACCCACCAACATTGAATTTTTATACTTGTGTGGATCCTGCATGGACACTTATATAGGCCTACATGGAAGGTCTACACTATGCACACTTGATAAATACTAGTGTCTCTCTTCTCTGGTGGTGCACGCCATCTGAAATGCGGTCTCTCTCACCATTATCTAGTCTCAAAAAGCTCACCAACCTACTAGCATTTGGCACCACTGGTGAAACTGCTAGATGCAACAAGTTCCTTATTAGTTTAGTGCATGTGAACAACTTGTGGCAAAAATATACATTTGTGAGATATTACTTTTCATTGATTCTAAATATATATGTGAGACAAATTAAATATCTTGAGATGAACAGAACAACAAGGTTTCAGGGGGAGCAATTAGTCTACATATTGATAGGGGGAACAATATGGTTTGATAAATAAAAGAAAATAAAGTGAAGCAGCATTGTGATGTTGTCATTGATGTATGCTTACCTTTTATGAATTTACTAGATGATTGTTGATACATTCATTATGCGGGCACATCCTTAGATTTCACGGGCATTTCAATGATAAAGTTAAACACTTGATAGGTACAACTAAAGTAAATCTATTATGGGAATCCTGAGATTATAAATATATTCTTCAACTACATTGTAATACCACTCGAATGAAGATGAATTTCCATAAGTCCTTGATTTGTTTCAATTGTATGCTTGATCATGGCATCATAGGTGCAGTAAAAATGCTCATGGCTAGTTAAATATTCCCACATTTAAGTTGTAGAATACATTTACATCAATTCTCCAAATTGGATAAGTAGTTGATTTGGAAAAATGTTCGCATCCTGTTGAGAAATGCCCACATCCAGTTTGAAAATTCCCGCTGGATTGATAAAATTATCACACTACCATATAAAATGCTCGCAGGCCTCAAACATATGCATGCTGGTCCATACAAATTCCCACAAAAATGCACAAAAATTTGAATATGGTTAGATAAATAAAAGGAAGTAAAGTGAATCATCATTGTGATGTTGTCGTTGATGCATGCTTACCTTTTATGAATTTACTAGATGACTGTTGATACATTCATTATGCGGGCATGTCCTTACATGTCACAAGCATATAGTCTTCATGTGTGGGTGCTTGCATACTTATGCAGGCATGTCCTTACATGTCACGGGCATTTCAATGATCAGGTGGCATTTCAATGATTTTCCTGTGAGCATCTTTCCACCTCTATTTCATGCATTTTGGGGTTCAACAAGCATTTATCTATTACCCTATGGGAATGTTTAACTAGTTGTCGGCATTTTATCTTAGTCTTTCATGCATAATGCAATACTTGCGGGCATTATGTACATTAAGTATAGGATTTAAATGTCTTCAAAATCTTTCACTAACTCATAGTTATACTTGGAAGCATGGTTGATAGGGTAGTAATATCATTAGATAAAGAAAAGGAAATAAAGTGAAGCAACATTGTGATGTTGTCATTGATGCATGCTTACCTTTTATGAATTTACTAGATGACTATTGATACATTCTTTATGTGGGCATGTACTTACATGTCACGGGCATATAGTCTTCATGTGTAGGTGCTTGCATACTTATCCGGGCATTTCCTTACATGTCATGGGAATTTCAATCATCTGTTGGCATTTCAACACCTCCTGTGGGCATATTTCCACCTCTATTTCATGCATTTTGGGGTTCAAAAGGTATTTATCTATTACCTTATGGGCATGTTTAACTGGATGTGGGAATTTTATCTTAGTCTTGCTTGGATAATGCAATACTTGCGAGCAATATGTCCATTAAGTGTGGACTTTAAATGTCTTCAAAATATTTCACTAACTCAGAGTTGTACATGGAAGTAGGGTTGATAGGAAGTAGGTGAAGTATTTTTTTTGTAAAACCATCCATCCTAATCAATATATGGAGGGAAGATAGGAGAAACTCTCATAAACGCAAAGCATTATATATTCTACTAGAAAATGAGTTAATGGATTAAAGGAAAGCAGTTGACTTACCAAAGAAATATCTGTGGGAAAAAAATATACTTATACTGGATCTACTACTAGTTTTTAACAACCTAGTCTTGAAGTTTCCTTAGCCTATGCTTTTCCTGATGCCTTAGTGACCTTCACCTTTGCTTATGGGTATCGATCTCAACCTGTGTATCTTTTGAAGATGAAGGGGGTGGACAACCTTACAGATAGAAAACCACCAAAGCTGGGATACCATTAAAATTGAGCTGAATCCCAACACTCACCCAATAAAAAGCGGCTTGTAGGAAGAACTCGTACTATAAAAATTGAGTCAAACAAGAAATTAATGTGTCTGGTGCAACTTAAGGGTTTTGCCATGCTCACAAGCTATCTGTCTAGTTGTGTCAAGGAAGGGATTCGCTGAACAATTAATATTTGCCTCCTCTGCGACCTCGAGCCTAGTTCATGGGTGAGGTAACTGAAAAACCTCCTCTGCGACCTCAGGCCTAGTTCGTGGGTAAGGTAAGTGAAAGATGTAAAATTTCATTGTCGCAACAGGGGGAAGGTAATATGAATAGTTTTAATTGTTTATTAATTATCGTTGTTGCCGTAGTCATCAGGATTATCATGATCATTGTCTTTATGGCCATCATCATCCTCATAGAGAACGTCATCTTCAATAGACCCTTTCTTGAAAAATATTTGTCATATGAGTGTAATATGGTGACCATTCTGAATTTTGACCCATAGAGGATGCTTAATAAAAATCATCTTGTGGTTTTCATTTTCCATGCCATAATCAAATGCCATACTACAACATGAAAAACCAAAATAGTGGGTGAAGGTATGAAGGTATTGTGAACTAGGGTGGTTTTTTTTGGGGGGAAGCTATGAGTATGGGATGTATTTATTTTTTGTGCATGGGGATACATCCACTATCAAGAAGACTTTCAACAAATTTACAGGGAGCACAATATGAGTACTGATGTTTTATCCAAGGAATCACTTTCTCTTGAGATGGGAAAAGTCTCCTATATTGAGATGTTGGATGGAGAGTCTATTGGGAGCGATACCATCCTGTTCTTTTAAGTTATGTTATTCAACATAATTTCTATGGCTTACTCATATTTCTTAGAAAAGATTCAAGTTTTTTTGAGCCTTTGGCTATGATCTACTGACTGCTCCTTTGGATAAGTTTCTTTCATGGCATATAAATGCCTTAGTTTGGGGGGATTTTCACTTTACCCCCTAGTTGCTTCATTGGATAATCCTTTAGGGCTCATTATGTGCTTCTTTTGACTATGTGGAATGTCTTTTTGGTGCTGGATTGAGGCTTTATTTTGTACACCCTTTGATGATGGGATGTAGGATACATTTTTGACATAGACTGGGTACTTTGTATTGACAGAAGTATAAGATATAAGATATTTTTGAAATTACTAAAACCAATTGAAAATGTAATTTTGAAGTTATAGCAAGTGTTTGTTGTTTTTACTAGTTGGGATTCCACGATAAATTTTTGTTCTCTGTATCTTGGTGATTCTGTTTGTTATTTATTATTTTAAAAGTGGTTAAAATTGTGAAAAAGGTAACAATATTGATTCACCCCCCCCCCTTTCAGTATTGTCCAATATTGTGGCATTTAAATGATTATGGTTATTAATGTTTTTGTTTTCATTACTTTAATGATTATTAATGCAACTCTCTATTTGATAGTATTATGCTGATTAAAACAATTAATATACCTTTATTTGTGCTTCTTACAATTTATATGTGAAATGTTTGTTCATTTTTGTTGCATTTTTGAATATGTGTGACATCTTTCAAGGAATATGGTTATCCTCAAGGGGTTGGACACCCCTTTATGATTTAACCTGAGGAAGATGAGATGACCACATGATCTTCCTTATCCAGTGATGGTGATTATGAGCTTCCACTCTTTGCATGAGACACATGAACGTATGAACACATACAGTTGAGAAGGACGGGTAACCTACCCTCACGTTGAATTGATGTCCAAACCGTCTTGTCCTTTTTCTCATGTCATCATCCTTTGTCATCAACCTTTATATTCCTTTTTGCAATGCCATCATCCTTTTCCATCAACATCATTTTTCCTTTATTGTTGTACCTGTCATGGGAATCCTCCATCTAACTGTTCGTACAATATAGTTGGAGAATATCTTTATAAGATCAAGCTTCCCATAATAGCTTTACTTTATTTGTACATGTCAAGTTTTTAACTTTATCATTGAAATTCCCGTGACATCTAAGGACATGCCCACATAATGAATGTATCAGCAGTCATCTAGTAAATTCATAAAAGGTAAGCATGCATCAATGACAACATCACAATGCTTCTTCACTTTATTTTCTTTTCTTTATCTAACCATACTGCTCCCCTATCAATATATAGACTAATTGCTCCCCCTAAAACCTTGTTGTTATGTTCATCTCAAGAGATTTAATTTTCCTCACATATATCTTCAGAATTGATGAAAAGTAATATCTCACAAATGTATATTTCTGCAAACATATTGTACCTAATTTAATCCTGCATTTTACTTCACCTATTGCTATGGCTTCCTATGGGAATTTTTCTACCTTTTGTGTAGTTCTGCGGCCATTTTTCTAGACATGCATGCATATGTTTGACACCCGTAGGAATTTTATAAGGTAGCATGGGCATTTTATCAGTCCAACAGGCATTTACAAATTGGCTGTAGGGCATTTCTCAATAGGATGCAGCCATTTTACCAAATCAACTGCTTATCCAGTTTAGAGAATTGATGTAAGTGTATTCTGAAACTTAAATGTGGGCATATTTAACTAGCTACGAGGATTTTTACAAGTTGTGGGCATTTTTACTCTATTTCCCTGTGGGAATTTTTATTTCTCTATTTCCATGTGGGAATTTTTAACTAGATGGGGTAATTGTTACTCTCAAGTGTGGGCATATTTGAGGCTTGAGGATATTATTGAGGCCTAGATAGCATTTGTCTTCTCCACTTGCGGGCATATTGGGGACCCTACGTGCATTTTAATGACATCTCCTTCACTCATGCGGGATTTCTTTTTCTTCCTACGTGCATTTTTCTGAAGCTTTCCTGTAAGTATTGCATTATGAATGCAATACTAAGATAAAATGCCCGCGACTAGTTAAACATGCCCACAGGGAAATTTTGAACATTTTGTGCATTTCTATGGGCATTCTTTACATCGTCTAGGAGGATGAGATGAAAAATGTTTTGAATACTTGTTTTATACTTTGCAAGACCTGTCCACATCAATTTCTTTCTGCATTCTTTCACCCTTACATTCACCTTAAAAGCCCTCATTCGGTGGCATCCACCATCTCGCTACCTTATATGACATTTTTTGGAGTACTTTGTTGTCATTTTTTATTGCAAGTTGGTCGTACTGCTGGCTACTACTGTTCTTGATTTGTGAGGGTTGGCTGATATATTTTACATTCTTTTCTAGTTATGGGTTCTCACCTTTCAAAAGTATGCTGGTCTAGTTGAGTCTCGTGCAAGTAACCTAACGCTAAGAGGTTGAAGACTTTTTAGAATCATTTTTTCTGAGGATAAGGGAGCTTTGTCCTAACATATTATGTTGAGTTAATAATTCGTTCAAATCTGATATATCATGCTACTATTATTTATTGTTGTATTTCATCAAGAAATTAGATATGATATAGATCACTACTCTTATTATTGTTATTGTTTTAAGTACTTTAATAGTTTTTGTAACTCATTGTTTCTGGTACATGCTGGACATGAAGGATATTGAGGTATGGTTTTTCTATGCTGTACATGCTTGTCTCATTGTTTCAACTTTGAGTTTGAATATTTGAGAAAAATAAATATAAAATACAAATGAGCTGAATCTACCTGAGAGTTTGCATTTTTTCTCCAAATGAGCTGAAATGAGTATTAGAAATTTTTATGAATCTTGTGTCTTTAGAGTGGTGCCTAGTGTAGTCTAGTGAATTGAAAGATAGAGAAGGTCCTTCTCTTGGTATATGAATAGAATGGGGTGCTACTGAGGTAAGTAATTTTGAATTTTCTCCTATTGAATGCCTTTGAGCCTAAACTTTTGGTGAATTTTCAAATATGGAGTGTGACATTTATTTTTCATTGTTTTTCACTAAGTTTGATTCCTCTAATCTTCAGGTATTTATAAAAAGGGTCAAAGTATTAAGGCTATCATCACAAGTCTCCTAGGTAGGGGCTTCTGGCAAGCTTCTGGAAAGACCTATTTGAACAACTTCCATCATCGGTTGAAGGAGCAGAATTTCCAGGATAAGCAGTAAGACCAGCATCACAACTGTAAGTCCCAATAGAACCAGAAAAAATAGGACTATCTATCTCCCAATAAATATTAGTTCAATAATATCCTTAAATTAGTCACCATATGCAAAACTCCTTGATAAACCTAATAGAATCTTATTTTATCCCATAAACTATGATTACTATGAGCTCTTAACACGTTAAAATGAGGCTTGAACAGTAAAATGTATAGGTCTTAAATTACCCTTTATTTGATCTAGTTGATAGAAAGAACTAACCTCCTCATGAGTCTTGTAACTATTCATATATATAAGAATACTATAAAATATGATGGCAAAGAATTCAAACACTAGAGACATTATTAAAAATTTTACTTATATAATTTGAATTTGATTTGCAAAGCGAAGAGTTACTGGTGAAGTTTGGTTTGCCTGGATTTGAACAAAAGAATGAACATGATCAAGAATGAATTATGATATTTATATATGTTAACTGGGAAGAATTACAGTTTGAAAAAACAGTAGTTGTTGCATGAAGGACACCAAGTTTGTCAAATGTGGTGGACATGATGCCAGTAGCCAATTGTTCAAACCTCAGGAGCATATGGATCTTGATGATTCTTTACTGAAATCTATTTTTGCTAGAGATAGCTCAAAATTCCTCGGTGGAAGGTTTGCAACAAATGGTTGGCTTCGTATTTTACACAAAGAAGGATTATGAACAAATTTAGAGCCATAAATGTTGATAGAATGTGCAAGAAAGGTAGAAATGATTGCAAAAGAGTTTACTTCAGATACAGACAACTCTGATGTTTTTGATGTAGAGTTTTCTTCATTTAGAGATGAGATTTCACTTGAGATATGGTCCCTTGCTAGTTCTATAGTGGAATCTATTATGAAACAGTTTTCACGTGTGTATGGAAGTAGTTTATGCAATATTTTAAGCTACATTGCATTTGTTCTTGCTGAAAAAGGCATGTCAAACATTGATGGAATAAAAGGAGGGAAGAGGGTTCTTACATCATATAGTGAGGCAATTTTATTGAGGGATTATCCTTTGGCCTGGACATGTACTTCTATACTTGAAAGAAAAAATGTAATTCCCCCAGATTTCTCTAGGGGAGCATTGTATTTGTGGATCCTCCCTCCATTCCCAACAGTTTCGAGGCATCTTCAAGTTAATTAAGACTATTTGTTCTTATTAAGTGATTTTAATTGAGCTTTTCACTGAATTTGATAATGTAATTTACTGAGACTATTGCAGATTATTGGGAAAATTATTGGAGAATAAACGCTTGCATGGTGGCCTACGATTGTAGGCATGAAGTCTGTAGAGGAGGCTTTTGGTGATGTTTTAAAGTTCTTGAACAATATATGGGGAACACTTTCAATTTCAGGAGAAATATATAACTGCCCTGTCAATTCTTGGGATGGGTAGATGGGTGAAGGATCTTTATTTGTTTAATATCAAATATCTTCATTGATGGAATTTTTTGTTGTTATTGAAGAAAATTCATATTATCTAGTATACAACAAGCTTACTTCAAGTGTCACAACAAGGGGATAAGGTCTATCTATTTGTGCTTATTGCTATGTAAAAATTTCAAAAATATGGATTTCTCCATCTTTGGAGTGCAATTAAAATCCTACATTTCAGATATATTTTCAGTCAATGGTGTGGTTAATGACCTAGATAGAATTCTATGCCACATGATGGGTGTTTAAATGTCACAATTTAAATATAATTTTTTAGGATATCCATGAATTTTCATAGTAGTGCATATAAAATTATTATGAAAACCAATGAAATGAAATAGTTTTTAAATTCGTCTCTCGATGGGAATAATAATGTATGGGCCTCTAAAAGAAAAAATATGAAAAAATAGAATAAGGGACTACAACAAAACCGTGTGATTAGTGTCTATTTTAGCTTCCTTTTTAGCGTCCACTATCACTTTTAGTGTATTTTTCATCATTTTTTGGACAAAGTGGACGCTTTTCCATGGGATGACGCTTTTAATGGAATTATTTGCACCCCTTTTAAAAGTTGGTGCTATTTTGGATGCTAATTAGCATCCCAATTTGCATCCCCATTCTCGTCCCAATTGGCATCCCAATTAGTGTCCCAATTAACATCCCAATTAACGTCCCTTTTTAAAGCATGGCGCTATTTTGGATGCTAATTAGTGTCCCAATTAGTGTCCCAATTGGCATCCCAATTAGAATCCCAATTGGCGTCCCAATTAGTGTCCCAATTGGCATCCCAATTAGAATCCCAATTGGCGTCCCAATGATCGCCCCATTTAGCATCCCAATTAGCGCCCCTTGTTAAAAGTTGGCACTATTTTGGATGCTAATTAGCATCTCAATCAACTCCCATGTAGGGTTGGAATTTGACAGGAATATGCCTGTCATGAGGAATTTTACCCATCAAAATACTATTAAAAATTTTAACAGGTCGTCTTAAAGAATGGGAAAACACTTTGTTAGGGCATATTTTGGATGGTTAACTATTTTTTGAAACTGTCATTAAATTTTATTAATAGGTTTGTTAAGATATGTGTAGGCCTATATAAATGGCATGGAGTAGGTAACATGTTAGTATATATGTAATAATATTGGATATTGAAACTTTCCCATTTGGTTGAAGAGTAGGTTGGTGAGTTTTCCTTTAAAGGAAATGGCTTTTCTTTCATTCCATTTTTTCTTTCTTTCTTATATTGTCCTAGCATTGTCCCAATATGGGGTCATGCACTTCCTTTTAGTTCCTTTCTCCTTCCTTATGCCCTTCCTTTATATGATAAGTGAGTTTTCAAGTCCGAAATTGCAACTCCGAGAGAGAGGTGGGTACCATTTTAGAAGAAGAGAGAGGCAGGTACTTATGGTAAAAGAGCATGTATATATTCACATTTAAAAAAATGATTTATTTGATATATGTGAAAACTTCACATTTTATTATTATTTCAGTCTTACTAATTGGTTGAAACAATTAATTTTACTCATGGGAAAAAAAGCTTCTAATCAAGTTTGAAGTTGAAAGTGGTTCTTCTTATCCATTTATAAACAAGGGAAAGTAAATGACCCAAAGAAGAAAGCATGAACCATGAACTGGTTGGTACAAATTTTGACCCTCCCCTACAAAAACCTAATGATAATTAAATTAAATCCCAAAAGGACAATGCTTGTGCAACATTAAAGAAAACAGGTTTTCCTTAGAAATTTTTGATTCTATAGAATGACATCTATAGGAAAACATACTACTTTGTCATCTTTCCAGAATTCTCTTCCACATCCAAACTCAGAGTTCACAAACCCAATGAACCTAAATCACAAAAATGAGCTTTTATTGCACTCTCTATATTGCTTTTGGGGATTAGTCCTTGATAGTAACTTTGGCCCTCTCTACACCATCTATTTCTCACATTGCCTTCCTCAGTACCATGATTGTCTCAATCGTCAATTACATCTACTTGGGAAAGATCCTGAACTATGACAAATATCAAGGAGTTCTTCCTTTAAGCAAAATATTGAGTTAGGGTTTGGATCACTTTCCTCCCCATAGCCTACTAGGTTCATGGCCCTCTTTAAAAGAGATTTCAACTTAGGGAGACAAAACTTGTGAGACACCTAAAAATCCTTTCAACACTATACACATCTCCCTAATTTTATTTTCACCCATATATCCTCAATTTCTAGCCATGATGAGATATTCAATTAGAAACCCCAACTCAATTATATATTTATAATTAGAGACATAATAATTATTTCTTAAATAGAATTTGTTTAGGAAACTAGTTGTGCATTTGAAAATTTTCACCTGACTATAGGCTTCTTGGATGGATGCCACCCACAAACTGGGTTATGAGGCCACTAGGGTGAATAAATCAATATACAAACTCAAAAATACTCAACTCAATCCATTTGGTTTCAATATTAATGAATTTGCTCACTATAGATAATTCTAGGGAACTCTTCCAACCATTGATCAAACATGGCATTCCCATCAAATATCTTAACCAACACAAGGAATATTTCTCATTTCCCTACTTCACAATTCCTCATGAATCTTCTCACCATCTAACACTCTTTAGTGTAGGAAAAAATAATCCATTCTATTGATTCCCTTATTGGGATAACTTTCTAGATTAATGCTTCGAATTTAAGACTTTCACTAAGCAACAATTAACAACAAAATGAAAGGTTTCCTAAATAACCCAACCTCTATCCTAATTTGTAGCCATCTAATCTCCGATCATAAGTTTAAGAATTACTCTTTACATTGTTGATTAGTCATTTTTAGGTTTTGGATATCAATCCTTACAAAAGGAACACATCATTTAAAACTTGGGTAGTTATTGATATTGGATGAGAGATTGAGAAAACAATTTCCCATGAGAAAAGAGATTGATCAGCTCTTCATACTTCTCAAACTTGATTGTACTCAACCCATTACATGCCTCCATGAGGTATACAATTCTCAAAACCACTATTTATTGTTGAATTATAAACAACCCAAATTCAAACGGAAGGAATATAAAACCATGTTTCTGTGTTAAGAATATATTCAACCTGCCAAAATTGATTTCCCTTTATAATAAAACCAAATTTAATACATGTTTTAAAAAATCAATTAAATCAAAACATCTTCTTTTAAAATCCCGCCTACGCCAAATGAATCCCGCCTCTACCAAATGTACGCGAATCTCTGGCCATTTTTCATGTACTATTAGTATTTCAAAGGATTAAGAACAATGTGTTGAGTGACACTGCTATTTTCTTTGCCCTTGTCTATAGCCAAAAGTTCCACCATAGCCAGCTCTTAGGGGATTCACAGTAATTCCTTGAATTCAATTGCTGTTTAGTGCGCGACCAACTCTGAGGGGGGGTTTTTTGCATCATTTATGCATCGGCTATTCGAGCCCATCCGATACATTATAAGTTCAGGTCATGAGACATCATTCCATATCCTAGGATGAAGCAGTAAAGAAAGTTAAGGATAATGTTGGATCATTGCAAGCCATCCATACTAATACTATATTGATCTTCATAGGAACCACTAGGCGCACTAAAGAGGATTTACTCGTTGATGCATTTTCCCTAGAAACATCACAACTAGTTTTAGTTGATGACCATGAATCATTTTCTCTTGATCCCTTGTAAACCCCAAGCAAGGAGGAGTCCTTTCTAAATTATGGAGCAAATATATACCGTCTTTTATAAAGTGGCAGGGCCTGTGATAGTGGGAAAAATATTCTCTGGATTGGGAGGGATATATGGTTCATAGTACTGAAGAAAATAGTTGTGATTGCTGATCTGAGATTCACCCCCCTCTTAAGTCAGTAAGTAAAGCGAGGTCTCGTTATAATACATTTGATACAAGGTCTCTCTAAATTCCTTTACCAATACAATTATGGTAGCCTATTTATACAATTTTAGAAAGTGTTGCTTATCATTTTGGAAAGTGTCAAATTCCCTTCAATGTTCACTAATTCAAGATTGATGATGATGACGATGATGACAATGACGATGATGAATATGACGACAATTATGATGACAACAATGACGTTGATGATGACGAGGAGGATGATGATGAGGATGAGGATGATGTTTGGTTAAAGTGCCACACCTTATTAGGGTTAGGATTTACATATGGCCTAGCTTGGGTCATTTTTGTAAGTTCCATAAGGGAAGGAAATTGTTGTAGTTATATCTTGATTTTGGATTGTTATTGACTTTAAAAAACCTTTTTTCCGACACTATAAGTCAAAAACATTATACTTGTACTCTTATTTTATAGGTTTGTTAGCTTTCTATCCCAACACTAAGCAATTAACTAATGTTGTTCAAAGCAAAGAATACATTAGAAGTGGATAGCCAAATGAATTACCACTTTTTTGTGAGAGATTTGAATATGGTAGAAGTCCCAAAATATAAGGAAGAAGTTCTCCCTATCTATTGGTAGACTGAATTGAAATAAAAAAATGTTTATTGTTTCCAATTCCCTCTAGTGGTATACAAAAACACCATATATGCACATCAATTGTACTCCATATTTCATACCTACTATTCCTCAAAGATGAACCAATCAACTATGTGCATAAAACAAACACAAGAGAAGCACATACTATATACGGGGACACTACATACAAGTACATATTTCATATTGGTTAGCATATCCACGTGATACTCCTAAAAAACTCACTTGTGATACATGTTTCACTGATAATTGTGTTTTTAATTTATTATATTCTTATCTATATTTTGTTCACAAGTTTTTTCTTTGTCAGCAATTGTTACATTTCCTTTAGTGTATCTGACAGTGTTACATTTCCTTCCACTCAGAAAAGGTTGTATGAAAATTCCCCCACCCATGGAGTTTTTTAATACAGGCTTAAACATATGACCCCAAAGAATGACATAAACTGTGATCATCTTCATATCATTTAGCATAATTTTTTCTCATATATGGTAATCTGGTTATGTTGCAAATATTTGTGTGCTTCTTGATTGTTTTAAATATTTCCCATAAACATAACAAACAAGAAATTAAATGAAGGCTATGTTGCAACAATTTTACAATGTAGTTTCCCTTCCTTGAGAAAAATTACCTTGTTGTATTTTTGCAAATTATGTATACATTTACCTATATTTGCATGGTCCTTATAGTAAACTTACTTTTGAGGTATTTAATCCTCAACATTTTAGTATGCAACAAAAATACTCAACATTTCCATATGCAACAAAAACACTCAACTCACATATTTATCTTGTAATGTATTAATTAAAAATATTTATATCCATTTCCATCTTTTTATAAATATTTCCAAAACAACTATTCATTTTATAATCCTTTCTCTTCCATATTGGTATTTTCCTTTCAAAATTTTATTACAACTAAAAAACCCATTACTAATATACAATATACATTATTGATCCATAAGTTTAATTTGTCATATATTCATAAAATATATTAATACAATAAATAATAATAATAATAATAATAAGGCATCCTATTGCAAACTTTAATTTTTCCAGGGGTTTCAAAGCTAAGAATGTTGTCAAGCATAACATCTATAGAGTGTAGGCTTTGCAAGCACTTGTTTCTGCAATTGTCATTTGGATAGTGTGCAACGAGCCATCTGGATATTGTGCAACGAGCTTCAGAATTCCCCCCACTCCATCTCCTCTTGAACCCGAGCTTTAGAGAGTTTTTATTCGACATTATAATCAGTTATTTTTGGCAAAAATTTGGGTGGCGACAAGATGAGAAGTTCAGAGTTATAGGCCTTAGCCGATCAGGCAAGGAAGGGGCAGCTGTCTGCTGGAAATCGTTGAAAAAATGAAGAAATGAACCAGAAAACTGCGATTTGGAGTTGAAGAGGAAGCCAAAGGAGAAGAAAACCAGGAAAATGGCGGCAATAGGGTTATCGAGGAGAAAAAGAAGAAAATGAAATGGAAGATGCCATGGAAGTTGAAGTGTCTACGAGTAAGAAGAAAAAGAAGAAAAGTGAAAAGAAAAGCCTTTATTTGGATGAAAATCCATTGAACGTTGTTCAAAATGAACATAGATTCGAGGAAAATGGCTATGCAGACTCTGCTGTAGGACCATTTTATTATAGAAATCCTAATGAATCATAGTCGTACTACAAAAACCATGAAGAATCAGAGCTTTGCATTAGAAACTCTAATGAATCAGTTATTTATTTCACAGACCCTAATGAACTGAGGTTTGATCATAGTAACCCTCCACAAGGGCAAGACACTGGCCCTGTTCAACCGGAGTTACACATTTATACCCCATATACATCTATGAAGCATCTTATAGCAGCTGCACAAGCTAAGCAAGAACAAGCACGTTCTGCAGCTCTTCCACATTCTGTTTCAATTGAAGAAACTGAGGATTATATTTCGTTTATTTCTAGTCCTTCACCAATCCGAGGGAGCAGTTCAGATCACAGTTCACCACTCCAACTTCACTTGTGAGGCAACTGAGGATACAAAGGATTCCATTTCCCATAAAAATCAAGAAGTCCCAGAGTTAATGTGCAGTAGTGGGGTCTAACAAATACGATGGATCTGGAATCAAGTGAAGAAGGTAAAATAAGCTCAGAGCGAAAATCAGTTGGAGGGACACTTAGTAAGGATACAGAAGCCGCAATTTCCAGGGACACTTTTGAAGGAATGCTAGAGATGATTCCAAGCACGAAGGAAAGTATGGCAGAGCATTGCGTCATGCTATTGACTGTGCAAAATATAGCCTTCCTGGTGAGGTAAGTTTGATATCTGTTATTTTCCAGTAGGGTAAACAAGCAACTCATTTTATTTTTGCTACTATTAGAAAATTAATGATGAAATTTTTTAAGGATTAGAGTGAAGAATGAATATCTTGCATGCTGATCATTTATGCATTCATAGTGACTTATGAGAATCCTATACATTGAGTATTTTTCTCTGCATTAACGTATTTGTCAATGTCTTTTGGTCATTCATTGCATGTTATTTAATTTTATTATCTATCTCCCCATCCTTATATTTTATAATATTGTAATTTCCTTTTTGTACATTATCCTTGTTGCTGCCAGCTGTGACTATAGGTTGCAAGCTTGCAGCATAACAGTAGAATGGTTAGTAAAACCACATTCCTTAAAGATAAACATCTAGGAATGAATATTTTGTAGGCCTTAGCATCATCGATATAGTACACAAACCACCTTTTTTACTTCTAGCATCCAATTTCCTCTCCTAATCCGAAGGATGTAAGGATATGTTGTGACTCAATGACTTCCAAGTTACCAACTGAAGGCCTTTTTCATGTGAATGCCTTCTCTTTAAACATTGTCATAACAGTTGTTGATAATGTAAACAAACATGTTGCAAGCCTTTTCCCATTGAAGTGTAGGCATGTCAAGCTGCTTCAAATACATCTATCTGTCTCAATACAATGGTTATTCCTTTTTGCAAATGAATTCAATTGATAAGGATAAGGCATGCTATACTCCCTCTTAAAATCCGTTTTCTTGCAAAATCAAGGAACTGTCAAGTCTTATACTTTGTTTTCCTAAAATAGTGCAACCATTGATGCTGCAATTATATGATGAACCTTATACCCAAATTCCAATGAACAACCATGCAATAACCTGACAGAATGCAATGGATTTCCCCAACAATATAGCAATGGCAATTGTGGCAGATTCAGGAACTTGAAGGAGATGATCATGGCAACACTTCTCCACAATATTTTATTTCCAAAATAGTTCTAACATTCTAAGGCAGCGTGACTATTAGAACATTTTTTCCATATTTTGGGGAGATAATAATCAATAGACATTTGCAATCAGGAAATAAGGTGCTCTTAAAGAAAGACAACACTATTTAGTCTAAATGAATTTTAATTGTTTGTTTGTGGTTAGGTTCTCTTCTCCACACTCCTAGGGCAGAAAGGTAGCAGGAAAATGGTTTGTAGAAGTGTCGAATCACAACAGGGCTGCGATGGTTTCAATTTTCTGCACAACACTGGCATTGATCTATATTTTTTCTTTTTGTCAGAGCAGCAATGTTTTATCATTATTATTCCCACATTGAGAAATCCAATTAGAGATTGTAATTGCTTCTTTTATGGTCATGGCTCTGCCTCTGTGTGCTTTTATGGTGGTAGCTCTGCTTCCATTTTTTTTTCCAAATTTATGGTTGTTCACTAAGTGACAATTTTGGCTACCTAATTTTAATCTTATTTTCCTATGTGGTTCCCAATACTACATGAAATCAGCAAGGAAATCCCCAGAAGTTGAAGTGAGTTTCTCTAGTTCAAACTTGAGGTCTCTCTATGATGTTCTGATGATATTTTTCTCTTTTTTCCATGTTTCACCACGACCAACAAATGGAAAATGGCCACTGGCCGCAGATTGGTTTTTTGCCATAGGTAGGGCAAAAAATTGGCCACAACCCAGCAGGGACAAACCTTTCTATGATACAATTTTCCATGAACTAAACAATATGCCAAAAAGCCAATAATAGCACAAATACCAATGAATATTATGCCATACAAAATAATAATAATAATAAATGGTTCACATAAATTTGATGATACAACTGAAGAATATGATCTATTTTTATAGTGTTGAAGAGATCGGTTAGGACCAAAAGGAAGTCACCTTAATTAATAATATAATAATATAATAGTTATTTAGGTTTGATTATATTAAATAATATACTATATCAAGTGACAAAAACTGCTGGAAAACACTGCAAAAACTGTAACTAGCCAAAACAATGGACACCAAACTTCCTGTTTAGGCTCAATTTTTTTATACTGCTGTTGTCCTAGGGTTCAAGTTTCTGCCTTAACAAATTAAAAATTTCTTCTTAAATGCTCCCTGGATTTCCTGGTGGAAATGCAAAATTTGTTGAAGTCATTGCAATTGCACCAACTACTGTACAACATTCAATGATTATGGCATTTCTATCTATTTTTTATTTGGTGTATTGTTTAAAATTTTAATTATTTGGACTATTTTGGCTTACGTTAGGGTCAAAAGCTGCAAGGTGTATAAGAAAAGGACTAATTTGAAGAGGGCTCAACTATGTTCTGTCGTATAAAGGAAAAACCTCAATGAAAACAATACCATTGTTGGTTTTACATAAATTTTGAACAGATATTCAATAATAAAAGTTTATCTTTAAATGGATGGATATGCAGTTGAAGAGAATTAACCATTTCAGCAGTTGAACAGAATTATGATTCTTAATGCAGCCTGTAATAGAAATCCCCTGGCAGTAGATGGAGTTTTTTTTTTTTTTTTCAACCAGCTTTGGAACTGAAGTTTATATATATGTTGAAGTTGAAAAATGAACACATATATACCCGGTTCTTAGTAGATTTCATTTCTAATATGTAATTGTTAAAATGTATTTCAACTACATTTCTTACCTACCGAGTTTTCTTTTTGATAGCAGCTATGGACATACATAAACAAGAACATTTTACTGGAATATATAATCTAGTTTCTGTGCTGACCCATAAGGGGTGGAGTGCGGGTTCAGGACATTATGTTTCTTGGGTCAAACAAGAGAATTGTGAGTTGCATCAAAGTTTGAGTAATTTCGTAATTCTTTCAGAAGTATGTCAATTGTTGGTATTTTTGAAAATCCGTCTTTGACTATTGACTTTAAGCAAAGAACTATTGAGTTGTATTCTATTTGGAGGAATGGAGATGTTATTTCAAGCTAATGTTAATTGCAAGAAAATATATCTTTGGTGAATTGGTTGTAATCTGCATTCTTTATTTCAGGAAAGTGGATTGAATTTGATGATGAAAATCCTATTCCGCAAAGAGAGGAAGATATAACAAAGCTTTCTGGTGGAGGTAAATTATGAGATGCTACTTAGATATTTTTTTAATTGACCTCATGTAACTCTAACATTAGCAAAAAAAATAGGATTCAACTAATATATTAAGGCTTCTTGTGTAAGCCAGGAACTAAACTGTTTCAAGAATTTAACATTTTCCAAGGTTTTCAATATTTTCAATGCAATTGAAACCCCTTTTTTTTCCTCTATGGTAACACATTTGCTTTTAAGAATAGGATTGGGTAACACATTTGCTTTTAAGAATAGGATTATGCTCAATAATTTGAGTTTCACCATTCACATATTTAGTAGAATATTCTTTCTCATAATCCAAAATAGCATGCTTGGATGACAATTTTCTTCTAGGTTTGATCCATTTCTCTATATCATATTTCCTAGCATCGTTCACTTCACTAAATCCAAGTCCTTTCATTCCTTCCCAACTATTTTCATTGAGTCTTCTTCAATGGAAATATTTCGATTGACATTTTCTTGTATAACACATTCTATAACATTATAAGATTTTCTTAGTAATTACTTTAACTCCTTCTCAGTTGTGTTTGGTGGGAATTCATCATCAAATTCCTTGAACTAGTTTCATTTTTTTTCATGTACTCAATTGTGTGCATACTATATACTCATCTTCAAATTCTGGACTAGGATTGCAATTGCTTCAAGGTAAAGTCCTGGCTCTCTTTATTAAATCTATAGTATCCATCCTTTACATACTTTTAAACATTCGCATTCTCTGATATGTCCTGAAATAAAGTCAATACTAGGAGTTTCTAAGTTGTTCAAAAGTTAATTAGATGAGCACTCAATATTGTTTCCTTCCATTTTCATCCTCTTACTTTTATTCTTTTCCTAGATTCCTAGTTGAGTCTTTATTGAGATCACATCGTTCCTTCGTTTTCCTCTTACTTCTCTTCATAACATTTGTAGGAAATACTTCATTTCTAATGCTTGAAGACCTAGATTCCTTTGTAAATGGATTGTTTATCATAACCTTTTCATATCTTATTGCAACCAAATCTAAGTAATCTATGCCATTTCTCAACTTACCATAACCTTGCTTGACTTTCCTGCACTTAGCAACTAATCCATTTTTCCATTTTGTCACTCTCTCAAATTATTTGTAAGAGTCATTTCCATTGGAATTGTCATCAAACAACCTCTCACTTTCAACTTTTTTTATTTATCATTGATATTACAAAATTTCCCTCTCTTCCCCCCAAAATTTCACATTCCTCTGCGAACCCTTCATTATTTAGCACATTTACCTCTGCAAACTATGACTGTGCTAGAATCATTCATTTTTAATGGAGCATCAAAGAGAAATGCAGGCCTTGGAGAGGCAGGGGAATGTTTATGAGCATGGTCACATTCCAAGGATGTTAGCCAGTTTCTAGATACTAAATTTAACAATCAAGAAGAAATGGAGAACATCCAAGGACAAGCCATGCCTTACACAAGAGGGTTGAGGAGAGAGGGGAAGATGATATGTTTAGAGATGACCATGGTCGCATTGGAGGGATGTTATCCAAATTTATGAACATCATGATCAAACAAATATGGAGGGCTTCGAATTTGGCATAATAGAGGAAAGAACCAATAAAATACAAATAATTCAATACTTGTGGGAGATGGCAAGCAAGGCCTCTTCAAAAAGAGTTTTTTTTTTTTATCTCCATGGATGGTAGTTCAAAAATTTAAGAAGGCCCACAAATAAGATGGCAGGTTGGTTAGCTAACTAGGAAATCTTAACTAAGTCTCTTTATTGTCAATCATTCTACCAAAAGTACAGGAGAGTTGGAAGGTTTTGTAAGCCAAGTTATTAGGACAAAGAAAAAACATGATAATAAGTTGCTTGTTAAAAATCAGAGAAGGAGTGAGAGACAACGAGGTAACCTTTAATATTGTATGGAGACAATCATCAGTGAAGTCTTGAAGTCTGTTTTTATGGAATAAGAGGTACAACCAACTGCAGTGGTCAATCTGTTTGGGCTATTTATACAATCTATATAGCTTCTTAGTGATTATGGAGAGCTATAGTTACAAATATGGTTAATACTAGACATGTACATGGATATAAAATTGATTAAAAAAGGATCTAGTAGTAATTTACTTGTAGAGACACCACATCCTAAAATACAAACTTTACTAAGAGGAGCCTTGAGATTAATTTTGGCAATACATCTAGAATGAAAAATAGTGTACTCATGAATATGTATCAAGTAAGTGGTATATCGTCTTACAATTGATGAAAAAACTTGAATATCCATCATTAATCATAACCCCCATCTCCCTATGTTGATTCTTAACAGATCACACATGTCTCTCTCTCTAACTTCAAGTGTATGACATAGGAAATATTGACATAGGAGATATGTAAAGAACATGACAAGCAATCCTGCTAAAAAATTTCATTAGTTCATCTTCTTGGTTTTCAATGTGAAATCACTCAAGGGAAGGTCAAGGAAAATAGATTTTTATTCTAGTAGTAATTGGATGCTAGAAAAGTACATAGTATTATGTAAAACATTTTAAATTATAGAAAGATAATATTTGTCTCATGTTTGTTTCATAAATCTTAACTCATTTGTTGTTGAAGAAATATTTTAGGATTATAGGGTGCACAGGGATGAAATTTATTCAAAGAAGGAGAGATTAATGGTCCATATTCGTGTATTGTCACAAATTGCCGAGAGCTAGAATAAGCCAGAATATAATGATACTCATGCTAGTCAGTTTGCACGAGCTCTAAAGAAGGTGATATTCTCTTTTTGTTTGATTAATAATTTTTTTCATTTGAATTTGCATTTGGAAATTCATTGTCAAAAGTATCTTGTACTGGAATATTTAGTTAATCCACTCGATTTCCTATTCTCCTGCATGTACATGCACATGCACATATGGGGTCGTGTTTACTGTCACAGTCACAGTCATCTCCATGCCAACGCTGGGCAGCCTCCAAGTCTGTTTGAATTCCGCAGCTTATTACAGAACTAAAATAAAACCAGGTGATTTAAAATAATGTTATGGTCATGTAGGTTCCTTTTCTTGTATGGTCAAGTTTCATCCCATAAAATTATTGTGAGCTGATCTTGAACGTTTTCAGACCTTGCGACTAAGCTAAAACCGAGTCATATTGGTTGGAATATTCATGTTCTAGTGGAAGACGGAGGTAATTATCTTTATAAGTAATGTGGTTAAGTTCTCAAATGAAAATGGGTGGGTGAATGGAATCCACATGAGTCTCTTAGCAATGGCTTCCATACTTGTTGTGCTGATCATGATCATGCATGTATGGAATGGCATGATATGTTGCAGGTGACTTTAGGCAAGGATGTAAACTCATATAGTATAGGTTATACATTTGCATAGATTGTACCCTCAAAGGACAGGACATGACACAAGCTTTGATACACTACATTAAAACATTTGGATCGACAGGAAGGTTAGTCAATTATTTAGTTTAAATGGTTTTAAATTTGAGCATATTTTGCACTGGCCCACAAATACATTCAAGTTGAGAATAATATTATATTGCAACTATAGTGAATATGATTAGAAGTTTATTTATTTTTCTAGATGATTTATGTTAGTTTGCAGTAAAAAATCTCTTTTTGTATAAAAATAAAAAAAAAAATTCTTTGTAGGTCAATTGTACTCTTTGAAATATTCTCTTCAACATGTAACCATGGATTCGGTTAGCTCCCCAAATTATTTAGATATTGTGAATAATATCAATAGAGGGCCTTTTAGCTAGAGCTAAAACTTTACCCTACGAATAGTTTTCCACCGTCTTCTAATCAAAGGCTATTTCTGAAGTACTTCAACAAATTATGTTGATTCGTAGTTAAGGGAAAGAAATAGAGGGTAAGAATTTAATTTCTAGATTTAGAAGAAGAAGCCTCTCACGTCAGCATTCATGTTCTTAAGCACACATTGGAGTCCATTCAACTTAGTTTCAACAGCTTTTGCATGACCTCCACCTTTGATTTCTATCAAAGAAGCCGGTAAATTTCCCACTTTCAATTGGAAATCCTATGGCAGTCTTGTTTCCACTATCAAGGATTTGGATTAACATCATTTCCCGTTGCCTTTAGGGGCACCATTTATCTTATATGAGAAACATTTTTGGGAAGAGTAATGACTATTTTTGGAGGTGGGTGAGTAAATATGGTTGTGCTCACTTTAAAATGTTATAGCCACACTTGGATTCACTCTAAAGTGAGTGATTGAGCCATTGTCACTAAATGCACTTCCTTTTAATTATCGAGTGTGGTGACCTTCATGTCTTTAACTAACCAGCGAAAGACTTTGCTTGATATGAAACACATTTACCAAAGAGATCTCCAATATTTGGTAGCTGAATAGTAACTGCCCAAGCTAAGCACATATTTTCATTGCTTTCACAACCAAGGTTCTCATCTTTCTCCATCAAATATTTCTGTAATTATTTAATTTGGCTGATTTTGAATTCTGTTGTTGACTAGGCAATACACGAGTTTGTTTAAATTCCCTAAACATGATTGACACTAGCCATTTCAAACAAGTCGAGGATGTGATTAGTCTCTGGTATCTCGTCCTTCATTTTTAAGTGGCAGTTGTTTCAGTTCATTTTAACAACCTTTGAAATAAATCCATTTCTCAAATTTGTAATTCAACATTTTCTATACTTAATAAATCTTAGGATCACATAGTACCATGCAAAGAGTAAAATGTTAATGACTCATAAATTTCAAAAACATTCCTTGAGATGACTTCAGATTAACACATTGCGATGAAACATTAATCCTTCAAACATTACTATGATAAAAACAAATATCAAATCAATTCCAATATTGTATCATTAGTAAGTGTCAATATTCTGAGTGTCAAGTGCTGATATAAATTTTCTAAGTGTCAAAATCATACACAACAATAATTTGCAGCTCTGTAGAAGTCCTATTTTTTGCTTGAAAATAAAGGTATTTCTGAACAAAGGTTTCTTACAATCATTTTTTTCCAAGCGTTAGCATCATTATATAGTGTGTTGATGATTTAAAATTACAACAGTACCCTCGTATTCCAACATGGTGTAAACAATGGCTATTTTGCTTAAATATCATTGTATTCTCATTTAAGGATGTGTCTTCATGTCCTCTTATCATGGGTTTCTTAAAGAAATATGATTAAATATCAAACCTTAAACAAACATAATGGTTGTTGGGGAATAGTGATTTTTACAATCCCATTAAGACAATTTCTTGAGTTTTGTTCAAAATTCCTAGAAAAGGTTTATAAATTTCATAACCTGCTTGATCATATATTGTGAACTTATACAATCTATCATCCTTTTCTGACAATTAGATACTCAAAGTTGTGTATTGATCCTTTTTATCATTATAGAGGACTTTGTAAGTTAGGTTCCCAAATTCTTAAAGGGTGCTAGCTCAATGGAAGAGCACCTGCCTTATAAGCAGGACGTTGGTGGTTTGATTCCTCCATGCCCTAATGATATTATAATATTGATATTAAAAACAAATAAATTAGTAACCAAAAGTAAGAGATAAGTGACTAAACAAAATGACCAAAATTCGTATATAAAATTACTAAAAATGACTAAATTAGTGACCAAAAAAAGAGAGATGTGAAACTAGGCATAAAAAACGATGTAACATGTGGTGCTAATGATGAAGCCAAACATGGCGTTGATATGGTAAGCAAAACTAGGCATTAAAAAGGATGCAACACATGGCACTAATGATGAAGCCAAACATGGCATTGATATGGTAGAAAAATAAGATGTTACTTTGGATGCAAAACATGGTGCAAAACACGATCCAAAAAAGAAAGCAAAAATTGTTGCAAATTTGGAAGCGGAAATTGACATATTTTTGGAAGTAAAACATGGTGCAAAATGGGATGCTAAAGTGGTAGCAAAAATGGATGCAATATTTGATGCTAATTTGGATGCTAACATGGTGCTATTAAGGATGCAAATATGACGCTAACGAGGATGTCATTTAAGAAGCGAAAGAAAACACTCGCTAGGAAGAAAAATATGATGCTATTTAGGAAGAAAACCTCGACAGTGTTTAGGAAGCAAAGTTGGATGCTATTCTCAAAGCAAAAAAATAGACGTCATTTTGGACGCCATAAATGATGCTATCTAAGAAGCAAAAAAAGATGTTTTTTGAGACGCTTTAAGTTTTTTCCATGACGCGTCCCATTTAACGTCTAGTTTGACCACTCAATGCAAAAAAAAATTACACTAAAATGGGACGCTAATTCCAGGATTTGTTGTAGTGAGGAGAGCAAAGCTTAGCAATAATAACATAAATGAATTGCTTGTTTGGCTTATCTATCTTGCATTCTTCAACTAACAGTCTAAGGGTTTTGAATTTAGATAGATAGTCTTGAATGAAAAATCACTTGGNTATATATATATTAACGATACACAGTAAACATTGCTATAGTGACGCACATCGGTTGTTATACCAAGATAGAAACGTTACTATAGTGACAAATCAGTGCTTAGTCGCTTCTATGTTGCGACAAACTCTTGTCAATATAGTGATAGGTTGTCATCTTTATAACGGCGATAGACTGTCGCTATAGCAACAAAAAAGGACTTAGGCATTTCTTGGTTGCAACATAATTTTGGGCCTATAGCGATGCATTGATGTCACTATTACGACCAATATACATCGCTATATCGACGCAATATGAAATAGTCGCTTGATTTTGTAACAATATTTCGTCGCTATAGCGACGCCCAAACATCTCTCAAATGACAATTTGACTTAGTCACTTGTTTTTTCCACAATAAACCGTCGCTAGAGAAACACCCAACCATTACTATAGCGACACATTAACGTCGTTATCTCGATGCCTATTTGTTTTTGAATAAAATGCCACAACCACAACGTGTCATCGATGTTATGTCGCTATATCAACGAAATATTCAAAGTGTGGCTAATGCAACTATAATTTTGCGACAAAAATTTGGGCTTCTATTCATTGCTATAGAGACATAAATGTGTTTCTATAGCAACAATTTTCCATGGGAAAAAAGTTCACATGTACTAGTGGGTGTATATAGGGCCTAACAACAAGGCTGTGGTCACCCTTTACAATTATTCATGTCTAGAAAAGCTAAGGAAATAGGAAAAACCACATGGGGAAAATCCTCCCTCAAGAAAGGAAAAGGAAAAAAAATTGAAATATGTCTTCAATATGTCTTTATATTCACTTTAATGAGATGAATTATCTGCTTCTGGTGAAATAATTTGATGAAGAAATTATAAATTCCATGATCATGCGCTAGAGTGTAGAATATACAAGAAAGAAGAGGAGAGAATACTTGTATCTCATCATATGATGAAGTAGGAGCATTGTCCGAATGCTTGTTTTTGCGAAAAAACTCTGATATGCAAACACAATCTGAAAAGGAAAATATATATGTGCATACTCCTTCTTGAATACTACAAAAATTAACACAATCGGTTCTTGTATAACTGCAAAATGGTGATGTGGATCACATATATTCCTTACAAACTGATATAGGAGCTTCACAAATCTGAAATGAGGATGAATAGACTCTATTATATTATAAATACTATCATATGTAACAACAAAGGCCAAAGGTTTAATGTCTCTATGAGGATATGGGGATAGACTAGGAAAGGATGAGCAACCGGGAAAAACTAATGAGTGTAGAAATATGAATGATGCATGGACTTGAGATCTAAACCAAAAGTTTTTAGAATAGATAAAAACATGTATAATATAATTCCAATGATGACTAAGGTCATATATAACCAACCACTGAAAAATAGATAAGTCTTGAAACCATTAGGTATAAGGAACATTGCCTAAGAAACCAATGAGGAATCAACTAGTGAACTTGGGGTTTGTATGGTCTTAGTACTATTCAAAGGTATGGTATATGGTATATATTATGTCATAAAATGCATATCAGCCTGAAAATATGCTTCTAAATCAGAATTATGATCATTTTAATTAAGTGGGGAAGAGTTTCTCAAAGACAATTTAGGATCTAGTGAAAAATCACAAGTATTGGGAGATGAATCTAGGAGACTGATATGTGGATTATCTACAAAAGAAAATGAGATTTATTGTTTTTATATATCATAAAATAAATCTATATCAGATATATGAGGAAAGTATTTAACTCTGGAACTAGAGGTATATTTTATATCACCTTGGAACTATGCACTATGACAGTGTTTTGAATAATTAACAGGCTTCTCTAGCTCATCTATAACTTCGATGTTTTGCTTCTCAATAATTTGAGACATGATGTCCATATTATTATTGAAGCATTTCTTATTAGGATGAAATCCATTTCTGCAATAAGAACACTTGGATGTACTTCCTTTCTTCTTGACTTTCTTCATTGAACCTTCATCAATAGGTTTTGAAATTTCATTTTCATTATCTGACTTTGGCTTCTTCTTTTTCACATTTTTCTTCTCTTTGGATTTGATATTGTTTCTTCCTTGAAGTATGAGAGAATGATCCTTTCTGTTTGAATATATAATATCACCCATATATATCAATTTATCTTTCTCCTTTGTCCGTGAATCAAAGAATGTACTCTAAGAAGGCATTTTCCAATTTGAAATAGAAAGCCTAGTAGTATGAAAAGTAAACACAAAAATTGAGTATTCAGGACCCAATTTTGATAGAATGGAATGGATCAATTGATATTATTTCTTATCAATCCCACATTTCTTCATAAATAGAAAAAGTGAATTTACTTTGGTGAATAAACCCTCAATGGAATCAAAACTGCTTGGAATCAATGAGAATAACTCATTCTCCAACTTATGTGCTCTTATCTCATCTTGAAGTCCAAAGAGAGACTTGTTGATGCCTGGAAAAATCCCAAGTACCGACAGTAGGGATTCTCCCTAATAATAGTTCCCAATTATATCGTTTATCGTTTAGAATGAGGAATTCGTCCGGTTAGCGGCTCGACTATCGTAGAATTAAATGAATGTTTAAATCTATTTTTCAGTTGCATCCCGGTCCACCATTTATGTGATTTTATGTTTTATAATGAAATGCAAGTGCCTATACTAAATGCAAGTGATAGTGGGTAAGAAACTCACTAGAGATGCGCAGGTATTGCCTCCTTCTTACTGCTCTTGCCCCATAGTCACTTTACGAAAGCAAAGAAAAACTAATATATTCTAAACTATCCCCAGGGAGAAAAGCTTATATCAAAATGAGTAATGTACTGTATTCTTTGCACATAGAATTCTACAGATAGCTGTTAAACTCTGAATACATAAATACAACAGAAAAAATAACACAAAGGTAGCTCTGTCGGAAGTTAAAAAATCTATTACTCATTGGTTGTACAAGATTCATAACAGAAATGAAACCATTCATAAAAACAGAAATAATTCAGCAAGTTAAGACCAATCTCACAGATTGTACAGCATGCCAAAAAAGAAATAATTCCTCATCCAGCGGTCCACACAACCCATTTTGAAGCTCATACAGTCCTTCCTCCAGTGAAATTTAGTTCTCTTTATTATAAAAACAAGTAGTTCTCATTAAAAAAAAATTCAGCATATGTGTGCTAGAAAATTCCTCTCTCTATTCTATTCTACCCCTACTTATACCTTTACATACGAATTTTCAGCTACCCGTCGCCCTTTAGGATTCCTCAACCTTTTCGATTACAATTTTTTTCCTCTAGTGTGCTCATTAGGAAAATTGAAATAAATACAAGATATTACATAAAGTTTGCCACATGCGAATAAAATAAAACAAATTAAGTGGGCCCAACCAATCCATCCACGATTTGTTTCCAGGTAGTAGAATCTACAGCTATGGTCCTAAATTCTATTGGTTCCAATAATTTGACTGTAACCTCATTTACAGAAAACTAGGACTTTATCTCAGTTACTCTTGGTGGAGTGACTCTGAGCTGGTCTTCTAACAGAAAATTGTTGACTTCTTCTTGTGCAATCAAACCCTTTACTACTTTCTCATTTAGGCCTTTAATCAGTTGTATGTTAAGTTCATCCTCCTGCACCCTATCATGAAGGTACTTCAAATGCTCCTTCTGACCTGAAAAATCCTAAAGTCTCTTTGTTGTAGAGGTCTGGCATCTGTTGTGTGTTGTAAGAACCCTTTTGTAAAATTCCATGCACTTATCCAATGTCTTCCCAACTGCAGTTGTCAGTATTGCAGCAACCTTACTACTAAAATCCATGAGTTCATACTCGATATGCAAACTCTCTGTACTCTTTTAAGGAACATTTTCCAGAATTTCTGCATTAGTATCCAACCTGGTCAGTTGACCTTGGATAATTTCTGCAATTTCTAGAGTCTTGTTCTAAATTCAGTGGATATCACTAAGATCTCTTGTAGTCTGGCTTCTTCTTGCTTAATCTTGTATACCTCTTCTCCAAGTCTTAACTGAACTTGATATATTTTTCTTCTGAGAAAGAGAGTGTGTTCTCAGAGAGATGTTATATCCATTTTCTGCTCATTTTCTCCATTCAACAGGACCTCTAAAGAACCATTCTGTGCCTCCAGTTCTACAAAATGGACCTTTAAGTCCTCCGCTTGCTTATCAACTGTGGCCTTTTGTGTCTCTAGACCCACAATCTTACTTTCTAGGTCCTTCTTTTCTCCATCAATAATAGTGTTTGATAATGTCAAGGCATCCTTTTCTGCTTCCAAGATCTGGTAAGCCTCCTGAAGACTTTCTAAATCTGAAAGTGTGCCTTCATGCTTCCTTTTCATCTCTCTTCCTTCCCCTTGTCCTTTTCTCAGGTTCTCTTTTATTTGTGCCATATTCTCTTTGTAGTGGTCCACAACTCCTTTCAGTTTGCCAAAATTATAAGCACTTTCCTGTGCAAATGCAACACTAAGCGAGGCCATTTGTTCTGGACGTTCATCTGTATTTTGCATGACAACCTTTATAGTAACCGTGGTTACCTCAGGCTGAGTACCGGTTTTCAACTTCTTTTCAGATCTCCAAACAATTGTTTTTATCTTAGGGTCAAAAAATAATTTATGCAAACTTGCCACCGCATGCTGCTTAGATGGAGTAAAGGGTACTAAACCTAACTCAGCAATCGGAAAGTGACCTCCAGTTAATATCTCTCCTGTAGTGGAAGGAGGACTTTCAGTAGTGGAAGGAGGACTTTCAGGATTAGCTTGAGTATAACTTTGTTCCTGAGTCTCCCTATCTAGATCCTCCTATTCTTTCCATTTGAGCTCCTATGCTATCTTCTCAACTTCTTCCTTTGCTTTGTCTGATAATTCCCTTTTCATTCTTTCTTCCACCTCCTTCTGCTTCTTCTCTTCTTCTTTCTTTCTTTTCTATTCCTCTTCCTTTTCTCTCTGAGCTTCTTCAACTAGTAGTTTCTTTTCTCCTTCCACTAACATTCGTGTTTCTTCTTCTTTTTCTTTCTGAGCAACCTCTTCTTCCTGACTTTTTTGTTCAATGGTACTATTGTTGCTACCTTTACCTCCTATCGCTATGATTTTTCTCTTGAAGCGCTTGTTTAGAGTGGTCATATTACAAGAATTTCATTACACATCTTCATCTTTGTCTAGATGATCAGAGTATTCGAAGTTTACCTTCACTGGTTTTTGGTGTGCAACAACCTTGGCTTGGGAATCATTTCTGTGAAAGCTCTTGTCACCAAAATGGAAAATATCCAGGTCTTTCACAAAGTTTGTTGCGCATTTAAATTTGGTAAATTTATAACTACCAACATAGAAAGGCATCGACGAGAATACTGCCTTCTTCATATCAAACAAGTATCTCCTGAATCCATCCAAAAATAATTGTCTTACTGCTTCCTTATGCACTATATAATCAATGGCATACTTAGTAAGTAGTGAAGGGGCTTTGGTTCCTCTGTACATCCTCAAATAAGTTCCCTCTTTATGTGAGTAGGTGTAAAAGAGGCAAAACCCTTATCTTAAACATTGTACAAAATCATATCTCCTGCATTTTCCTTAGACAAAATCCAACCAATGACCTTAGATCAAGGGAACATCTCCGGTCTTGTAGACACCTTTGTAATCCCTTATCATAAAATGTTTCCAAAAAGAGGTATATCCTACAAACTCGTGTCTGGGATCTTCTTATCTTGGAGAATATGATATATCTGCCCCCACTTGAACTCCAGGTCGTCTCCAATAACAGACTTAGTGTCCTCATAAACTATTTTTGTCCTAGGCATGATTTCTACATCTGAATATTGTTCAGCAATTTTAGCTTTCTTCTTTCCTTTCTTGGGCATGATATCTGATACGGACTGAGGTTGTACAAAAAAACCACTAAAACATGTCTTAACATCCCTATGGGTACAAACCACATGCATTCATGTATATAAGGAAGCTGGAGAACTACTGTAAAAGTTTTTTTTTTTGACAAATTATCATTCCTTCGTAGAACAAGCTTAACTAGTATTTCTTTGACCATATCATCTATAGCCATCGGAAATGAATTTTCACCATAAAACCTCGCATACCGTAAAAATCCAAACCTAAGGTGAGGTCGTAGAACAAGACGACAAAAACCTAGTCCACATGCGGCTCTGACTGAGGCATCGATTTAAAACCTAGGTCACCTGTCGTTCTAAGACACAATACCAGGTATCGACTGAAACATCTTTCAAAACCAATGCATGAACTTTCTATGAGACCTACGGCCCGTGAGATAACAGCCTGGAGGAAAACATGGTGATTCCATGGTGTCGACCACCAGGTCCAACACTTTTGAAGAGGAGATGAGGTGAAAAACCAAAAGAACACATGACTTTCATGGATTAAGGCCTCACAAACCCATATTGCTGTAGATAAACATGAAATAGGTAAGGAATGTCCGACCCAAAACTGGGGCCATCCTAGTTTCATCATTACACACCTAGGGCTATGAGAAATCCGTGTCTGAACGAACTAAGCGATGAGCAATTTGGGGCAGAAAAAGGCTGGGAGATGGTATAAAAAAATGGGGCCTGAGAAAACTAGGTCAACAAATAAATATGGAGAGTTGGTTGAGATGAAAAACCAAAAGGAGGGGAAGAAAACCCTTTAAATCCACCACCCTAGTCCTAAAACCTAAAGGTGCCACTTATCGAGCCATAAAAGGTCACAATACAAACCATCCTACTGATCAAAAGAAAGATATGACATAGATTAGATCCTACCTGGTAGGAAAAGCTCGAAGGTTGTTGAAACACAGTGCCAAAGGATCCGTAAGCTCTAGATGGAAAATATGCCAAATCATAACGGATGCTCAAAATGGGTTACCTCCACAATCGTTAACAAATTTTATCGCTTGTAATCACACCGTGACAAACCGCAATGCACCCCAAAGGCTATATATAGGAAATAAATTGGGAAATCATTTAATGCGGTTGGTGATTTAATTAGGCCGCATGCGCATGAAATAACATCTTTTTGCACCCACATTAAAACCTCATCGAACAAACACCTTGTCGGAAACCGAGATGAAAAACCCCCCAACCGTAGCGGCTCAAAACCCACAACCCTATTGCAACTATTAGTTCTCTTCATGAAAGACAAATTGTCGTAGTGTCGGCACAGTTCATCTAATAGCTTCGGCAGTGACATAATCGGTTGATAATGCAAAAAAAATCCGCCCTCTTAGGGAAGAAAACCAAATGCAACCTAAAACTGTTGAAGACAACAAAGCTAGAACGCCTGACCCAAACCTATAGACAGACTTAATCGGCAACGAGAAAACTTAAATGACCCGAAAGAATTGGCTCCGAAAGAAAAAAATAACTGTAGATATCGGTCGTCTTTGGATGAAATGACCTAGTGAATAATATCGGCTACAAAGGCAAGACTCTGTTGATATTATCAGCTTGAAAATTGAAAGCTTTCTGACAAAGGTGGTAAATCTCAAAACATAAAATAGCACAATCTGTAGGAAAAACCATCAGGTGAAAGTCAAAAAGTTATCCGATGTGTTGGAGGAATGACAAAAACTTTCTCGACACATCGGGTCAAAACAACATAAAATCAACCGTAAATTGTCCGACGGAAAGGAAATTTTTTTCTATTGTATCGAAGAAAATCCAGGAAATGTTCTGACACAGTGGATCAGAAAAATTTTCCTACTTGATGCGAAAAAGTAAAATTCCTTAAGCTTATTCAATATAAAATCCATTCATGGACAACAATTTTCAAAGGGAAAAAATTCCAAGTAAGATTAAAAGCTAAGAAATCAAAGGGGGACCCTAAAATGTGCCTAAAACATGAAATTTTTTGGGGATATTGGTTGCAACAGCAATAATTGGCGACTGGCTGGTGAACACAGATCTATGGAGAAGCTATCTTTTGAACTCAACACTCTATGGAATTTTGTTAAACCAATTATTTCGTTAGAAAACTATCTTTCAAGATTATTTAAAAATCCAAACCTTTTCCAAGAGTGTAAGATTCAGAACATCTCATTGATTTTAGTCCCTTTGGGTATGGTAACCATGTTTTCAAAGTCCTGATAACTCTTCTGAGGCCAAAATGTGGGATTCATTTACCTATGCATTTGGTTTCTTTCGGCTGAGACACCACAGGATTGTAACAGAGTTTGGACAGATGTATTCATTTGTTCCTCCTTCCCATCCCCTTTTGCATTTTTTTGATGCTTAAGAATTTTGTATTTTGAGTCTTCCTAGACTGCTTCTTTTGTATTTGAAATTTGATTTAGGTTCTTCCATACATGGTGTCCTTTTGTGTGAGTGATAATTTGTTTCAGTTCACGAACGAAGAAGAAACTTTGAGCAATCTAATCATTTACTGATTATGTTTCAGTATATGTTTTTGATATATTTTCTCTTTCGGAGTATGACTCTTTATATTAATCATTTTGGCTTTTATTTGTGGCATGGGATTATTTTGAATACCATACACATGTCTGTCTTTCTCCCTTTCTGTGGGTCCTTTGCTACAAGCTTCCTAGGGCAGATATTAATGTGAAGTGGGTGGAGCCCCAAAATAGTATTCTTGACCTCTCCTACCTCAATTATTTAACATGGTTTAAAATAGGGCTTTAATGTGTTATTAAAATAACTTCCCTTCAACAGTTTATCAAATTAAAGAATTTTGTTCTGATAAAATTTGACATAGATAAATTCCAATGAGAAGTTGTTGGATTAAAAATATTAGCAGTTTGTCCAAATTCCAATGTCCCCCAAGCACAAAAAGTTGAGCTGGCTTATTTTGAAATAAAATTAAATTAAATCAAGAAACTGAAATAAATCAAATGCAAAGAAAGTAGAACTACAAAAAGTGTTCGGGTAAATAGGGTAATCCAAAAAGACCAAACACCTAGAGCAACCACTTCACACAAACAGATCACAGATCGATACATCGATGTTTTGACGTGGTTAAAACCCTCAAGAGGGAAATAGTCCACGGCCCCATCCAAATAGCTACTTGGAGCAATTTGTTATGCAAAAGAAAGAAAGTTACAAATGAGCTTCTCATAATCGATCAACTAGCCAAGGACCCTCCATGCTCTTTAAATAGAGATCATGGAGCAATCAGGTGTTAAGCCATGGATCAAGGGTAGGTATGATCTAAGAGAAATTGAACCGTCGGATCACTCTATGTCTAGAACATATCGTGACCATCGGATTAGAATATTTACAAATGCATACTAATGCATATTAAAGAAACACACATTACCTAACTGATATATTACACAAGTTGATCTTAACTAACTCCTAAGTGTCTAAATATCCTAACATCCCCCCTTAGGAACAACTTGGGATAGGATTGAAGGATTTACAAAAGTGACACTATTAGGATAAGGAAGGAGGCATTAGAGCCTATCCCCCCTTAATGACACATTCCTGAACTCCTAACATAGATTGAAATTTAGAAAACTTCGCTTCTATAAGAGACTTGGTGAAGATCTCTGCAACTTGATCATCTGTAGGGAAATAGAGCACTTCAAGAACACGATCATGAATAAGATTTCTGATGAAGTGCATGTGTAGCTCAATGTGTTTGATGAATTGATGTAGAATTGGATATTTGGAAAGCTTGATGGCACTTTGATTGTCACACCAAAGTGGAGTAGTCTGTTGCTGCTCAAGTCCAAACTCTGAGAGGATTTGTCAAAGCCATAAAGTTTCCTAACCGGCATTAACTATGGCTCGATATTCTGCTTCTGCTGAAGAAAGAGAAAGAGCTTGTTGTTTCTTACAATCCCAAGTGACAGGTTCAGATCCCAGACTGAAAACATAACCTGCAGTAGAATTTCGATCGTCAGGATCGCTGACCCAATATGAATCAGTGAAACCAACCAACAAAGGTTTCCCCCCTGTACTGTAATGAATCCCAAACTGAATTGTACCTCGAATATATCGAAGTATTCTTTTTGCTGCTTTCCAGTGACTTTCATGAAGAGTTTGCATATAACGGCCAACACGACCAATGACAAAGGAAAGGTCAGGATGGGAATGAGTCAAGTACAAAAGACTACCAACAAGCTGACGATACAAGGTGACATCTACTTCAGGGGAAGTACAAGTGGCAGAAAGTTTGACTCCAGACTGGAAGAGAGAAGGGGCTGGTTTACAATCTTCCATGTGGAAGAAACGAAGAAGGTCACAAGCATACTTAGACTGGGAAAGAAAGATTCCTTCTTTGGTTTGCAAGACTTGGAGACCAAGAAAATAATGCAAATGTCCTAAGTCTGACATTTCAAAATTTTGCTTAAGACTGGATTTCACATGGGTTATAAGTTTAGGGTCACTACCAGCAAGAATAAGATCATCAACATAAAGAACAAGTATGATGAGATGGTTTCCTACTTTCTTGGTATAGACATTGGGGTCAGAATGGCATCTAGAAAAACCAGTGTCAAGGAGAAAGCTATCCATTTTGGCATACGAAGCTCTAGGAGCTTGCTTAAGGCCATATAAGGATTTCTTAAGGAGACAAACAAGGTTAGAGTTATTCTGAACATATCCAGGAGGTTGTTCCATGTAAATTTCCTCATGTAAATCACCATGTAAGAAGGCATACTTGACATCCATTTGATGGAATTCCCAGTTATGTAAGGTTGCAAGGGAAAGAACACGGCGGATGGAGTTCATTTTTTCTACAGGGGCAAAGGTTTCATTGTAGTCAATCCCTTCAACTTGGGAAAAACCTTTGGCAACTGACCTTCCCTTAAGTATTTCAACACTTCCATCTGATGCATACTTAGTTCTATAGACCCATTTACATCTGACAAGTTTTCTTCCTTTTGGAAGAGGAATAAGATCCCAAGTATCGTTCACCATTAAGGAATGATATTCTTCATCCATAGCTGCATCCCAATCTAGATTTCCTGAAGCTTCTGCAAAAGTTTCTGGATCACGATTCTCAGAAACTTGAGCCAAAATACAAGAGGCTCGCTTAAACTGAGAACGTGTTCGACGTTGATCTCTAGGATCACCAGCAAGATCACCAGCTGCTTCACATGTTGAACAGACCCATCGAGGAAATATTGGTGCTGGTGCAAGTGGAGGAACATGAGCAAGCAGAGGTGGATTTTCATCCTCACTGTCATCATTAGAAACTGTAGTTGGAAACCTGTCAAGGAAGTTGGAAGAATAAGAAGAAGGCACAATCACCGAATCAGGCTCGTAGGCCAAAGATGGCACACCCACCAAGTTAGGCTTGCAGGCCAAGATATTTTCATCAAATTTAAAATCTCTTCTAATGATTATATCATGTGAATGGGGTTGAAGAAGTATATAACCTTTTACATCTTCAGAATATCCAACAAATATGCACTTTTCACTTTTAGGCTGCAATGCTTTCCGTTTTTCATCCAAAATGTGAGCCCATGCTTCACAACCAAACACACGAAAGTGACTTACATCTGGTTTAATTTTACTCCATGCTTCTTCCGGTGTTATACCTTGTAAAAGTTAAGTGGGTGTGTGATTAACTATGTAATTTGCACAATTTATGGCCTCAGCCCAATATTGAAGACTTAGTCCCTTAGATTAGATCATACAATTAGCCAATTCTTTTAAAGTGCGATTCTTCCGTTCAGCTACACCATTTTGTTGTGGTGTATATGGAACAGTGTGCTATTGTTGGATTCCTTGTTCAGTGTAGAAAGTAGTGAACTTGTTGTTAACATATTCTCCTCCATTGTCAGATCGTAACTTAATAATTTGATGACCAGATTGTTTTTCAACAAGGGCCTTGTAGGCCAAGAACATGTTAAATACTTCATTCTTAAGTTTTAGGAAGTAAACCCAAGTGCATCTGGAGTTGTCATCAATGAAAGTTAAGAAATATTTGAAACCAGAAAATGATGCAAATGGAAGAGGACCACACAAGTCACTATGCACAAGCTCCAAAGGAACCGAGGCGTGCCAAGAGGCACGTTTGTCAAAATTGTCCCTCGAGTACACAACCAGAACAAACACCATCCTTGCAAGATACCATCGGAAGACCAATATTGTCTTTACATAGTTGTTGCAATGAGCGATAATTTAAGGGACCAAATCGCTCATGCCAAATTTTGCTCAAGTTATCACTATGAGCAACAAAAACTGAAGGAAAAGGTGATGACCCAAATTTATTAAATTTGTACAACCTGGTAATATCATCAACAGTTCTAGTAGAAAGGACATTTTGAGGATTTTTAAAATCCTTGATTACAACTTGGTGAGGTATAAATGTTACAATTTTACCTTCACCTGAATGAGTAATTTGATAGACTGATAAAAAATTGCAGGAAATTTTTGGAACACATAGTACATCACTGAAATGACCATTTTCTACTGAAACTGTTCCAGATCCTACAACACTTAGAGATCTATCATCACCAACAAATATTTTTTTGGTGTTACATTCATGCATAGTAGAAAAGATGGCTTGATCCTTAGCCATATGAAGATGCTCCAGAATCAATGAGCCATTCATTTGAAGTAGAAGAAGAAGATGCAATATAAGAGTAACCAGAAGCACAAAGTGCATGTCCATGAGAGTTAGATTCTGAAGATGAATCTAGGCTGATGTGGTGCTTCTTCATTGCTACTTCCAGGGCTGCCATTTTCTTGAAACACTTAGATTCATCATGATTATCTTTCCCACAAAAATTACAATGATGCTTAGTCTTCTTTCCTTTTGGCTTGGATCCTTTGTCATGTTTTAAAGAAGGAGCTGACTGAGAGGGTTTGGCTCATTATTGTGAAAATTATGTTTCTTGGGAGGCTTGGAATTTTCTTTCTATTGGGACAATAAGGATTTCCTATATGTATCTGCATTGTTAATTTTTCCAAGATGAATGAGCTTATCTTGCCATATTCATCCTCAATTTCATCATCAGAAACTGGAGTTGGAAACCTATCAAGGAATCTGGAATTAGAAGAAGGAACAATCGCTAAATCAGGCTCGCAGGCCAAAGATGGCACACTCGCTAAGTTAGGCTCGCAGGCCAAGAGATTTTCATCAAATTTAACATCTCTTCTAATGATTATATCATGAGAATGTGGCTGAATAAGTCTATAACCTTTTAAATATTTAGAATATCCAATAAATATGCACTTTTCACATTTAGTCTGCAATGCTTTCCATTTTTCATCCGGAATGTGAGCCCATGCTTCACTACCAAACACACGAAAGTGACTTACATCTGGTTTAATTTTACTCCATGCTTCTTCCGGTGTTATACCTTGTAAAAATTTAGTGGGTGTGCGATTAACTATGTAATTTACATAATTTATGGCCTCAACCCAATATTGAATACTTAGTCCCTTAGATTGGATCATACAATTAGCCATTTCTTTTAAAGTGCGGTTCTTCCGTTCAATAACACCATTTTGTTGTGGTGTATATCGAACAGCGTGTTGTTGTTGGATTCCTTGTTCAGTGTAGAAGGTAGTGAACTTTTTGTTAACATATTATCCTCCATTGTCAAATCTTAACTTAATAATTTGATGACTAGATTGTTTTTCAACAAGGGCCTTGTAAGCCAAGAACATGTTAAATACTTCGCTCTTAAGTTTTAGGAAGTAAACCCAAGTGCGTCTGGAGTAGTCATCAATGAAAGTTAAGAAATATTTGAAACCAGAAAAGGAAGAATATGGAAGAGGAACACACAATTCATTATGCACAAGCTCCAAGGGAACCGAGGCATGCCAAGAGGCATGTTTTTCAAAACTGTCTCGATGATGTTTTTCGAGTACACAACCGAAACAAACATCATCCTTGCAAGATACCACTGGAATACTAGTCACCATATTGTCTTTACATGGTTATTGTAATGAGCGATAATTTAAGTGACCAAATCACTCATGCCAAAGTTTGCTAAGTTATCACTATGAGCAACAAAAACTGAAAGAAAAGGTGATGAACCAAAGTTGTTAAAGTTGTACAACCTGGTAATATCACCAACAATTCTAGTAGCTAGGACATGTTGAGGATATTTAAAATCTTTGATTACAACTTGGTGGGGTGTAAACGTTACAGTTTTACCTTCACCAGAATGAGTGATTTGATAGACTAACAACAAATTGTAGGAAATTCTTGGAACACATAGTACATCACTAAAATGACCATTTTCTACTGGAACTATTCCAGATCCTATAACACTTAGAGAACTATCATCACCAACAAATATTTGTTTGGTGTTACATTCATGCATAGTAGAAAAGATGGCTTGATCCTTAGCCATATGATAAGATGCTCCAGAATCAATGAGCCATTCATTTGAAGTAGAAGAAGAATATGCAGTATAAGAATAACCAGAAGCACAAAGTGCATGTCCATGAGAGGTAGCCTTTTGAAGACGAATCTAGGCTGATGTGGTGCTTCTTCATTGTTGCTTCCACGGCTACCATCTTCTTGAAACACTTAGATTCATCATGATTATCTTTCCCACAAAAATTGCAATGACACTCAGTCTTCTTTCCTTTTGGCTTGGAGCCTTTGTCATTTTTTAAAGGAGCTGACTGAGAGAGTTTGGCTCATTATTGTGAAAATTATTTTTCTTAGGAGGCTTGGACTTTTCTTTATGTTGGGACAATAAGGATTTCCTAGATGTATCTGCATTGTTAATTATTCCAAGATGAATGAGATTATCTTGCTCTCTAATTAAAGAATCACAAAATGATTCAAGACTAAGCTATTGATAGCTAGTTGCAGTCAATGATTCTTTCATGGAGTAAAATGTAGATACAAAAACATAATATGTAGGTCCAAGTTTGGAAAGAATATGATAAATACATTGTTTGTCTTCTTTCTTAATATTGCATTCTTCACATAAGAGTCTAAGAGTTTTATACTTAGATAAATAATCTTGAATGCATGAAAAATGACTTGGATTCAACGAAATCAACTCATTCTCAAGTTGATGACCTCGAATTTCATTGTGTTTACCAAACACATATTCCAAATTTTCCCAAGCTTTATCAGGTTCATCAATTCCAAATATGTGGAATCACAAATCAGTAGAGATTGACATCTCAATCAATCCATGAGATTCATCACATCTATTTGCCCATTTTATTTGCTTATCATCATCAGTGGGTTTTGTTTCTTTCCCTAAGGTAATTCTTAAAAGTCCTCTACTTCGTAGAACATCTTCCATACAAGATTTCCATGAGAAATAGTTAGAACTGGTAAGTAGAATATCACAAGGGGCTGCCATACTGTAAACTAATGGCTGAAAAAACAAAAACTAACTGTCTGGATGCAAAGAGCTAAAAAAAATAGGCTGTTTAAAAAAAAACCGGCACTAAAAACTGATTTCGAATGATGAATTTATGCTTGATCAAAGAAAATGTTGAATATGTCCCCAATAGTGACGTGGCGGATATTAACTTGACCAACTAAAAAAAGAACCCCCTTCTTCCCAAAATGAACCTTTGACAATCACTTACAAGAAAGTTGCTTTTAAGTGAATCACTTTTATAAAACAAGTGATGTTCACTTTTACAATAATGGTACTTTAAATAGTACAGTAATAAAAAACTTAAGTGACTCACTTTTTATTTTATTTTATTTTTAAGTGATGCACTTTTACAATAAAGTAACTTAAAAATAGAAATTGCATGCACTATTAAAAAGTAACTTAATAAGACTTGAACTCAAGACCTATTAAGGAATAAAGCAACTTTGGACCAAGTGAGATCAGTTTAAAAGATACGTAAAATAAGGGAATGAGGAAGGGGTTTTTTTTTTACTCTTCTCTCTCGGTTTTCATGCTTGCTTCTTTTTCTTGCAAATCACACCACAAAATGAAAAAAGAAAAAGAAAAAAAAAATTTCCACGCTTGTGGGGTTGGATATCGTTAGCTTACCCATAAATTCTATGTTTTCTCTTTGTTTTTGATTCGTTGCGATCGCACAAGGTGCATAGCAAAGAGCATACACAGCCGAGAAAACCCTTTCCCTTTTTGTTTCTGATTCACCACGATCGCGCAAGGTGCATGACAAAGAGCATATGCAGACAAGGAAACAATATGAAACTAAAAATAATAAAGATCTAAATAATAAAACTGATAAACATATGAGAGATTTAAAAAAATAATAAAACAAATAAAACAAATTCGTCACTGTAACATTATACCTTCAGATTTGCCGAAATGGGTGTTTCTGGATCAAACGAAAATGATTTTTGATGAAACAAAAACTATTTCCCAATGTAAACAGAGCTCTGGATGCAATGGAATAGTTCCCATAGGCCACAAATGCACAAAAACTCTAGAACCAGAAACACTTTCAAATTTTCAGCAACACCAGTTCCAGATCTAGATCACAAATGGAAGCGGCTCTTCATAAATGCTCTGATACCATGTTTGGGTACACAGGGTACTCCCAAAATACTAAACACCTAGAGCAACCACTTCACACAAACAGATCACAAACCGATACGCCGATGTTTTGACATGGTTAAAACCCTCGAGAGGGAAATAGTCCATGGCTGCAACCAAATAGCTACTTGGAGCAATTTATTATACAAAAGAAAGAAAGTTACAAATGAGTTTCTCATAACTGATCAACTAGCCAAGGACCCTCCATTCTCTTTAAATAGAGATCATGGACTAATCGAGTGTTAAGCCACAGATCAAGGGTAGGTATGATCTAAGAGAAGTTGAACCGTCGGATCACTCTATGTCTAGAACATATCGTAACTGTTAGATTAGAATATTTACAAATGCATACTAATGCATACTAAAGAAACACACTTTACCTAACAGATATATTACACAAGTTGATCTTAACTAACTCCTAAGTGTCTAAATATCCTAACAGAAAGAAAGCCAACACAACTAAAAGAAATCGAAGAAAACACAAAATATTTATTTATGTACAAAAGACCTCTAAGGAATTAGGTAAATTAAGGTTTGACAACCAAACCATTGAAAATAAGATTCTCTTCCCACCCCTGTAAATCCTGTAACTTATATGTTGAGGGGCCTAACTTTTTAGCAATCTGAAATGGGCCAATCCATAGATGTTGAAACTTAGTATGCTTTCCCTTTTCATCATGCGGGTGATCCCACTTTAGAACCAAATCCCCTACTTCAAATCTCCTGGACTTATGTTTGTCAAACCACCTTTTCACAATATCCTACTGGTGTTTAAACCTCTCTTTAGACTTGAACCTAAACTCTTCTAACTTCAGCAAGGTATTGATTCGAGCTTGTAAAACCTCACTACCAGACCCTCTTAACGCTTGGGATAACTGAGAAGATGGCAATAAAATGTTTGGGGGTAAAATAGCTTCTTTTCCATAAACTAAGGTATAAGGTGACACACCTAAGGAATTCTTGGGTGTGACCCTATCAGCCCATAGTGCATTTGGAAGAGCTATATGCCAATTTCTCTGATTTTCTATGACGGTCTTCTTTAAAATTCTAATGAGGCTTTTATTAGTTGATTTAGCTAATTCGTTACCTTATGGATAATCATTAGCAGAATAATGCAATTTCATTCCTTTCTCATTATCAAATTCAGTAAGCTTAATCAATGAAAACTAAGGTGCATTATAAAAAACCAGGGAAATGTGAACCCCAAACCTGGTCATAATATTCTCTTGTAAGAATTCTATGACTGCATCTTCGTTCACTTTTTGTAGCAGAATTGCTTCCATCCATCTTGTGAAGTAATTAGTGGCGGTGAGGATGTAATTGTGTTTCAATGACAAATTTGTATTGATTTCTCCAATGATATCAATTCCCCATTGTTCAAATGGATCCGAAACAATAGCTGGTTGCAACGACCCATCTTCCTTCGCTTGTCTCCCATCACTTCTCTGGCATGTTTCACACTTTCAAACATAAGCATGAGCATCCTTAAGCAAGGTTGGCCAGTATTATCCAACTCTTATAATATTGTGTGTAGTAGTATCTCTTGAAAAATTCCCTCCAGCAGGACCATCATGCAATTCCTTAACAACTTTAGATGCATCCTCTTGTTCCAGGCATCTCATAAATAATCCATCATAGTTCTTTCTGAAAAGAATTCCATTAATTATCTGATAGGATTTTGACTTTAAGCGAAGTGATTTTCTTTGTTTAGAATTCTAGTGTTCAGGTAAATATCCATATTGGAGATAGTGTATCAGATCTTTGTACCAAGACTTCAGAGCTGTAAATATAGGACACATATCAACCATATGCAACTCAGCTTCATTTTCTCAATCATCGTCTTCATTGTTTTGACTTTCAGCCATTAAATTACAAAGCCCTTTTCCTTTGATGATAGTGGCTAGTTTAAATTCCAAAACATATTCTTGCAAAAGTTGTCACCAAATTTCCTCTTCTTTCTCCCAATTCTTTCTACACGAAAAGGGTTCTAACCGCCGAGTGAGTAACAATTACTTTGGTTCTATTTTTAAGATTGTAAGGCCTAAATTATTTTAATGCTTTAAATACTGCATATGCATGTTTATCAATAGCAGGGTAATTCAATTCATCACCTTGCAAACCAGTGCTCATGAATGATACGGGGTACTCTTCTCCCCTTTCTTCCTTCTGTGTAAGAACTGCTGCAAGCGAGTTATCAAAAGCACAAGTGTATAGGATAAAATCCTTCTGAAAATCATGACTTTTAAGTGAAGTACATGAGCTATTGCGGTTTTGATATTGTTAAATGGACCTTTTTCTATGTCATTCCATTTAAACTGTACACTTTGCTTGACCATATGTTGCAGAGGCTTGACTATTTGTGCAAAATTAGGAACAAACCTTCGTAAAAAATTTATGGTCCCCATGAAAGATTGCATTCCTTTCTTATTGTGGGGTAAGGGAATATGTGCTATAGCTTCTATCCTCTTCGGGTCTATGTAGATTCCATTTTTAGAAATTATGTGAACCAACAACTTCCCTTCTAATACTGCGAAAACACATTTCTTAGGATTCAAAGAGATACCATATTTTCGGCAGCGGTCAAAAATTTGTTTTAGATGAAACATATGCTCTTCTCTCTTCTTGGAGAAAACTGTTACGTCATCTAGGTAAACTACCACACTGTGGCCAATTAAACCCTAGAAATATTATCCATTTCCCTTTGGAAAGTTGCTCCAGCATTGATGAGACCAAAATACATTCTTCTGTAAGCAAAAGTACCCCACTTTGTACGAAATGTGGTTTTCAGCCTATCTTGTTATGCTACCAAGACTTGGTTCTATCCTGAAAACCCATCCAATAAGGAGAACAATTCAAATCCTAAAACCATATGTAAAATTTGCTCCATTGGTGGGACTGGATAATTATCCTTGTCTGAGGCACGATTCAAATTCCTGAAATCTACACATAGTCTTATTTCACCATAATTTTTTCATACCGGTACCATATTCGCCACCCACTCAGAGTGTCTAACTCTGAAAATGATCTTCACATCAAGTAACTTCTTCATCTAATTTTGAATCAGGGTTCCATATTGGGACGCATCTTCCTCAATGGCTGCTGAAATGGTTTCACACCCTCTTTGATAGGAATGACATGTTGGATGATGCGAGTATCATAAGTCTTCAAATCCTCATATGTCTAAGCAAAAACATCTTTATATTGTCGAAATAAACTGATGAATTTTCTTCTCTCGCCTGGTGAACAACATTTCCCCAAGTTCACATACTTGGGTTCAACCTTTGTCCCAAGATTGATTAGCTCATACTACATAGTTGAAATGCTCATTTTGACATTGGAAGGATTTTTGAACTTGCTATTCAAATCAAACATCCCTTCAAATGTTCTTAACCCTTTGGGTATAAAGTTCCCACTTTGAAGATTGGATTGATGTTCTTCGTCGTCAATTACTGAGTCTTTGAAAGTCTCATCATTTGTTAAGAACTCCAAGATTTGCTGGTCATCATCTAATAACCTCAAATTGGTGACATTGTCTAGTACATATGGCTTGAAAACCAATACAATTGAGAATCTGTTATTAGTAGGCACTAATCTTGCAGTGGAAGTGGCTAATAAATCAGTTGTTGGATTTTGCAGTCTAGGAATAGAATTGATATTAAAAACATTAAAATTTGTTATAAGTTCCCAAACTTCATTTTGGTATCCTTTTAAATGTGGTGACAGACAATGAATTGTGTTTCGAACCTGTCAAACAATTATTTTAGAAACACCAATTTTTTTTAGCTTTCTTACTTTGAATTCAATGGCCTTTTTCAAGCCTTGGATTAAAGCTTCATATTATGCTATGTTATTAGTACATTCGAACTCTAATCTGTAAGAAAAAACATGTTTATCTTTTTCTGGATCAATTAGAACACAACTGACCCCTGATCCCTCTTGAGTTTTAGAACCGTCAAAATATAACAACCAAAATTTGTCTTCTACCTCTAAAGAACTAGTGTTACTCTCTAAATTAGAAACTAAATTAACTATTTTACGATCAATATTTCCAGTCTAAGAAAACTGAAGAAGCTCAGACTGTGTATTTGATTCACTGTTGGCTTCTTTTGCTTGATAATTTCTAGGTTCAAGCTCTATGAAATAGTTACCCAAAACTGAATGTGAGAAATTTCCAGGCTCGTTTTTCCTTCAAATTGCATAACATTATGCTTCATATGTGGCTCCCTCATCACTTTGATATGATTCTGTCAGTCCTTATCGGGAAACCACTAGTCTTTTGCAAAGTACCCATTGATTTTTGCAGACCAGCCCTTGCTCAATATCAAACCATATGTTTCTGGTATATCCACTACCATGATATCTATAAAATGGCAGGCCCTTTCATCTCCAAATAACCGGATCAACACATTATTAATTTATCCTACCACCTTGACTATTGTTCTATCCAACTGTATGATTTTACATGAAGAATGTGTGGGTTGACCATTTATCTTTCTACAAACTGAAAGAGGCATGACATTAGAGGAATATCCAGAATCTACCAAACAATTATGCACATTATGGTTGAAAATCTCAAAGGATAGTAAAAATTGCAAGGTTTGAGATTTAGACTTCCCCCCAATACTAGATTCATTTATTTCTTTATCTGATTGAATCTCATCCTAGGATCTACTGGGTTGTGGATCAAAGGCTTCAGAAGCTTTCTTCTTTGTTGAGGTATGTTGCACATTTCGAATAAAGAAATATTTTCTTTGGTTTTCTTGATATCGTCTATTATGTTGTATCCCATATCACATTCTACTGAACTTTTTTGTTACTTTCTGCTCTATTTTCCATAGCATTCATAGGCTTAATTACTGTTGTAACCTTCTCCTTAGATGTGAAAAAATCGGACTTAAGCGGTGTTTGGGTATTACTATTGATCTTCTTCATACTTTCTTGAATCTTCCTAATCTTGGGAAGTAATAAACTTTCATCCATTATTGGTCCTTTGCTTCTTGTTGTGACATTAACTACTGAAAGTTGAATTTCCTCCATAGGTTCCTCCTCTTCTAACCTCAACGTGGGTGCACAGTCCCACAATACCATTGTTGTTTCATGTGCTACTTTCGGTTCGTTTATTTTCTCTTCTTTCACTTCAGGCTCTATTATTTGAGCATCTAGTATTTGATTCATAACCATATTCATTGAATTGATCCATTGTGGACAATTTTTTTCAGAATGATGCTCTTGATGAAAGTACATAAATTATCCATTCGTGCCTCATTAAAGTTTAAAACAGAAGAACTATATACAAGGGGTTGAGATGTGGCACCTTCCTCTCTTTTCTTGAAAAATGGTTTAAACTATTTTCTAGATGAAATGACTTCTTTATCCTTTTCTAAATAAACAATCTTGTTTAATAGCTTTTGTACCATTTTAACAACATTTTCTAATTCACTTAAATGTTCCTCTTTAGGTTTGGTCGGCAGCAAAGGTTTCTTACTGCTAAAAGTCCTTGTATTTGATTTTGTAGTCTATTTGTTTATACTTTCATGTTCAACCTCTACTTTTTTGGCTTCTTCATAAGTTTCTACCAAAGAAGGCTTTACTAACCTCTTAACAAACATTGCTATGTTAAAGGAAAGCACTGAAGTATAATATTCCATTCAAGTTTCTTCAACAGGTTTTATGGTAGCACTAAAATTATTTAAATGGGCAAAAAACCTCTGACTAAAATCCTACACTTTCTCTTTCTTGTCCATCCTTAGAGCAAGCAATTATTTCATGAGCGGCAGTTGTTCTTTGGCTACCAAACTTGCCTTTAAATAATCTTTCAAAAGTATTCCAATTTGTTATAGAATTTGTTGGAAAACCAAAATACCAGGCTGATGCTTTAGCTTTGAAAGTGTGTGGAAACAGTCTACACACTACATCTTCATGCTCTACTGCTAAAATCTCTAGAGCCAAGAAATAACTCTGCAAGTGATCATCCACATAAATTCCTTCTCCCGGATCAAACTTAGGCCTTCTCCCAGATCAAACTTAGGCAATGACTTATCAGCATTCTGAGGCAAAGCATGAAAAGGAGCATATAGGTTGAATGGAGTTCTAGCTCTCCAAGCTAGTGGTGGATTAGGATAATTAGCATTCGGGGGTACATTTCCAGCCATGATTCTACGAGGAGATTGCGGTGGAGACTGAATTGGTGACTACAAAGGTGACTGAATAGGTGAAAAAATCAGGGAATCTAGTCCCCACTAATTAAGTGGTTGAACAATTTATTGTAAGGACAAATTCACCAATTCTTCCAAATTTCCCACCAAAATCGAATCTTTCGTGTAAGTGGGTACCCTTATGGGAGCTCTTCTTCTTGGAAATTCAGGAATCGTATGTAATCCTCCAATCTTCTTCACATAAGACCTTGTGTGTCTCCTCAAGTGATTGACTACTTCAAAAGGAACAAGGTAAAGGTGCTCTGTAGTTTCTACTTCAGGGTTTACTCATTCTTCATGAATGAAATTTTTAGAAAAAACTAGCTTCGAAATTATTATTAGTGGAATAGTTTCGAGTAAATGGATTTCCTCTACCATCCATGCACTTGTGAACCTCATTTTAGCACCAAAACTGTTGATGATTGGAAAAATACCAGGTACCAACAGTAGGGATTCTCCCTAATAACTGTTCCCAATTAGATCATTTATCGTTTGGTATGGGGAATCAGTCTAGTTAGCGGCCCGACTACCGTAGAATTAAATGAATGTTTAAATCTATTTTACCGGTGGCGGCCCAGTCCACCGTTTATGTGATTTTAAGTTTTATAATGAAATGCAAGTGCCTATACTAGATGTAATAGATAGTGGGTAAGAACCTCACTAGATATGCATAGGTATTCCCTCTGTCTTACCGCTCCTGCCCCACAGTCACTCTATGAAAGAAAAGAACAACTAAACTATTCTAAACTATCCCCAGGGAGAAAAATTTATATCATAATGAGTAATGTATTGTATTATTTGCACATAGAATTCTACAGATAGTTGTTAAAATATGAATACATAAATACAGCAGAAAAAATAACACAAAGGTAGCTCTATGAAGTTAAAACATCCATTACTCATTGGTTGTACAAGATTCATAACAAAAATGAAATCATTCATAAACACAAAAATAATTCAGCAATTTAATAACGATCTCACAGATTGTACAACATGCCAAAACATAAATAATTCCTCATTCAGCGATCCATGCAACTCGTTTTGAATCTCATATAGTCCTTCCTCCAGCAAAATCTAGTTCTCTTTATTATAAAAGTAGTGCTCATTACAAAAAATTTCAGCATATGTGTGCTAGAAAAAGTCCTCTCTCTATTCTATTATACCCCTACTTATACCTTTACATATGAATCTTCATCTACCCCTCCCCCTTTGGGCTTCCTCAGCCTTTTCGATTACAAAATTTTGCCCTCAAGTGTGCTCACTAGGAAAATTGAAATAAATACAAAATATTACATAAAGTTTTTCCACATGTGAATAAACAAAATTAAGTGGGACCAGCCAATCCATCCACCAATTGTTTCCAGGTAGTAGCATTTGCAACTATGGTCCTAAAGTCCATTGGTTCTAATAATCTGATTATAACCTCGTGTACGGAAAGTTGGGAATTTATCTCAGCTAAGTCTTGGTGGAGTGACTCTGAGCTGGTCTTCCAGCAAACAATTGTTGACTGTTTCTTATGCAATCAAACCCTTTACTACTTTCTCATTTAGGCCTTTAATTAATTGTATGTTAATTTCATCCTCCTACATCCTATCATGAAGGTACTTCAAATGCTCCTCCTGGCCTAGAAACTCCTGAAGTCTCTTTGTTGTAGAGGTCTGTCATCTGTTGTGTTTCATAAGCACCCTTTTGTAAAATTACATGCACTTATCCAATTTCTTCCCAACTGCAGCCGTTAGTCTTGCAACAACCTTGCTGCTAAAATCCATGAGTTCATACTTGATCTACAAACTCTCTGTACTCTTTTGAGGTGAATTTTTTGGAAGTTCTACATTAGTCTCCAACAAGGTCAGTTGATATTGGATAATTTATGTAATTTCCTGAGTCCTTATTATGAATTCAATGGATATCACCGAGATCTCTTGTAGTTTGGCTTCTGCTTGCTTAATCTTGTAGACCTATTATGCATGTTTTAACTGAACTTGATATATTTTTCTTCTGATCAAGAGAGCGTGTTCTTGGAGAGGTTTTATATCCATTTTCCGCTCATTTGCTGCCATCAACAGGACCTCTAAAGAACCATTTTGTGCCTCCAGTTCTGCAACGCGGACCGATAAAACCTTCACTTTCTTATTAGTTGCGGCCCTTTGTGTCTCTAGACCCGTAATCTTACTTTCTAGGTTCTTCTTTTCTCCATCAATAATAGTGTTTGATAATGTCAAGACGTCATTTTTTGCTTCCAAGATCTGGTAAGCCTCCTGAAGACTTTTTAAATCTAAAAGTGTGGCTTCATGATTCCTTCTCACCTCTCGGCCTTCCCCTTGTTCTTTTCTCAGAGTCTCTTTTATTTGTGCCATCTTCTCTTTGTAGTGGTCCACATCTCCTTTTAGTTTTCCAACATTATAAGCACTTTCTTGTGCAGATGCAACACTAAGCGAAGCCATTTGTTCTAGATCTTCATCTGTATTTTGCATGACAACCTTTTCAGTAACCGTGGTTACCTCGGGCTAAGTACTTGTTTTCTACTTCTTTTCATACCTCCAAACAATTTTTTTCCACTTAGGGTCGAAAAACACTTTATTCAAACTTGCCACCGCATGCTGCTTAGAGGGAGTAAAGGGTACTAAGCCAAACTCAACAATGAGAAGGTGTCCTCTAGTTAATATCTCTCCTGAAGTGGAGGGAGGATTTTCAGGATTATCTTAAGAAAAACTTTGTTCTTGAGTTTGTTGATGTATTTGTAACTTTGGAATGTATTCAATTGTATATCTTATGTATTGTACCCAGATGTTTATTCTGGGAAGTGTCTGTAATGTATTTGAGTCATGTCATGCCCCAATGTTCCTATCGGGAGATTCAATAATGTACACAAGTCATGTAAATTCATTGTGGGCAACCCTCCTATTGATCAAGGGTTAAAGTCCCCGCAATTGTGGGGCACTAGGGTTATTAGAGTCTCCTAGAGAAGTCGACCCTAGGTGAGTTAATGTAAGTCGGGTCATTAGTACCCCAGTTGTAGTTGCTCGAGCCTACATAACTAAGTTAGGATTACATGAGCCTACATAATAGAGTTAAAGTTTAAGTGAACAAAAGAATATAAATAGAGAGTGAGACTCTTTATTTATCACACACACACTCACTCACTGGGGCACTCGGAGTGAGAGAGAAGAAGCTGGGATCAGAGAAAGAGACTACTACTATTGGGAAATCATCTTACTGTTTTTGGGTTTTACTTTTGGTGTTGATTCTATCTCTGAGGAAGTTGCAAGGTTTTCTCCTTTATTGTTTCCCCGAGGAAAATATTTGTGTCTATTGTCTCATGTGTTTGATTGTTGTGCTTGTTATTCTCTCAGTTAAAGATCCTAAGATAATGCTAGCTTAAATGAGAAAAATCTAACATGGTATCAGAGCTAACTTGAGAAGAAGAAATTGTGCAGCTACAGAATCTAGGGCTTCTTAGTTTTTGGGTCTCTCTCCACAATCCATCAGCAAAAGAAGGCTAGGCTGACTCTCCATTGAAGGATGCATCTTTTTGTCGAATCAGAATTTGATTCCAGGCATTTTCAGTTTTTGGTGCGGGAAATTAGGGATTTTTACATAAGAAGAATTTTTGAGTGAGCCCAGCATAGGATTTATCTCCTCATCAAAACAAAAGTTTAGAGACCTGGGTCAAGATTTTTGGTTGGGTATAACTCTGGGAAAGTCAAACCCTAGTTTGACCCCGGGCTGGAAAAACCCTAAATACTAAAACTGATAAGTTTTGGTAAATTTGCTATATCTTGGGATTGCATACATCTCAAGGGCCAAAACTTTCACAGGTCAAATATAAAATCCTGATGTACATTGTGTCCATTTTGTATCCTCATTGTCTCTATATTCTAGGAGATATGATTCCTCCAAGTTGGGGTTCCAACCTCTCCCAAGATTCATCCCTAAGCAGGACACCTGGGGAGAATTGCTATATCTCGGGCTACCAAGGTAAAAATGAAATTTATCAAGATTTTATAGAAAGGGAATGAACTTTAATTTTTGTGGTAGAAGTTTCAAACCCTGAAGATGAAACAGTGACATGTGGAAGTCCGTACAACTTCGCTATTTGGAACAGTCCTGAAACAGGTCAGCTTGGGAAGCCGCTCATAAATCCCAATTGGTGAAACCAATGCTGATGAAACCTATGGTGTGGTAACAAGGACAGGAGAGGCTACTTCAGTGCAAAATTTTAGACATATAGGATTAGTAATTGCATAGATAATATAGAAATAGTATTAGGCATTTCTATAGAAGAAATTGGAAAACTAGGGCTTCCTGTTCCGGGAGCTTCCCTCCATTGTTTTAAGAAAAGGAGTACATTGGACAGCTCACCTTGAAGAGGTGTATATTTCTATCCAATCAGATCTAAAATATTTCAAGTTTCAAATATTAGGGTTTCTCTGACAAGCCCTAGATCATCCAGCTCCGGAACCAGGATGGACACCTCAAATCGGTAATATCTAATTTTTTGCTATTTATAGTTGAGGTTCTCATTTCAAGATGACTAATAACACCCGCTTGATGACAATATTGGTGAGGCTAAAAAATTCCAAGCATGGAAGTATAGTATCTCACTATTTCTTGAAGAAAATGAATTAGACACCCACATAAGTAGAGAGGTTCCAGTTCCAAAGGGAGATGAGGCTAAATCCTTACTCAAGAAGAACTTGATCAAGGCCAAGAAGATCATTGTTGATTCAATAGAGGATCACCTTATAACACAAGTGTCTTCCCTAAATACACCTAAAGAGATGTTTGATTCCTTGACCAAGCTATTTGAAGGGAAGAACATAAATAGGAACATGACTTTGAGAAAATAGTTGTAGAATGTGAAGATCAAGAATGCAGAGACCATATAGTCATACTTTACAAGGGTCTCTCAAATCAAAGAAAAACTTGAAGTAGAAGAAGAAGAAGTGGAGAATGAAAAAATTGTGATAACTACCTTGAATGGCCTCTCAGGATCATGGGATTCATTCATTCGAGGAATGTGTGCCAAAAGGAAGTGATTACTTTCAGCAGACTCTAGGAAGAGCACACAAGAAGAAGCTTGACTCATAATAAGAGAAAAGAAGATGGGAGAAATTGAAGATCAAGATCTCACCATCCAAAGAAGATCTCTCAAGTGATGAGGAATATGAAGAACTCAACTCTTGAAGAAACTCTTATCCATCTTAGCATTTGGATAAGAAACGATGCTATTATGAATGAAGAAGATGATGAAGTTGAAGGCTCAAGAAGGAGTCTACCCATGAAACAAATAAAGATAAGTATTCAATTGTCATTTCATGATATTGTTTTGTTATGCATTTGTTTATATTCAGTTGATGTATTATGTATGATAGAATGTTTGCATTAATGATAGTATACTACTAATATGCATGTAATGCGTAATTATCTCATGGTGCTATACAACTCTCCATTGCTAGTTATCTAGAATGAAACCTCTTTGCTGACATATTGGATTAGTGCACAATCTCAATGTTGTCCTGGTAGAGATGGAAGACATCTAGAAAGTTTCCGTGAGATATGGATGAATGTTGTATTGACTAAAATAGTTGCATAATCATATATCTTGATGCAAAAGAATTTTTCATTATGAATATACCTTATGAAATGTTTCTAACCATACAAGTAATGCATTTGACTTGTAGGAAAGATCGCGTAAAATCGCCTACAAGCAAAGAAGGATGAGACTTGTTCTGAAGAACAAGTGACGATAGTTCAAGATGAAGAATAATATGACGAATGCAGCGACATCATTGATGCAAAACCTTACAGCTATGAATAAGTAACCAAGAAGAAAGGGGAGACCACTTCAAGAATAATGATGGCTAGGATGCAGTATCGACACGTGAAGGGAAGTTCGTAGTTCCATCATGCAGTAGATGGAAACATCGTGGGATACAAGGCAATATTCGTAGCACAACAATTCTCATGAAAAGAAGGCATAGACTATGAAGAGACATTTGCAGCCGGTGGGAGTTAAGACACATGACAAGCAGAATCATGTGTGCAAATGAAAGAAGGCCTTGTATGAGCTCATAAGACACCCATGAGATAACACCTACATGAAGAGCTTGATGAAGATCTTAACCTTTGCTACAAGGTTGAAGATGAAATCCTACAGAGGATGACAAGCTCATAGATGGGTGCGAGAAGAAATTTTGAAAAGGTTTAAGATAGAGGATCTTGGTATCCAGTGACCCTAGATGGATACATAGAGTATTGGTAGAAGAGGAAGCTACTTGTCACTCCAGTAAAAAATGTTTCAGTGCATAGAGTACGAAAGACAGAGGGAGTATGATGCTCCGCTTCAGAGGGAGTGACTGCAAAAGATCTCGAGGTTCGACATGGTACGATAGGATGGATAGATTACTGATGACTCTAGGCTTTACTGAGAGTAAAGTGGATTCCAACCTTTTCTTCAAAATTGAAGGCGGAATACTAGTGATGCTCCTGTTATATGTCGATGACTTGTTCCTAATAGAAAAGAGGAACTCATTTAAGTTGCAAGAAGGAGACTTGTTGTTGAGTTCAAGATGAAGGAATTAGGGATGATGCACTATGTTCTAGGCATGGAGGTGTGGAGAAGGGAAGTATGTAGTAGAGATCCTGAAGAGGTTCAGGATGATGGACTGCATGACCACACCTATGGAATCGAACCCTAAGCTATTGAGTGATGCTTCATCGAAAACGGTTGATGCTATGATGTATCTTCAGATGATTGGGTCCTTGATGTACCTGACGAATACGAGACCAGATATTTGCTTTGTTGTGAACACCTTGAGCCAGTTCCTAACATATTCGAGACATGTTCACTTGATTGTTGCAAAGCATATTCTGAGGTACCTGAGGGGTACAATTGATTATGGGCTCAAGTATGAGGCGAATCAGAAGATTAACTTGGAAGGTTATGTTGATTCAGATTGGGCAAGCAGTGCCATCGATAAGATGATCACTTTAGGGTGCTACTTCAGTATGGGATCAGGTGTGATCTCTTGGTTTAGCAGGAAACTGTCTTGTGTGGCACTGAGTACAGTTGAAGCAGAGTATGTCACAGCTTGTTCAGCTAGATGTGGGGTAGTATGGCTGAGGAAGATAATGTCTGATTTATTTGATCTCCAGTTGGATGCCACTTGTATATAGTGCGACAAATAGAGTTGTGTGAAGTTTTCTGAGAACCCCATGTTCCATGACAAGTCGAAGCATATCGAGATAAAATATCACTATATCAGGGATATGGTGCAGAGAGGAGCAGTGAAACTCCACTATGTTGTGATGGATGAAAATATAGCTGATGTGTTGATGAAGCCATTGGCCAGAGTAAAGTTTGAGTACTTCAGGGAGAATATTGGTGCTCTCCAGATCAAGGTTCCTTCCAAGGGGAAGTGATGAGTCCGTGAGCCTTTCTGACATGGTGAGAGGATTGGTTCCTTCCATGGTTATATGTAAGGGCTGATCCATTCTGTCATGATGAGAGGATTGGTTCCTCGCATGTCAGATATAAGTGCCGAGCCATTCTGATGTGACTGTAGGATTGGTTCCTACATGATCAGATATAAGCATTGAATGCCATTCTCTGAATGGAGGCAATTGTTCAGTTACCAGGAATACTCAGCCTAGAGATAAGGGCCATTCTGATATGACTATGGGATGTGTTCTCACATGATCAGATATAAGTGTAGGGCCATTCTGATGTGATTGAGGGATGTGTTCCCACATTATTAGATATAAGTGTTGAAGGCCATTCTCTGGGAGAATGGAGGCACCTGGTCAGTTACCAGGAATCCTTAGCCTGGGGATGAGATCCATTCTGATGTGACTATGGGATTGGTTCCCACATGATCAGATGTAAGTGCAGAGCCTTTCTTTGGATGGTAGATGGTGTGTCATGCCATGCCAGTAGATATAAGTACTGAGCCCTTCCTTGGATAGTAGATGGTGTGTCCTGCTATGCTAGAGGATATAAGTGTTGTGCCCTTCCTTGGATAGTAGATGCTGTGTCCTACTATGCCATAGGATGTAAGTGTTGTGCCTTTCTATGGATAGTAGATGGTGTGTCCTGCTATGCCAGTAGATGTAAGTGCTATGCCTTTCCATGTATGATAAATGGTGTGTCCTATCATGCCAGCGGATGTGAGTGTTGGGCCTTTCTGACATATATGACTAGATTGGTTCCTCTCATAGTCAGATGTGAGTGTTGGGAATACCTTTCTGACATGGTGGTGGATGTGTTCCTCTCATGGTCAGATGTAAGTGTTGGGTGGGCCATTCTGACTTAGGGTCAGATATAAGCGCTAAAGAAGACCTACATGGAGGCTAGGCCTACAACCAGCATGAGAAAGGGCTAGCTCTGTATAACTTCCTGTGATGAGAAGAATCAAGAGATAGCCCCAGTGATGATAGCCCAGTGATGATCTAGATCGAGTGATGATGATCCAGATCGAGCTATGATGATCCAGATCCAGTGATGATGATCCAAATCGAGTAATAATCTAGATCCAGATGAAGATGAATATGACTAGAACTCAATGATGATCCAGATGATACAGAAAAAAAGACTTGTGCTGATAAATTGTGTCGATAGAATACCTTCCTAGTTAAGAGGGAGTGTTGATGTAATTGTAACTTCAGAATGTATTCACTTGTATATCTTATGTCTTGTACCCCGATGTTTATTTCGAGAAGTGTCTGTAATGTATTTGAGTCATGGCATGCCCTGATGTTCCTATCGGGAGATTCAATAATGTAAACAAGTCATGTAAAGTCATTGTGGGTAACCCTCCTATTGATCAAGGGTTAAATTCCTTGCAGTTGTGGGGCACTAGGGTTATTAGATTCTCTTAGAGAATTTGGCCCTAGGTGAGTTAATGTAAGTCGGGTCATAAGTACCCCAGTTGTGGTTACTCGAGCCTACATAACTGATTTAGGATTACTCGAGCCTACATAACATAGTTAAAGGTTAAGTGAATGAAAGAATATAAATAGAGAGTGAGACTCTCTATTTATCACACACACACTCACTCACTGGGTTACATGAGTGGGAGAGAAGAAGCTAGGATCAGAGAAAGAGACTACTACTGTCGGGAGATCATCTTACTGCTTTTGAGTTTTACTTTTGGTGTTGATTCTATCTCTGAGGAAGTTGTGGGGTTTTCTCCTTGATGGTTTCCCCGAGGAAAATATTTGTGTCTATTGTCTCTGGTGTTTGATTGTTGTGCTTGTTATTCTCTCAATTAAATATCTTAAGATAATGCTAGCTTCAATGATAAAAATCTAACAGATTCTCCCTGTCTAGATCCTCCTGTTCTTTCCGTATGATATCCTCTAGTATCTTCTCAGCTTCTTCCTTTGCTTTGTCTGATAATTCCCTTTTCATTCTTTCTTCTGATTCCTTCTGCTTTTTCTCTTCTTCTTTATTTCTTTTCTCTTCCTCTCCCTTTTCTCTCCAAGCTTCTTTAGCTAGCAGTTTCTTTGCTCCTTCCACTAACCTTCTTGTTTCTTCTTATTTTTCTTTCTGAGCAGCCTCTTCTTCCTAACGTTTCTGGTTAGTGGTACTATTGCTACTACCTTTAACTCTCGTCACTGTAATTTTTCTCTTGAATCACTTGTTCAGACTGGTCATATTACAAGCATTGTGGTACACCTCTTCATATTTGTCTAGATGATCAGATTATTCGAAGTTTACCTTCACCACTGCTCGGTGTGCAACAACCTTGCCTTGAGAATCATTTCTGCGAAATCTCTTCTCACAAAAATGGAAAATATCGAGGTCTTTCACAAAGTCTGGTGCGCTTTTAACTTTGGTAAATTTATAACTGTCAACATAGAAAGGCATCGGTGGGAGGACTTCCTTCTTCGTATCGAATAAGTAACTCTTGAATCCGTCCAAAAACAACTAAATTTATGCTTCCTTATGCACTATATAATTAGTGGCGTACTTGGGAAGCAGTGAAGGGGCTTTGGTTCCTCCATACATCCTCAAATAAGTTCCCTCTTCAGAGAAGTAATAATCTCCATGCTCCCTGATATAATATAGAGCACCTTCATGCATGCATTTACATTCTTCTAGAAATATCATCTGATAAAGAGGCATTAGGAATTCCTCACAGATGATTTTGTATGAGCTATGATATTTATGGGACCATAAAAATTGGTATGTAGTGTAAACAGGCGCTTTTCCTTCCTTCCAACTACAATTTATCTTCTCAAATGGGTGTAAGAAAAGTATACAATCAATAAAAAGTGAACCCATATAGAACTCAAACTTTCGCTTGAGCAATCCTTCCTGTGCTGCAGATATACAAGAAGACAGAGTATTAGCTACTATAGCCACCCAGTTGAACACAGTAGCTTCCATGGTCACATGATACATCAGTGGTATCAAACCAATCTTATAAAATCTTCCGTCGACCCTGCCAAAAATCATGTTAAGCATTAGTGGCACAAGTCTATATGGAGTACGTAGAATTGTGGTTTCATGTTCACTAGATGCTCTCTATCTGAATGAATTTCCTTACATCATCATCTTTGTGCATACAATATAATCAATAGTCAAATTGTTTATCCAATCATCGGTTAGGTTGACTTCTTGGCCTAGCAGTTTGTATGCTTTGGTTATGTATGCAAGGGTAAAAGAGGCAAAACCCTTATCTTCAACATTGTACAAAATCATATCTCCCGTATTTTCCTTAGACAAAATCCAACCTATGACCTCGGAGCAAGGGAACAACTCTGGTCTTGTAGACACCTTTGTAATCCCTGATAGTAAATGGTTTCCAAAAAGAGGTAGATCCTCCAAACCCATGTCTGGGATCTTATTATCTTGGAGCATATGATATATCTTCCCCACTTGAACTCTAGGTCGGCTCCAATAACATACTTAGTGTCCTCATAAACTATTTATGTCCTAGGCATGATTTCTACATCCGAATCTTCTTCAACAATTTTAGGTTTCTTATTGACTTTCTTGGGCATGGTATCTGATGCAAACTGAGGCTGTACAAAAAAAACACCAAAACATGTCTTAGCATCCCTACGGTTACAAACCACATGCATTCATGTATATGAAAAAGCCGAATAACTACTATAAAAGCTATTATTATATTGGCAAATCATTCCTTCCTAGAACAAGCTTAACCAGTATTTCTTTTACCATATCATCTTTGGCCATTGGAAAAAAATTTACACTATAAAACCTTGCATACCATAAAAATCCAAACCTAAGGTGAGGTCAAAGAATAGGACGGTAAAAACCTATTCCACCCGCGGCTCTGACTAATGCATTAAGTTCAAACCTAGGCCATCTATCCTTATAAGACACAATACCAGGTATCAACTGAAACATCTTTCAAAACCAACGCATGACCTTTATATGAGACCTACGGCCCATGAGATAAGAACCTGGAGGAAAAATGCGGTGATTCCATGGCACTGACCACCAGGACCAACACTTCTGATGAGGAGACGAGGCGAAAAACCAAAAGAACACACGACTTTCATGGCTTAAGGCCTCGCAAACCCCTATCGCCACAGATAAACACGAACTAGGTGAGGAATGGTTGGCCCAAAACTCATGCCATCCTAGGTTCATCATTACGCACCTAGGGCTGTGAGAAAGCCATGTATGAATGGACTAAGCGGTGAGCGGTCTGGGGTAGAAAAGCAGTGGGAGCAGGTATTAAAAAAAAAACCACGACCTGAGCATACTAGGTCAACAAATAAACATGGAAAGCTGAGTGAGATGACAAACCAAAAGGTGGGGAAGAAAACCCTTTAAATCCACCACCCTAGTCCTAAAACCTAGATGCACCACTTATCGATCCATAACAGGTCAGAATACAAACCATCCTACCGATCAAAAGAAATATGTGACACGGATTAGATCCTACCTGGAAGGAAAAGCTCGAAGGCTATTGAAACGTAGCACCAAAGGCTCCGTAAGCTCCAGATGGAAAATCCCCCAAATCGTAACAGACACTCAAAACGGGTTACCTCCACAATCCTTAACAAATTTTACCGCTTGTAATCACACAGTGACAACCCACAATGAACCCCAAAGGATATATATAGGAAAGAAACAAGGAAAACACTTAATACGGTTAGTGATGTAATTATGCCACACACACGTGAAATAACACCATTTGGAATGCACATTAAAACCTCATCGGCCAAACACCTTGTCGACGAGTGAGATGAACCCCCCCCCCCCCCCCCCCCGACCGCAGCGGATGAAAAACCACAACCCTACCGCAACTATCGCTTCTCTTCATGAAAGAAAAACCGTTGTATTGCTGACGCATTTCATCCGATAGCTTCAATAGTAACATAATCAGTTGATAATGCAAAAAAAATCCACCCTCTTCGAGAAGAAAACAAAACACGACCCAAAACTATCGGAGATGACAAAGCCAGAACGCCTGACCCGAACCTATCGACAGACTTAATCGGCAACGAGAAAAATTAAATGACTCGGAAGCATTGGCTCCGAAAGGAAAAAATATCCACCGCTATCGGCCATCTTTGGATGAAACAACCCGGTGAATAATATCGGCTACAAAGGCAAGACTTTGCCGATATTATCAGCTTGAAAATTGAAAGCTATCCAACAAAGGTGGTAAACCTCAAAACATAAAATCACACAATCGGTAGGAAAAACCATCAGGTGAAAGTCCAAAAGTTATCCGCTGTGTTGGAGGAATGACGAAAAAATTTCCGACACATCGGGTCAAAACAACATAAAATCAACCGTAAATCGTCCGACAGAAACACAAATTCTTTCCGCTGTATCGGCGAAAATCCAGGAAATGTTTCGACACAACGCATCAAAAAAGTTTTCCTACTTGATGCAAAAAAGTAAAATTCCTTAAGCTTATTCAAGATAAAACCCAGTCATGGACACCAATTTTCAAAGGGAAAAAAATTCTAAGTAAGATTAAAAGCTAAGAAATCAAAGGGGGGCCCTAAAACATGAAAGTTTTTTGGGGTAGTGGTTGCAACAACAACAAGACTCAAGTTTGGTCCATACTTGGTTTGGAGTGGTCAAAGCATCTAGATGAAATAGTATATCAGGGGAAATAGAGAGGCAAATCAATCCATAGGATTCTTCCCACCTATTATTCCACTTACTTTCTCAACAACAGAATTTGGTTAATTTTCCAAAGCCATAGAAACTATATAGAGTCCCTTACTGCACAATATAATGCCAATTTTTTATTTCCATTCGTGATAGTTGAAGGGAATAAAAATCATAGCTAAAGAAGAATCCATACTGATATGTTTATGCTCTCAATGAGATACTCTCTGCAACCTGCACAAATAAAACTAGGAGAAAATCTTGTAAGCTTAATAACAAGGTCTTCTTCAGAGAGGAATATAAGACTGGATGTGCTCTGATAGAGAGAACATATAGCTCCTAAAATATGTATAACTTGAACAAAATGTTTCTCTACTACCATGTATAAATTACAACTATGATACCATGTAGAAATAGAGCCTTGATGCAAAGAAGAAGCACATGAAATAGATCTTTCTACAGGATAATTCTCACAAGCATGCACAAGTAAAATAGAGATAAGATAGAGAGACTGAATCATACGTAGAAGAGATGAATATTGGATTGTATCCTTCCATTGAATAATGATTAATTATAGTTCACATAAATATTACATCTCTCATAGGTAAATTCGAGTTGCATAGGAGACAACTCATGCTAGCTTAGAAAGTAGACTTACTACATATGATAAACCCCCATAGGTAGCTAAAGAAGTTTCCTAATCAGTCAAGGACCTCACGAATTAGATAAATAATGAGTGAGTTGTCATGTATGATGGAAAAAAATGCTAATCCTAGACTATGGAGAGAAAATCATGGAGTATGGGTTGGCAACAAAAGATAATTGTTTCCTAGTTGACTAGTTTTACCTTATCCACTGAAAATCTAGATTAAAGCAGTATAAAGACAGAATCTGTAGGAAGGTGTAGTTACTAAATCTATTAGTCAATAAAGTTGGTTGGATATAACCAGAATTAGGATAAAGGCACTCCTATGGTATATATGGAAATTGTTGACCAAGTGGTGCAAGTGGATGCTAACTATCTAGGATAGTAGGTAGGAATTTAATCAATAAAGATTAAATATTGTTATCGTAAGTATGAAGCGGGATTATAATATCCCAACACCCCCTTTAATTTTGACTTTATGATGATATGTCTGAAATAATGAGATGCATATGGATGCATATAGGTGCATATGGATGCATATAGGTGCATATCAGTGTATATAGGGCCCATTAAGAAGGTTATGGTCACCCTTTATAATTATTCATGTCCAGAAAAGTTGAGGAAAGAGGCAAAATCACATGGGAAAAATCCTTCCTCAAGAAAGGAAAAGGGAAAAAATTTGAAAGATATATTCAATATGTATTTATATTCACTTTAATGAGTTGAATGAACTATTTCTAGTGAAATACTTTGATGAATAAATTGTAGACTCCATGATCATGCGCTAAATCTAGAATCTGCAAGAAAGAAGAGGATAGACTCCTTGTATCTCATCATCTGATGAAGTAGGAGAATTATATTAATGCTTATTTATACTAACAAACTCTAATTTGCAAAAAAAATCCTTAAAGGAAAATAGATCTGTTCATACTCCTTCCAAAAGAGTACAAAAATTAAAACAATCAATTCCTTGTATAGCTACAAAAATGGTGATGTGGATCACATATCTTCCTTCCAAAATGATATAGTGTTGAAATATTGTAACTTCGAAGAATATTCTATATGTATTTCTTTGTGGTCCCCGATGGTCCTACCGGGAGAATCACTTGTATTACTTTGTACCCCGATGCTCCTAATCGGAAGAACTAATAAGAGTCATGAGGCAGTCCCCTCTAATTGTAAAGGTGGGTCACTAGCACCCCAGTGTGGTTACTTGAGCCTACATGTGTAACTCGAGCCTACATGATTAACTTGAGCCTACATGATAGATGAGTTAACTTAAGTGAACGGATGAATATAAATAGAGGTGTAGTGCTCCTCATTTATGACACACACTCTCACTTGTGTGGCACACTAGTGAAGGAGAGAAGTAGTTGGAGAAGGAGGAGGATCAGGCTTTGATCTCCTTGTTGGTTTTACCTTTTATCTTTTTGGGGCATCTATATTGAGGAAGATTTTGCTTGGGTTTTTCCTTTAGGGTTTTCCCAGGATAAATCTTTGTGTTCCTTTTGTATGGTTGTTCTTGTCTATCTTTCAGTGATCCTGTTTATATGCTTTTGTTATGAAAAATGAAATGATATATTGATGTCTTAGCTAAGCATATGAAAATTCAACATGGTATCAGAGCCACCCTGAAAGAAGGCATTGTGCAGCTAAAGAATCTATGGATTCTTACTTTTTGGTTCTCTCCCCATAATCGATCAGCAAAAGAAGGCTAGGCTGACTCTCCATTGAAGGGCGCATCTTTCTGTTGAAGCAGAATTCGATTCTGAGCATTTTCAGTTTTCAGTGCGGGAAATTAGGGATTCCTGTAGAACAAGAATATTTGAGTGAGCCCATAATAGGATTTATCTCCTCATCAAAATCAAATTTTAGAGACCTGGATCAAGAAATTTGGTTGGGTGAAACTTCGGGAAAGTCAAACCCTAGTTTGACCCCGATCTGGAAAAACCCTAAATACTAAAACTGCTAAGTTTTGCTAAATTCGCTATATCCTAATATTGGAAAAGGATCAGGAGTTGAAAATTGTATAGGCCAAATATAAAATCCCTATTTACACTGTTTCCAAAATTCCGCCTTAGATTCGCTATATTCTAGGAGATATGATCCCTCCAAGTTAGGGTTCCAGCCTCTTCCAGAATTCATCCCTAAATAGGACACCTAGGGAGAATTGTTGTAGCGTACGCTACAGAGGTCCAAATCGAATTCTAGAAGATTTTCCAGAAATAGCACGGACTTTACATTCTGTGGTCTGAATTTCAGAACCTGAAGATGAACCAGTGACACGTGGCATGCCGTACAACTTCATTGTTCTGTACAGTCCTGTAACAGGTCACCTTGGTAAAATGATCATAAATCCCAATTGGTGAAACAAATTCTGATGAAACCTATTTTTTTGGATCAAGGACATGCGAGGTTAACTGAGTGAGAAATTTTAGACATATAGGAGCACTAATTTCAGATATATCACAGAAACAGTAACAGGAATTTCTGCAAAAGAAATTGGAAAACTAGGGCTTCCTGTTCTGGGAGCTTCCCTCCACTGTTTTCAGAAAAGGAGTACATTGGAAAGTTCCATTTAAATATATCTATATTTCTATCCAATAAGATCTAAAAGATTCCAAGTTTTGAAAATTAGGGTTTCTCTGACAAACCCTAGATCAGCCAGCTCCAGAAGCAGGACGGACACCTCAAATCGGTAAGATCTAATCTTTTGCTCTTTGCATTTGAGGTTCTCATTTCAAAGTGATCTATCACATCAGCTTGATGATAAGCTTGGTGAAGTTGAAAACTTCCAAGAATGGAAGTATTTTATCTCTCTAAAGAAAATGAATTGGACACCTACATGAGTAGAGAGGTTCCAGTTCTAGAGGGAGATGAGCCTCAAAGCCTTACACAAGAAGAACTCGATCAAGGCCAAGAAGATCATTGTTGATTCAATCACGTAT
>LPNX010590551.1:1470-59646 GCA_001517045.1 Pseudotsuga menziesii | reverse complement strand
AAGGACGAGACTTGTTCCGAAGAACAAGTGATGACAATTCAATAAACATGAATCTGAAGCTCCCAGGGTCAGAGACACCATGACGGAAGAAAGAGCTTCATAGAGCAGTAGATCCACCTCAAAGGATGAATACCGCCATGGGTATGGGAGATAAATCAAGATGAAGAAAAGAATGCTATGAAAGAAAATATGATCAAAGAATAACAATTGATCATGGGGAATGATGTATGCGATATGATTTCGAGACATAAAGGGAAGTACATAGTATCCTCCATATGGATCTACAAGAACAAGTGTACAAAGAAAGGTTCGTGATTTGCCTTAGAAAGAATAGACTATGACATGGCATACTCTATTGACCAGTATATATCAAGCATAGAACCACCTGTACAGAATGAAGAAGGAATATAATACTCCACTTCAGGGGGAGTGACTACAGAAGATATCTGAGTTCGACACGGTACGACATGATGGACAGCTTCTTGATGGATCGAGACTTTACCAAGAGTAAAGTGGGTTCCAACCTTCAAAGTTGAATGCAGAAGACTAGGATATGTTGATGATATGATAAGACAAACTCATGGAAGATGTTATGATGAAATAATACTAGAATGATGTATGGGAGATAGTTCCCAAACTAGAAGAAAAGAGTATTGTATCCTCCAAATGGATATACAAAATAGAGCATGCAGCTGACGGAAGTATCGAGAAGTATAAAGCAATATTTGTGGCCATAGGTTTCTTTCAGAAAGAGGGAATTAATTCTGAAGAGACACTTACTCCAGGAAGCAAGGTACACTTCCTTCAGAACTATCTTGGTAGTTTCTTCCATGGTGAAGTAAAGACAAGCCTTCCTTAATGGTATGATTGAGAAAGAGTTTTACATCGAATAGTCACAAGGATTTGAAGTTGAAGCCAGATGGAATCACGTATGCAAGTTGAAGAAGGCCCTCTATGTCTTGAAGCAAGCTCCCAGAGCTTGGTATGGAAGAATAGATAGTTTCTTGTCAAGCATGGGATTTACCAAGAGTAAAGCTGATCCTAACCTTTATCTCAAAGTTGTAGAAGATGAACTTGTCATCCTGTTATTATATGTGGATGACTTATCCTTGACAGGAAATGAGAAATAGGTCATGGAAAGCAAGAAGAAACTAGAAGAAGAATTTGAGATGAAAGACCTTGGGTTAATGCATTATTTCCTAGTTCTGGAAGGATGGCAAAGTTCAGAAGAAATCTTTCTCAACCAGGGAAAGTATGCGGTAGAGATATTGAAGAGATTCAATATGTTGGAATGCAAAGTCATGGCCACACCCATGGACTCCAACCTGAAGCTGTTAGCTAATGACTCATCAGAGTTAGTGGATATGACTCATTATAGATAGATCATTGGGTCATTGATGTACTTAACAAATACCAGACCAGACATTTGTTTTGCTGTGAACATCTGCCCCATATTATGTTATTTTTTTGGCCGATATTTATTTTGACGGATAATTAAATTTTTATTTTTTATTATTTTGTTAGTAACAAACATTACAACCTCTCTTACATACTCGAAAATATTATTTTTGGCCAACATAATATCGACAAATGTTACAAGATCTCCCTCTTATTAGGTTGTTTTTTTACCAACATTTATTTTGGCGGATAGTTAAAATTTTTATTTTTTATTATTTTGTTAGTAAAAAATGTTACAACATCTCTTCCATAATCGGAAATATTATTTTTTGCCAACGTAATATCGACAAACGTTACAATATCTCCCTCTTACAAACATTACAAGACCTCCCTCATACTGGGCTGTATAGCACCTCTCGGCGAAACTAGTAAAAGGATGAGCATACAAATATGAATGATGGATGGACCTGAGATATGAACCATAATTGCTTAGAAAATATCCAAACATGTGTAAGATAATTCCAATGATGACTAAATTCATATATAACCAACCAGTGAAAAGTAGACAAGACTTGAAACCATTAAATATAAGTAACACTGCATAAGAAACCAATGAGGAATCAACTAGTGAACTTGGGGTTTGTATAGTATTAGGAGTATTCAGAGGCATGATAGATGGTATGTATATTGTCACAACATGTATATCATCCTGAAAATATTATTCTAAATCATAATTATTATCATTCAAATGAAGTGAGGAAGATCTGCTCAAAGACAAGTCGGGATCTAGTGAAAAAACACAAGTATTGGGAGATGAAGATAGGAGACTGATAGGTGCATTATCTAAGAAAGACACTGATATTTATGATTATGATATTTTATAAAATGAATCTATATCATATATATGAGAAAAGTATTTAAATATGGAACTCAAGGCATAGTCTATATCACCTTCGAACTGCGCACTATGACAATGTTCTAAAGAATCAACATGCTTCTCTAGCTCATCTAGAACTTCGATGTTGTACTTCTCAAGAAGATGAGACATGATGTCCATATTCTTATTGAAAAATTTATTCTCAGTATGAAATACCTTGCTACAATAAGAACACTTGTATGTACTTCCTTTCTTCTTGACTTTCTCCATTGAACCTTCATCAGTAGGATTCGAACTTTCATCTTCATTATTGGAATTTGTCTTCTTCTCTTTCACAATTTGCTTCTCTTTGTATTTTATATTCTTGCTTCCTTATACTATGAGAGGATGATCCTTTCCCTTGGAATATATAAGAGAACCCATTTGGATCAATTCATCTTGCTCCTTTGTCAATGAAACAAAGAATGTAGTCAAAGAAGGCATTTTCCAATTCGAAATAACAAGCCTAGTAGCATGAAAAGTAGACATAAAAATTGAGTATCCAAGACCCAATTTTGATAGAATGGAAAGGAACAATTGATCTTATTTTTTCTCAATCGCACATTTCTTGAGAAATAGAAAATGTGGCTTGAATTTGGTAAAGAAACCCTCAATGGAATTGAAACTGCTTAGACTCAATGAGAATAACTAATTCTCCAACTGATATGCTCTTATCTCATGTTGAAATCCAAAGAGAGACTTAAGTTTGTTCCATACTTGATTTGGAGTGGTAAAACGATCTAGATGAACGAGTATATGAGGGAAAATATAGAAGAAAAGCAATCCATAGGCTTCATCCAACCTATTATGCCACTTGTATTTCTCAACAACATAATTTGGTTCATTTTCTAAAGCCATAGAAACTCTATAGAGTCCCTCACTGCAATAGAATGCCAATTTTGGCTTTTCATTGCACAAATAAAACTTGGAGAAAATTTTGTAAGCTTAATAACAAGCTCTTGTTTAGAGTGGAATATGAGACTGGATGCGCTTTGATAGAGAGAACATATAACTCCTCAAATATGTAGAACTTGAAAAACCTTGAGATATGATACCATGTAGAAATAGATGCTTTATGCAAAGAAGAAGCACATGAAGTAGATATTTCTACAAGATAATTCTCACAAACATGCACAGGGAAAATAGAGAGAAGAGAGAGAGACTTAATCACATGCAGAATATATGAATATTGGAGTGTATCCTTCCATTGAATATTGATGAATAATAGTGTAAATAAATAATACATCCCTCATAGGTAAATTTGAGTTTCATAGGAGACAACTCATGCTAGCTCAGAAAGTAGACTTACTAAATATGATAAATCCCCATAGGTGGCTAAAGAAACTTCCTAATCAGGAAATTACCACATGAATTATCTAAAGAATGAGTGAGTTTTCATGGATTATGTAAAAACATGCTAATCCTATAATCTAGAGAGAAAATCATGAAGGATGGGTTGGCAACAAAAGATAGAAGTTTCCTAGTTGACTAGCTTTACCTTATCCATTGAAAAGATGGAATAATGTTGTATAAAGACAAAATCTGTAGGAAGGTGCAGTTACTAAATATGGAAGTCAATAAAGTTGGAAGGATCTAACCATAATTAGGATAAAGGCACTCCTAGGGTATATATGGAATTTGTTGACCAAGTGGTGCAAGTGGATGCCAAATATCTAGGCTAGTAGGTATGAATTTAATCAATAAAGATTAAATATTGTTATCCTAAGTATGAAGTGGGTTTATAATATTCCAACAGATCATTCCTCCTTCATTAAGAAACAATGGTCCCCATTGTTTGGTTGTTCATATAAGGAAACTTGTTGGTGAGTTGAGTAGTAGATTACCACTTTCCTTGTGTTGGGAGTTGTCCGACCTTAGCCACCTAAAAAAAGGGAATTGCATTCATCCTTGTATGGCGTATGAGTCATCCCACAATGGTTTTGCAAGGGATAGGATCCTGAACATCTAGATGGGTGTCTTCGGGCTATGTTTTCTTCAAGTAGTTTTATTCCAACAGTGGTGCATGGTATGGTCAAAGTATATCCACATTAAATACTAGATGCAAACCCAAGCATGAAGGAATGTCGAGCTGAAAAGTGTTTTCTCCAATCTACTTAAGGATAATATACAGACCATATCACAAAGGTGTCAGCCTTCTAAATGGACCAGTGAAGTGTTCCTTCTTGAGATGTAACTAGATCTGATCCCCAATTTGAAATGAATGAGGAAAGTGATTTTTATCATGTTGAGCCTTATCTTTCGGATTAGAACGTTGCAACATTTCTTATGCTTATTTTTGGATGTTGTATATTTGATCTCGAAACTTCAATTCTTTTTCAACTTCTTGTTGGTCAAAGTCGGTTTCGTTTGACTATGTCGATGAACTGATCAAGTCGATGGGTGTTGACGACTGAAATCCATAACAGATCTTGAATGGAATATTTCATGTAGCGCTGTGCTGATCATGAATGTAACTATGTTGTATGTATGGAATACTTTCATCCCATGTCCTATGATGCTTGTGGTTGTACATTCAAAGTAGTTGTAGTACCAAACAATTCACAACTTTCATCTGTCCGTCTGTCCGAGGATGGAAAGTTGTTGACAAAGAGAGTCTCATGTAGATATATTTCTAGAGAGTCTTCCAAACGATGCTAATAAATATGGAATCTCTATCGGAAATTATGGTCATCGGAAGGCCATAATATTTCCAAACATGTTCGAAGAAGCACTGAGAAGTCTAATATGTTGTTGTAGTCTTCTTGCATGGAATGAGAATAAGCATATTGTAAAATCAGTTGACTACTACTAAGATTGCGTCATGCTTATGTTTAGTAGTAGGATATCCCATCAAGTAGTCCATAGAAATAGATTCCCATGGCCGACTACAAACCAAAAGAGGTGTGTATAGTCCTTATTGTTGATTCAGAGGTTTAGAAATGGAAAAAACTACACATGATCGAATGTACCTGTAGACATCGTATTTAGGTGAAGTCCAATAAAAATAGTTTTGGAGGATAACAAGGGTCTTTTCTACTACAAAGTGTCCTGTAGTCTTGTTGTAGTGCGCATCCCAAATGAGCTTCTATCAGTGATCTCCTGTCGGTACAAAATGTTGTCCAAGCTTGTATAGCAAGGTATATTTCAGGAAGTAGTTCATAGTGGACGACGAGTTGGTTTGAAGCTGTCAATAAATTACAGGAAAGTCACAGTATACCGAATACAATTAAGGCCAAGTAGTGGTGTCATAACCTTGCATACTCATCACTATGAAAAGTAGAGTAATGGGTTGTCGAATTAAACAATCATTCGTGGCATTGGTTTTACCTTTCCGATACTTAATTACCAACTGAAATTGTTGCAAGTAATTAATCCACTTGAGTTGTCAAGTTGTTTGTAACTTCGAATGGGACGGGGTGAACTGTAAGGGATTATGTTCAATAAGGATGATCGTTTCCTTCCCAAGAATGTAATGTATCCATTGCTTAAGGGCTTGCAAAATGGCATATATTTCCTTTTCATACACCAAATACATTTTGATGGTATCGTTTAAATTTTCAGAATGAAAAGCGACATGGTGACCAAACTGAGTGATCACTACACCCAAAGTAGAGTCCAATGCATCCATCTCAATATCAAAATGCTGATGAAAATCATGTAACACAAGTACTGGTGCAGTACAAAGCTTGTGTTTGAGATGCTCAAAAGCTTGTTGTTATGTTGATGTCCATTTGAAGAAATTTTTTCTATTTCCCTTAGTCAATTGATTCAAAGGCTAAGCTATGTGACTGAAGTCGAGTATGAATCATCAATATAAATTTTCCAAACCAAGAAAAAATCTTAGTTAATGAATGTTTTGAGGAATGGACCAATATTTGAGGATTTGTACCTTGTCTAGATCAACGTGAATGCCTGCAGATTCAATTGCAAACCCCAAATATTTGATGTTGTTCATTGCAAATGAGAATTTTTCCATGTTCAGATAGAGTTAATGTTTTCGAAGAGTGTCGAGGACTTTTCGAAACTGTAGACATTTTCTTCCATGATCTACTAAAAATCAAGATATCGTCTAGGTAGACAATAACACACTTGCCAATGAAAGGTCAAAGAATGTCATCCATATATCATATGAAGGTTGTAGGTGCATTGGTTAAGCTGAAAGGAATGACTAAACATTCAAATAATCATGCCTTGGTTTTGAAAGCAGCTTTCCATATATCAGTGGGATTAATTGAAATTTAATGGTATCCTGACTTGAGGTTGAGCTTAGTAAAGAACTTAGCACCTTTCAGATAGTCTATGAGTTTGTCTATCCTTGGAAGAGGGTATATGTTATTCACTGAAATTTTGGTTAGAGCCCGATAGTCGATGCACATGCGCCAAGTCCTATCTTTCTTTGGAACGAGGGCAGATGGAATTCAATAAGGAGAGGAGTTGGTTTGGATGTGACCTTTGTTGATCAAATATTGAATCTTTCTGCGAATATATTCATTATCAATAATGGATCTTTTCAAAACATATGCATTAGGTAGTGAAGAACCAGGAACAAGTTCAATGTAGTGTTTTACCTAGAAATATAGAGGTACTATGTTTGGCTCTTGAAATACGTTCCAGTATTCTGCAAGACTATTGTTGATCTACTGCTATTGTCGGAAGCTGCATTGGTCGATGAGTCGACTAGTTGTTGCAGTCCTCATGGGATGCTGAGGCTTGATCATGATCAATGAAAATTTTTGATCATGATTAATGAGATTATTTGTCTATTTAGAAAATACCATTGAAACCGTTGGTGTAGGTATTCGATTTGGTATGCCATATCATTGGTTCTATACTTTGACAATCACCTTCTGAGGCCATGACTGATAACTTCCATGTCGATCCAATAAGTAAGGTTTCCCAAATAGAGCGTTAACTACAGAAAGTGGTGCCACATCATAGAGTACTTCATATTCAAAAGGCTCAATGAAGTAGGTGAGTCTGCATTGTTGGCTGATAATTAGTTCATGTCCATCCTTCATCCAACCGATATTATAAGGTAGAGGATGTGGAGTGGTGATAAGACCTAGTTTGTTCATGAGATATTCAGAAACAAATTTATTTTGGCTATCATTATCCACAATCAGATGTAATGGATTGTTTTGAACCCATATTTGTGTATGGAAAAGACGCTTGTGTTCCTCCTTGTCAACGATAGTCGCACCTATCGGAGTGGTCAATGTCAATGTAAAAAGGGTTGATTCTTCTAGGTTAGATTCTACCAGAGTTTTGTCACACAAGTCGAAGGTAGAATTTTTTTCCAAAAATGTCTTTTGATCCTTGCATTTAGAGTTATCATTCCATGATTAATTGTGGTAATCACACCATTTCCCAGCAGGGGGTTGTTTCCTACGTTCCCTTTATTCTTTGTGAGGATGCTTTTTTCCATGATATTGCTTTGTCAAGGTCGGCTGAGAAGGGTGTCTTGACTTGTTGGAGTCAGCTGGTGACTTTTTGTTGGATGTTAAACCTATCAACTTTGTCGTGAAACATGATTTTCCTTTCTGTTTAGATTCAATCTTACTAGCGTAGTAGAATGCACCTACAAGCGTACCGAAAGTAAAAAAATTCATCTCTTGCTGAATGTACGGGGAAAATCTACTGACGTACTCCAGAACAATCAATTTCTCTTATTCTTGAATTCTAATTCTCACCATGATTCTATACAACTTGTCAGTGTAACTCTACACAAACTAGTATTTCCAATTCCTTAGATGCTTCCACTTCTTATAATATTGTTCAATGTAATTGGGTGGGTAGAAATCCTTTCAGAAGTATTCGAAAAATTTCTCCCAGGGATCTATAGGGTCTCCTTCTTTATCCATCTTTGTCGATAGATTCTCCCACCAACAGTGCACAGAGGTCAACATATTTAAGGATGCAATGGTGATCTTTTCATCTTTTGATAGATGATTCACATAGTAATAGGAATTCAGTTGTTTTAACCAACTGTATACGAATTCTGCATCAATATTTCCTTCGGGATTCGTTATGTACAACTTCATTTGTACTTTGAATGGACTAATTTAATCGGATTTGGATCTCATCGTGGATCCTCCTGATGTTGAGGCGAATCGCATGAGATTCTCATAGCTGGGAAAACATTTTGGCTCGACAGTTTGGCTCACTGTCGATCCATTTATTTCTCTATGAGTTTCTCTATCTCGATAGTTGCATGTCTATTGTTTGTTTCTTCAACCATCTTTTATCTAGTTGTGCGAGTAAATAGATACTTTGAAGTCGAAGTTAGTGTATGCTTGGATTGATGATTTTGCAAGCATGTTTGAACATGCATAAGTCAAGTAACCTCGATAGAAGTGTCTATGCACAACTTAAGCACAAACAAGCTCTGAATATTGTCTGATACCAATGATCCAGGTGCCTAGGCGAATGATGGTGACAATAGTTCGATTGAATGAATCGAGTACTATTATGGCGGAAGCACATTAAGAATGAGTAGAGAAAGAAATAGTACACTACACACATAGAAACATATATATACAGACAAAATGAAAGAGTTCAAACCAATCTCTATTATTTCATTACTGTTGTATGATGCACATTACTCTGCTTGTATATTATAATAGTATACATGTTTATATAGAGTGTTGAGAACGATTGGGTTGTATTCCCGTTATGTTCAATTACAAAGAAGTTGGAACGGTTTGAAATTTCAACCATTACAAACAACTAGAATATAGAGAGAGAATCTATCATAGTCATGTCGATCGTCGGTGTCGATGGTGCATGCCGAGATGTTGAACCTATTGAGGTTGTGTCGAGGTTCAGACTTGTCGAAGTCAATGCTAAACTTGCACAGTCGACCAACAATGCGAACTACTAAGTGAATCACTATGATATTTCATTTCATCCAAGGATTGGATATTGTCCCTTGTAATATCCCAACTGATATTCTATTGTGTTTGATAATATTTTTGTGGGTTCGATGCTTCAGTTGCGCTAGAAAGATAATAAATTTTTTTATGCAAAATAGTACCGTTCCAAAATCCCTAAAATATAGCTGGCCTAGAGAAATAAAAGTGAGAAAAGGGACACATACTAATAATAATAGCTCTGATAGTCCTTCAGTATATAGGAGGCATGCAATCCATGCTAGAAGGATAAAGACGAGATAGTGTTTCCCTCTAGGAGATGATGTCCAAGCTAAGAAAACATCCCTAGTTAGTGTTCTCCTTCATGTTTATGAAGCAATGGGTTTCTGATGCGACTGAGACTTTCCAAGAATAGTAGTATGAGTTCCCCAGAGAGATGAAGTGAAGCATACACAAGTTTTGACCCCTTTAGGAGACCTAGCAAATCGATATGCTCTGGATAGGTGACATCTTCCCTCTTTCACGATTCTACTGATAATTGCTCCAGAAGTGTACGGACTAGAATGATAATCACCCAGTAGAGTGGTGTGATCCTGTTGAGAAGAAAGAGAATGACATGTCGAATAAATACTGATTTCCTTGGTCCCAATGAATTTTTTTGGGTATTTTCAGCTATTCCCTGCAGTAAACGTTAACCTGCAATAATATATTCCCTTGTATGCTCAATCTTTGAATAACACCGAATATGATGAATATCAAATGGTAAATGTGAGTGATATACCCTGAATTTATTAGGGAAGATAGATTTCTCTACCAAAAACACGTGTTAGTCGAAGACTTCCATATCCAACTGCAACTTGCTATTGCGGCTCCCGTTGTTGCTGCTCTCAAAACCAAATTCAAGATAATAATAATCATGCATGCTCTTTTGGTTCAACTACCCTTCTTATATAGTGTTAGCATGTACTTTTAGGGTTTGCATGTCAATTTTAGGGTTTGTGCTTTAGTTTTTGCATGCATGCAATTCTAATTGCTCGATGAGATTAATCATGAAGAAATAAGGATTTCTTTACTATACCGATGACTTAATAATATTGAATGAATGCTTTTCTCTGCTCCTTTTATTACATGTCCTCAGTCAATTCCATTTTTCCATAATAACCGCTCGAACCTATGGGAATTAAATATGTTACCAGGTACTTCTAATGCTTAAGTAGAAGGGGACATTATAGTCCTCCCCACTTTAAATTGCATGTCCTCAAGCAACTGTAAACTAGGATGTTGCAATACATGTTCTGCCTCCCATGTGGCATATTCAATCGATAATTCTTTCCCTTTTACAAAGTATTCATGAATTACCCTGTTCAGAGCTTCCTTCCTCAAACATGTAGATTTTTTCATGGAATCAATACTAAAATCCCTTCACCATACAAGAGAGGAAAATTAGTGGATGGAGCAATGTGTTTCCCTACTATTTTCTTAAGATTCGATACAAGAAATATATTATGAATTTTACTTTCATCTAGAATCTCTAGTTCATAATCCACCTCTCCAACCTTTCTGATTACTTTGTAAGGAACGTAGAAGTGGGTTTTCAACGTCTTCGCCCCTTTTTTCTTGAGTGAAGATTGTTTGTAAGGTTGTAGCCGTAAATATACCAAGTATCCTACCTCAAAACTATGCTCAACTTTGTTTCTTTCCGCTATAATTTCTTCTGGTTTTGAACTTCCTGTAAATTCTCTTTTATCACTTTAAGAATATTCTAACCGTCATGTACCCAATATTTTTCCTTAGGTACCCTGCTATCTCCGAAGACTAAATCTGCAAAGTTTAGAGCCTCATGTCCATATAAATATTTGAAAGGTGTCATCCTAATAGACATATGGTGAGTGATATTATAGTAGTACTCCCCTAGGTGTATCCATTTAATCCATGTCCTATGTTTCCCTGCTACATAATTTCTTAAATATCCCTCAATCCATTTGTTGAGTATATCTGTCTTCCCATCACTCCGAGGATGATAACGTGTGCTAATAGCTAATTATGTTTCCACTAATATGAAGAGCTCCTTCTAGAAGGCATTGGTGAATTTATGGTCACGGTCACTGGCAATGGTCTTAGGTAGTCGATGTAGCCTGAAAACTTCTCTGAAAAACAAGTCTGCTACCTATCCTGCAGAAATATATTATGAATTTTACAAGAGAGGCAAATCAGTGGATGGAGCAATGTGTTTCCCTAATATTTTCTTAAGATTCGATACAAGAAATATATTATGAATTTTACTTTCCTTTGGAAGCTCTAGTTCATAATCCACCTCTCCAACCTTTCTGATTACTTTGTAAGGAACGTAGAAGCGGGGTTTCAACTTCTTCACCCTTTTTTTCTTGAGTGAAGATTGTTTGTAAGGTTGCAGCCGTAAATATACCAATCATCCTACCTCAAAACTACGCTCAACTTTGTTTCTTTCCGTTATAATTTCTGCTGGTTTTGAACTTCTTGTAAATTCTCTTTTATCACTTTAAGAATATTCTGACCGTCATGTACCCAATATTTTGCCTTAGGTACCCTGCTATCTCCGAAGACTAAATATGCAAAGTTTAGAGCCTCATATCCATATAAATATTTGAAAGGTGTCATCCTAATAGACATATGGTGAGTGATATTATAGTAGTACTCCCCTAGGTGTATCCATTTATTCCATGTCCTCTGTTTCCCTGCTACATAATTTCTTAAATACCCCTCAATCCATTTGTTGAGTATATATATCTTCCCATCGCTCCGAGGATGATAACGTGTGCTAATAGCTAATTATGTTTCCACTAATATGAAGAGCTCCTTCTAGAAGGCATTGGTGAATTTATGGTCATGGTCACTGGCAATGGTCTTAGGTAGTCGATGTAGCCTGAAAACTTCTCTGAAAAACAAGTCTGCTACCTATCCTGCAGAAATATATTATGAATTTTACAAGAGAGGCAAATCAGTGGATGGAGCAATGTGTTTCCCTACTATTTTCTTAAGATTCGATACAAGAAATATATTATGAATTTTACTTTCCTCTGGAAGCTCTAGTTCATAATCCACCTCTCCAACCTTTCTGATTACTTTGTAAGGAACGTAGAAGCGGGGTTTCAACTTCTTCGCCCTTTTTTTCTTGAGTGAAGATTGTTTGTAAGGTTGTAGACGTAAATATACCAAGTATCCTACCTCAAAACTACGCTCAACTTTGTTTCTTTCCGTTATAATTTCTGCTGGTTTTGAACTTCTTGTAAATTCTCTTTTATCACTTTAAGAATATTCTGACCGTCATGTACCCAATATTTTGCCTTAGGTACCTTGCTATCTCTGAAGACTAAATATGCAAAGTTTAGAGCCTCATATCCATATAAATATTTGAAATGTGTCATCCTAAAAGACATATGGTGAGTGGTATTATAGTAGTACTCCCCTAGGTGTATCCATCTAATCCATGTCCTCTATTTCCCTACTACATAATTTCTTAAATACCCCTCAATCCATTTGTTGAGTATATCTATCTTCCCATCGCTCCGAGGATGATAACGTGTGCTAGTATCTAATTATGTTTCCACTAATCTGAAGGGATCCTTCTAGAAGGCATTGGTGAATTTATGGTCATGGTCACTGGCAATGGTCTTAGGTAGTCGATGTAGCCTGAAAACTTCTCTGAAAAATGAGTCTGCTACCTATGTTGCAGAATAATATGAAGAAATGGAAAAGAAGTGAGCACATTTTTTCAACCGATCTACTACCATGAATCATCAATCTCATCCTTGTACCTTCGGAAAACCCGCAATGAATTCCATCTGGATGCTCTCCCATTTCTACTCTAGTATAGGTAATGGCTAAAGTAACCCTGCTGAATGAGTGTGTTCAATTTTATTCTGTTGGAACATACTACACTCCTGGACATGTTGTATTACATCCTCCTTGAGGACTTTCCATGAGAAATTCTTTCTAATATGTCTATAAGTTTTTAAGAACCCCTGGTGCCTTAATAATGGTGAATCATGAGATGTATGTAAAACCTTTTTCTTTAAATCTGATTCTGGAACAAGGTATATATGATTCTTGTAGTAAATGATGTCGTTAATTAGCCTATACTTGTCATCCTGTATTTGTCCGTCTAACAACTCACAAGTAAATTTATTTTTTGAATATTCAACCAAGAGATGAGACCTCCAGTAGGTAGAAATTATACTCATGAGTGATAATGAGCTTGGTCATCTTGATAAGGAATCAACTACAACATTGTTTTTTCCTTTAACATATTCTTTCAAAGTCATATGCATGTACCTTGTTGACCAATTTTTGTTGACGTTCATTCAAATATTTTTGTTCTAAGAAGTATTTGAGGTTGTTGTGATCTGTCTTAATTTTAAACCTGCTTCCTACAAGAAATTGCCTAAATTTTGTTAGGGCGTGTAATATCGCTATTATTTATTTATCATATATAGAGTAGTGGAATTCATAATATTTAAGTTTTATTCTTTAAAATGCAATTGGGTGATGGTTTTTCATCAATACTACCCATATTCCCTCTCCTGAAGAACAACTCTCTACTATAAATGGATATGTGAAATCGGGTAAAGCCAGAACGAGACATGAACTCATAATTTTTTTCATTTTTTCAAACTTCTGTTGTGGCCCTTCCTTCCAGTTGAAAGCCCCTTTATTTGTAAGATATGTGAGTGGTGCGGTCAATTGAAAAAACCCTTTAACATACCTCCTGTAATAAGTGCAAAGGCCCAAAAATCCCTTCAATTCTGTTACATTTTTTGGTGTAAGCCAATCCAAGATAGCTCTTATCTTTTCCATGTGAACCTATACTCCATCCATGCTTATTGCATGCCATAGATATAAAATTTCTTGCATACCAAACTCACATTTATAAATTTTGACAAAAATAAATTTTTCTTCTAGAATTCCCAATACCTCATCTAGGTGTCTCAAATGTTCCTCCCATGTTTTATTGTAAATTATAATGTCATCAAAGAACACAAGCAAAAATTTCCACAATTGGGCCTTGAAGGTGTGGTTCATGCAAGATTGGAAAGTTGTTGGGGCCTTGGTGAGTCCAAAAGGAATGACTAAGAACTCATAATGACCACAGTGGCAACAAAAAGATGTTTTTGAAATATCTTGATCCCTTACTTGGATCTAATGATACCCTGATCGAAGATCAATTTTGGAGAAGTATTTTTCCCCTGTAACTCATCCATCAATTCATCAATTCTGGGAATGGGGTACCTATTTTTTATGGTTTTCTTGTTGAGGGACCTGTAATCGATACACATCTATAAGGAGCCATCTTTATTTTTTACAAATACTACCGATGATGCAAATGGGAAATAACTCGGTCGTATATAACCTAAATCCAACAATTGCTTAATTGTTTTCTCTATCTCATATTTGTACCTTTTGGGATTCTTGTATGGAGTGGTGATGACTGCCTGTGTTACCTCCTCTAACTCAATAATGTGCTCGAACCCCCCTTCCGGTGGTCGACCTGCTGGAATATATCTGAATACTTTCTCATGTTTCTATAGTAATGCCTGTATATTTGCCGAATGTTGGGTGTTGTTATTTGGAGGCTTCTGAAAATTGACAAAACATTCGGATGACCACTCTATGTCTCCATGTCTGAACCTTTATCCTCTGTGATGATACTGGTTTAGGGGGGTAATTGTTCATGCTCATCAAGACCACCATTTTCCATCCTTTCCCTAGAATTCCATTTCCATTACCCTATAATCTGTAGTATATTTCCCCATAGAATAAAGCCATTGAACCCCTAATACGACATTTGTATCTGCCACATTTACCACATAAAATGAGTTGGTCATAATGTAGTTCCCTTGTGTGACATTTAGTTTGGGAATCTAGTGGTTGCATTCCATGTTGTTATTTTCTGTAGTAATTCATGTATATCTTCCGGATGTTGGGTGTTGTTATCCGGAGGCTTCCGAAAAGTGACAAAACATTCAGCTGACCACTCTATGTCTCCCTGTCAAATTATTACCTCTATCCTCTGTGATGATACTTGTTTAGGGGGATAAGTGTTCATGCTCCTCAAGGCCACCATTTTCCATCCATTCCCTAGAATTCCATTTCCATTACCCTATAATCCATAGTATATCTCCCTATAGAATAAAGCCATTAAACCCCTAATACGACATTTGTATTTGCCACATTTACCACATAAAATGAGTTGGTCATATTGGAATTCCCTAGTGTGACATTTAGTTTGGGAATCTAGTGGTTGCATTCCATGTTGTTATTTCCTGCTACTGCTACTTTGAATCCTTAAAATTTCTCTGTATGAATACCCCACCTAGCCACCCATGCTGCATCTATAAAATTGTGGGTTTCCACCCCACCAATTAACACACCTACCTTATGGCCCTATAATACTCCCCTGACTCTAAGAGTATGAAACCTGGGTACTCCAGATAAAGTAGCAATAACTCCACCTGGAAATTCTCTCTGAATTGACTCCTCCTCTGTTGTTCTCTATTCCTTGCCTGTCTCCTGTTCCAGCTCATCCTCTTCACTATTTGAATATACTTCTATATAGTGGGACTTTGCTTTCATTGTGCACCTATGACATGGAATCCATGATTCCTGACAAGTGAAGCACAATTTATTCCTTCTAAGTTCCTTCCTAGTGTCGTCATCCACCCAATTTTTCTTTGGCCATTCCTGCTGGAAGGGTTTCTTGTCCTTGTATTTTGTTGGGAAATTTGTCTTAATTAGAAACTTGTTCTTGGGAACTAGATCTTGAATATCTCGGGTTCTACTGATCACATCCTATAGAGTGGATGGTTTGTAGGCTTTCACCCACCTACATAAAGGTTCTGTTAAAGCTTCTGTAAATAACATAACCAACCTGCTCTAGGACAAATATGTCACCATAAATGATACTCTTTGAAACTCTGATATGGATGCCTCAATAGTGCCAGCATGTTTGAGTTGTGATAAATCTATGAAATGTATCTCTGGGTCCCTTTTATCAAACTGATCCATGAGCCTGTGTGTGAAATCACTGTATGAACTGATGGTGTTGTGACCCAACGTCGCTAACCCATGGTACCACCACTCATGAGCCTCATTGCCTAGATGTAAGGTATCCAATTTAATGGCGGTTGTCTCAATCATAGGGTTTAGTTGGAAATAAGTATCCAACTTCTGGACCCATATTCTCTCCAAACAACTTCGAGTTCGCTCAAAATTAGGAATGGTCAACCTGTCCATAGTTTTCTGTAATTTATAGTTCAAAGTAAATTCTCTGTTAAAGTTCCTAGGTCGGTTCTTTCTTTTCATATTGTAGAAGTATGAGAATGACATAGTTGAATGAAATTCATCCCCCAAATCCCTATATTCCTACAGATATGCCCCAAATGGTTCACTAGGTTTTGTTGGCATGACTGGCCCTGCAATGGAATTTTCCAGAAAGTGAGGCATAGTAGGTCTGAAAGGTTTATTCTATATGTGTGGAGTATTTTGCATATTAGTGTATGCATGTTTCCCACTACTGGTGGATCCTCTATCTCTTGGTGAAATCGGTAGGCTATTTGGACCCTATCCTGGTTTAATATCCAACCTGTTTATAGAATGTAACACCTCTTTATTCCCTTTAGCTAAGGCATTTAATGCACTAGCCAAGTTATGAAATTCCAACCTATCTTCCTCTTTCGATGTTCCCTTGCCTCTATCAGAGTGTATTCTTGTTGGGTCCATGTTTGAATTTGTATCTTCCAATTACAGATCCTCAGTGTACCTACCCTTCCTCCTTCTATAAGTTACAAAAGTAGTTTCTTCTGGATTCATTTACTATTCATGTTCAAGCCCACAACTTACAAGGAACATGCTCTGATACCACTGTAATATCCCAACTAATATTCTATTGTGTTTGATAATATGTTTGTGGGTTTGGTGCTTCAATTGTTCTAGAAAGATAATAAAAATTTGCATGCAAAACAGTGTCATGCCAAAAGGCCCTAAAATATAGCTAATATGGAGAAATAATAGGAAATAAGCTTTCAGTGAGAGAAGGGACACATACCAATAATAATAGCGTTGATAGTTCTTCATTATATAGGAGGCATGCAATCCATGCTAGAAGGATAAATATGAGATAGTGTTACCCTCCAGGAGTTGACACCCACGCTGAGAAAAAGTTCCCAGTTAGTGTTCTCCTTCACGTTTATGAAGCAATGGGTGTCCGATGCAGCTGAGAATTTCCAGGAATAGTAGTATGAGTTCCCCAGAGAGATGGAGTGAAGCATGCACAAGTTTTGACCCCTTCAGGAGACCTAGAAAATTTATATGCTATGGATAGGTGATGTCTTCCCTCTTTCATGATTATGATGATAACTATTGCGGAAGTGTACAGACTGGACTGATAATCACCCAATAGAGTGGTGTGATCCTGATGAGAAGAAAGAGGATTAAATGTAGAATAAATACTGAGTTCTTAAGTCCCAAATAATTGTTCTGGGTATTTCCAGCTATTCCCAGCAGTAAACGCGAACCTGCAATAATATATTCCCATGTATGATGAATCTCTAAATAAAACTAAATACGATGAATAACAGATGGTAGATCTACATGATCTACCTTTAAGTGATTAGGGAAGATATATTTCGTTGCCGAAAACACTTGTTAGTCGAAGAATTCTATTTCCAACCCCAACTTGCTGCTACATCTCCCACTGTTGCTTCTCTCAAACCCAAACTCAAGATAATAATAATCATGCATGATCTTTTGGTTGAACTACCCTTCTTATATAGAGTTAGCATGTACTTTTAGGGTTTGCATGTCACTTTTAGGGTTTTCACTTTACTTTTTTCATGCATGCAATTCTAATTACTCGTTGACTTTAAGCCTGGAGCAATAAGGCTTTCTTTACTATACTAGTGACTTAATAATACTGAATGAATGCTCTGTTCCACTCCTAGTATTACATGTCCTCAGTCAATTTCCTTTTTCCATAATACCTGCTCGAACCTATGGGAATTAAATAGGTTAGTGTGTGATTTTGATGCTTAAGTAGAAGAGGACATTACATATCTGCTGTGAAATATTTTGCACTAGTCTTCCTATACCCATTCATATCCAAGAACTTTGCACAATTTTAATTTTTGTGAAATCTGTGAATTCTATTGATAGAATTGTTCATGAAATAAGGCATATAGGTGGGGAAATAATCCAACATGTCATGATATCATGCAAGAAATGTATCGTTCTCCCATGGAAAAAAAATCCTCCTTTAAAACATAAAGGAAAATAAATCAACCCACTTCCAGACTGTTGATGTTCATCATGAATTCAACATCTTTTACCTCAACCAATGAAAGTATTTTTGTTCAAATAGAAAAAAAAAATTGAAACCCCCAAAAATCCATTAAAACTATTAAACAATGTTAAACACCCACATGGGGATTGAATTGGGGATACAAAAATTACAAACGCTTTACATAGGGTTTTCTCATCTAAATTTGCAAATTACAAAAATGCTCATGCATTAATGAAACCGAAGCAACAAGGGAAGCAATTGTTACCTAAAGCCCGATCATGTCTGGGTATTCAATCCAAGGTTTTCAATCCATCCCCAAGGGTTTTTTGTTGTGTTGCAAACAAGGTCTTGTTTCTTTCTAAGGGAGGGCTCTGCTCCGACAACCTCTCATATGTATGGTGGGATTTGTTGCAAATTGAACATAAAGTGGTAATGTGTATTGGGTAATGGTCCAAATGCTAGCTTTGATGCTTATGGATACGAATAAAAATTGATTGTGTAAAGATGATATGAGGTATAAACAAGATTCCTCCATTCTCTAACTATTATATGAGGTGAAGCATCAATTGCCTCTTAGGCCGACCCCTTCTCGCAAGAGTCTCAATTTCATGAGAAAATCAAACTTCCATCCTTATTCATGGGATCATGACTGTAGTTAAACATTATGAATTTTTTGGTATGTCTTTTTTTAAATGGTAGTTATGTAACTTATTACTTTTTAAATATTCATTAATTATAGTTGTATTATGAATAGACATTGAGATGATCTATGATGGTTCTCATAGATTTAATAAAATGTTAAATTTTTTGTTCAATTAAAATTTTAAAATTTTAAGTTTTAAATAAATTAGCATAGTTCCATTTTAAACCCGGATCTATCAAGCACTGAGAGGGATCTAGTTTTTTGAGATGTACTATTTTTTACCATTTGAATCCCTCTCGGCACTTGATAGATCTGATTTTAAAATGGATCTATACTAGTTTATTTTTTTATTTTTTATTTTAGTCAATGCGTATAGTATTTTTTATTTTTTTAATTATAAGCCAACATGTTATAAGTTTTTTTATTTTTTTATTTTTATTGTTATTATTTTTTATTGAGTGGACATGTGCCACATCAGCGTTACAGATGAGACACATCTCACCCATTTGAGCTGTAGAAAGCACCTCTTGACGCAATAAGCATTTATAGGATTTTGACTATTATGAAGTTTGTTTTATCAACTTGAATATTGATAAAAAATCTTGACAAGAATTAGAGGTTGTTCTATCAACACATATAATGCTTCATAATAGGACTAACAAAGTATGCAAGGCCTTTTCCTTATCTTTCTCCTTGTTGAGAGAAATTAATATTTATATAGATCAATTTAATCTTCTAATGATAACTTCCCTTTGGACATCTAAAATTGTTAAGCCTAAGAATAAAATAGTGAATCAAGACCAAAAATTCAAGATTTTAGTGCTCAACATGATGACTTTCTCTCTTTACATCATTACCATTAGTAAATCCTTAACCTTGACTTTGCTCATTGTTTATCCAGATGTTAACATTTTCTGCTTTGATGAAAATAAATGGGTTGTGTTTTTTTTTCAATTTGTCATATTCTCTCACTTCAATTGGCCCATCGGTTAGAGTAAAGTTGTTATTGGTCGAAGAAAAAGTGAAAATAAAATCTTCCAAAGTGAGTGGTGACATGAATTGAGATTTTTCTTGTGGGAAACAATCATAAACAACCTCCAATTTTATATAGGCCTAAAATTTACCTATGGTCACATGGGGTTATGAAATTTCTAATGCTTATTATCCAAAAGGAATTGAAATGGGGTATTAATCTGATCAAAATTCCAACATATGGATATGTTATCATATTAAGGTAGTATGTAACATTATATAGATAACAATTTTCAAGTATATTGCATAATGCGTGATATTGAAATTATATCATGTCATTGAATTTAAAATAGATTGTAATATTATATAAATAATCAACAATAACAGTTTTTAAAGATTTGCAAAATGGATCGTTTAAGGTTGAGATGATATAATGATCGAGGGAAACAACGAGTCACTACCACATAAAATGAGACTACATGCTTGAAGCATCATCAATTTAGTGTCTTGCTAGGACGTCGTGATCACTATATATATATGTGTGTGTGTGTGTGTGTGTATAAACCCCCCTGTAAAAAATTGCAACATTTTATGTTGTCGAGCTATGACATGTGAGGGGTTCTTTGAATCCATCTATAGTGTTAATATTTAGTAAATCATTAAAATTCATTGTTAAAATTGCAGGTTTCCATTATTGAGTGACACAATTAATGTCATTGGGGTCTCTAAATCCATCTACAAATTTAGTAAATTGTACAAATTCATTGTCAAAATCATAATTTTCCATTGAGAGGTCGACACAACTAAAAGTGACTAACATAAACAACTAATTCATATTCTTTGTTGTTGTTTTCTAGTCATAAATGTATTATTGTGACTAAATTAGTCATTTACGTTAGTCATTTTTATTTTAGTCACTTGTTATCTAGTCATATATTTTATCTCATGACTAAATTAATCATTTACCTTAGACATTTTTAGTTGGATCGCTTAAAATTGCGCTTTTTTAGTTATTTATCCCTTGAAAAAACTATAGTGACTAAATTTTTTAGTCACTTATCTCTCATTTTGTACTAGTGATTCCAAAGGTGAATATTGAGTGGTATCATTTCTATTTGTACACCATCTTATTTATCTTAGATTATCATGACCTTCACTTTATGGGTTATTATTTGCTATAGTAAACCCCTAGATATAATGTCTATTATGATATTCAAAATACATAACTTTTCAACATGCATTCGTTATACACCTTTCGTGCATGCATATATATATATACTCCTCAACGGTTCACCATAGACCTTTCTTTTACACATATTGTATGCTTTGCATACATGATATTATATCATACATTTCTTACATAAATTATATATTGTTTAATTTTGTTTAAAAACATAATGATATATCCCTTCTTTTATTATTTGTTTCCTCATTATCTCTCGTACAGTTTTTATTTTTATTTTTAATTTCATCATTACTTAATTTATGCAAATGTGATCAACTCATGATGGGAGGAGACTATAAAGTTTATTACCTTATTTTTTTATAATATATAAATATCATATTATATCACAACTATACATAATTAACTATTATATTTTCTTAGTAAACATGAAACCTAGGTATAATCTAGCTCATAATATACACTATGTGACATGAGATATAGGCAAATACCTTAATAATACTCTCATGTTAAAATGATATATTACAAGTTTCTATTACTACATATATAGTGGCAAGTATTCCTATTTAAAATCTCTTAACCAATATTGTACTTTTACTTTTATAATAAAGTATTATTAGATTCATTGTTACTTAATAGAACTTAAATTTAATCTTTACTCATCATAAACCAATCACATAATTCCATATCCTTAATATATTTAATATGATTTCAAATTGGAGTTTTTCTATAACTGTGACATAATATAGAAGTTGGAAAATAAATTCATATTTCATAGTTGGAAATGATTAGTTTACAATTGGAAAATAATTAGTTTATGGTTGAAAACTAAGGACGTATCCTTAAACCATATATTTAGGTCATCACTGAATATCTAAAGTGTACATTTGGGGATTATATAAGTACAACTTAATTATATATTCAAGCATAAATTAGGGATCTATAGAGTCACAGATATATACCTATATGTTCTAATTATAGATATGCGTGGTTTACTTAAGAATGCACATAGATTAAATATATATTAATCATGTTTAATAGATTTCTGATGAATTTATTTTGGCAAGAATGAGTAATAGTTTGCATAAATAATCCATACACGTTTTAAATTGCATGTGTGTTATTTGAAATTTGATTTTTTTAGATGCATCAACCTATACATCAACAATGAAATTACCTTAGTTTTAGGTTCAACTTGAATCTTCTAATATAAGTTGTTTTTATGCATTGTTTACTATCTATTAGTTGTATGTATTACTAGATTTGAAAAATGCATAGACTATTGTTATTGTTATTGAACATTAAATAAGACTACTAAAAGTAAGATTGACTATTTTGAGATTACATCGCAAAATTCAAGTGATTTCCACTTCCACTACTATTGATTCACATAACTCAAAACTTACACCTTCCTATACCACTATGAATACATAGGAAAATAAAGCTTACACCTTTTAACTAGTAAAAGCATGACCATAAGACTATGTTGCTGATATTTCTACATTAGAATCTCTAAATAATAAACTTTACCAATGAAATCACATGCAATTGTTATGTAATAGATCATAAATACTTTTAATATATAAAATCATATTTAAGTGATTACAAAGAATTCTTAGAATGATGAATACTTTTAAATGATCAACTTATATAGAGTGGTCAAAGTGTTGATATATATATATGACATACTCACTAAGTTGTTTCTTATACATTATTGTGTTGTGGTTAAGTCAAGTCTTAGCGTGTTTTCGGTCCTTGTCTATTCTGTCATAATGCCAAGGAGTCAATGTCATGTAATTCAATCCATTGCACTCATCATGTTTATATCTCGTTTGGCCAAATTCATATTCGTTTGACAATCTCGGCACCTAGTCAATGTTTCAGAAAGTAAAGGAATATTTTGTCATGTCTGTTAGCACCTGTGCTAAATTTTGAATATTTTTACAGAGTTGTTAGCACTATTTTGGACCAAGTAGTTGGCAAGGGATTAGGCCAGTGAAAGGAGGAATAAGGTCTGAAAATTTCTTATGATAGGAGCTTGAAGGATGTTAATGAGGTTCTGCAGGTATCTTGAAGGATCATTTCTAAGTTGGAAATGCAAAGTAATTGAGAAAATTTATAGATTTGAACCTTGCAAATGCATGTAAGTGAAAAAATCCGTTCTAGGTTATATAGTGACAAGAATGAAGGGTTTAAATGCATAACCGGAGAAGATCAATGGCTGTTAATAATTCCGCAAAGATAAGATGTACGGGCTTGAGGAATTTTGGTAAGGGAGGAGAACAGGTTAAATTGCAGGAAAAATTAGCCATTGGATGAATAGATGAAGATAGATCTATGACCCTAAATATTTTCATAATTTTAACATGCAAGGAGGGATAAATTTCTGAAAATTACGAAATTGCTGGGACCCCACACATTTCAACGATGTAGATCTAGGAAGGAATAACATCCGCATTGGAAATTAATTCCGCTAGTTAAACCTGCACGGACTAAGGGAACCTTTTCCAATTTGTGCAATTGCTTAAAGGTATGCATTTTTAGACGAAGGAGGTCTAATCGAAGAATAGATCTATGATGGAGAACGATTCCTCAAATCCAACATGCACAAAGAAATAAAATCTCCAACTCCGTGGAATCGGGTAGAGGCCACACGTTTGAACGACCCAGATTACCCTTGATCTCAGATCTATGCCGGAGATGGATTATGCCGGTCCAACTTCGCGACGGAGTCAACTTTTTGAAATCGGCAGAATTTGGTAGGGGCTGCAAGTTTCAATGACCCGGATCTACACCCTCTCGTAATCTATGACAGAGGTTAATTCCACTCCCACAACATGCACGCAGATAACCTTTCCCTCATATCAATGAAATTCGGTACGGGCCGCAGGTTTCGATGGCCAGGATCAACTCCCGATTCCAGATCTACGGTAGAGATGGATTCCGCCGATGCAAGGTGCACGACAGATAAGAAGGGTTGAATTCAACGAAATGTGGTGGGAGCTACGCAATCCGACGACAATGATGAAGATACGGTTAAGATCGACGATGGAGGCGTATTCTACTAAGGAAAGCTGCAAGGAAAATAAGGAGGAAAATATAATAGAGAAAAGGTAGATGGGGTCGAAAGGAAGCAGGATCAATGGTCCAAGATGGACGAAGGAAAAATGTACAGACAATATGTTGTTTCCACTAAAAAGGCGCGAGAGGAATAGCAGAGAGGAATAATATAAAGGATACACGCACAAGAATTTAGGTCATTTGTATTTTACCATGTGTTGGAAAGCGAGAGAAAGAATGTGCAGAAAGCGGACATCTAGGACAACCCCATCAACTTACTTGTCAAAGGACCAGGTAGGCCACGTTTCTCCAATACACAAATTATATAAGATGGCTGAGGTGGAAGGGTTAGCTGACCAAAACCTGGAATACCAAAAAATCGAAGAGCTCTTTGAAGACAAATATTCTGATATTTTTGACACCATACTACTAAATGGACCCATAGAACCTATGAAGAACAAACTGGAGCTACGTAGGGACTAGGGAACTAATGTGCATGGTGTCTACAGGTCTTTTTTTTACCTTTTTTCCACTGACCAAACCTTGAATTTCCCCTAACTTATCGACTGGTGCGCCGCTAGTTACTCTGGTTCCGAGAAGGTAATCATGGACACCTCTAGGTTTAAAATCCTTTTCTTGGTCAGCCCCCTCGTCATTAGGAACACATTCTTCGTTCCTGTAGAGTTCATTCAGAAATAAAAAGAATACATTGAAGAAATCATTGTCCAGTTTTTTAAAGAGGCATTTGTGGAAAAGAAAGAGGCATTATTTAAAGCCTGTTTCAAACCCGATACCCAGTTAAAAAACTACCCTTACCATGTAGATGCTGGTGAATTCAATGAGGTAACACATTGCGTCACAACCCTCCTGTGTCAGTTTTTAAGGATGGATACCGACAAACATGTCACAGAGTCCATGATGAGTTTACTATTTACCTTGAGCACATGCCCGATCGACTCAGAGGAGCCCAGCTAGTCAGTCCAAGTTTCCTGTCTTAGGTTTGACGAGTTCCTAGCTAAGAATATTCACTCTCAGCTAGTGGATTTCCCTAGGACTAGAAAGTTTAGATTTTAGCCCTACTTGTTGAGAATGTTTCTGTCTTTCAACGAAGAGAACCTTCAACTTCCAGAAATAATGATCATAGAGAAAATCAACAATGACTACACAAAATTCATGAAGTTTTTGATGGTTGGAGTGTATGGTGCATTCTTCCAGAAACAACTACCCAGGTGTTACCTGAGATGAAGTGTTGGGATCCGAAATTGTCTTTCATAATGATGCTATTTACATTAATTTCCCATCATATCTACCATTATTTAACACATCTATGTTTAATAAGGCTATATTTTACTTTGTTTTATTAATTAAAATCTTGTAAATGTAAAGTGAGCCTAAAATGTTATTTTTAATGTATTAAATACAATATTGTGAAAATCATAAGCATTTCAATCCTTCATCTAGCCTTTCTTCTGGTCCTAAGTTCTGCACTAAGTTTGATGGCATGTTTCAATACGGAGTTATCAGTTTGACTTGTCTTTCTCTTACTTTTTTTGTTGATCCCATAATACCTTTATCTTCCGGTTTTTGTTGACCCTAAAAATACCTGGAAATACCTGTAAGAGGAAATGAAAAGCACGAGTTAATGATAAAATATTTGTTTTCAAATTTAAGCAAATAACAAATAAACAAATGCTAAAAAAGTTATTAAATAATTTGTTTAAATTATAAAAACAAAACATTAACATCCATCTTAAAAAAGGTATTAAAATATTTAAAAAAACTTTTGAATTAAAACCTTTTTAATGGATTCACGTTTCATAAATGCACATGTATATAAGTTTAATGTATTTGAAAGGCACATGTATGTTATTACGTTAAACACTACATTTCCTTTACACTTCAATACTTCGAAACATTCATTTTATTATATAACTTAATGGAATGGTTTTTGTGCAAGCCGTGAAAAAGAATAACTCACTCACCGTGAAGGAGAGGAGGAGCGCATGCATTGTGAATGGAAGGGCATGGAATCCAGTATACAATTTAGCCACAATTCAACAACTCAACACTTAGCAGTCAATGTGGTTAACAACCCTGCAACAGTTCAGTCCAGAAATAGGATTTATGAATTAATTTCAATAATGTAAAACCCAGATTTTTAGCAGCAAATATTTCGATGGCCATATTGCGCCTTGGTTTGCATGCATGTGGAATAAACTCTCGCCAAACGGGATGATTTTTTTTTAAGCAAATCGAGCCAGCTACAAAAACCATAAATCGTTTCGCCAGAATCACAACCACCATAGAGTTATCAAAGGAGCATTTTTCCAACTTTTGCCAAAAGTGTGTTTTCTAGGTTGGTCGTTTTCTGAGTCAGTTTCAGATCATCAATGGGGTTGTCTCCCGGATTTTAAGACACTTTGTTATTAGAGAGGTCAACCACTGAAAGGGTCGACCTTCTCTCCATTGTAATCATTATAAAAAGACATCTTGGGTTGTGAAAAACGATCGGCATGCATATATTTTGTAATTTTGCTTCTGGTTAATATCAAGACTCTACTCAGCTCTGTCTATTTTCATTTTTCATTTCATGGCTGGTGACTGAATATCATGAGAATCAACCTGTGATCTTGAGAGGGCCCCTTGGTGACTGAATATCATGAGAATCAACATGTGATCTTGAGAGGGCCCCTTGGAAGTAGATGGTTGTATGTGTTTACGTTTTATCTCTATCAATTCAACTAAGTATTGTGTGCTTTGTTCTTGCTGTGCGTGAATATTTATTTTTCTTGTGCATGTTCAAATCATTGCTACCTTGTATTGTTGTCTAAACGTTCAATGTATGAAATCATGTGACTATGATATTGTCCATTTGTTTGTCTATATGAAACATAAACGTCCTACTGTTACCTTGTGCATTTTGTATTTATATGAATCCACTGTGTGTGTGACGAGATCTCAATGTGTTGTTAAGTTTCTGTCCTTGATAGGATTTGTATTCAACAACGATCTCTTTCATCTTTTATAAGAATTTATAATTTATGCGTGTTGGACTTATGAGTAGCTTGCTGTAGTCTCTCTTCAAATAAGTGTTTCCATTATATGCAATTGAAATGGTGCGCGTAGAGGTATAGAATTGGATATTGTTTTTAATACAAGTAGTTTGCCTTTCATATTTTGAAGTATAGTGGGTAACAATAAATCTTTCATACTTTGGTTAATAAAATAATTTAGATATTTCAATAGCTTCAATTATCATTAGAAACAGAGCTCTGTATACTTTTGAATATAATATAAATGTTTTTATGAATGGTTATGATGGAAGGATTTTTAGTTGTAGATATTTTCTTTCATATTTAGAATCCATATGTTAAAATTCCTTGAGTAGATTTATAGTTGTTTTATTCCTTCTTTTTATCATTGAATAAAATAGTAATTCATAAGTTTAAAATCTTATGTAATTGGTTTATTTTCAGTTTTCATGTAGTTTTAGAGATCAAAGTATAATTGAAGGCATTCATGATATCAATTGCATTCTCTAGTCATTTTGACTCTGCTCCTCACAGAAGATCTCGAATGGAATAAGATTGATTCAATGATATTTAGTTTGCTTCAACTATAAAAGTTTTCAAGATTTAGTAGGAGTAGAATAGCATAGTTTGGACTTGTTTAGAATATATTTTTACTATTTGTTTGTTATTAAAGATTTATATTTTTAGAAGCATCTTAAGTGTGCATGATTTCAAATGCTTTCTTTCTTAGAATAAGAGATAATTCATGTTTCATTAGGATATAGATTTCAGAGTAGTATTTCATTTCAATATTTAGTTTAGAATTGGTTTGATTTACATTTGATAGGTAAGAGTGATCTAGTTCCAAGTATAAGAATGCAGTGCCATTTGTAGGTTTGTTTGATAATTTGATTAATAGTTGAGAGCTTTTACCCAATTCCTTTCAATTGATTCCCTTTAATTTTCGCACTTGTGGTTTCTTTCTATTGCAATTTCAATTTCCGTTCATAGGTTAGAATAACATAGAGTTATCTTTTAAAATCACCTTGAATCTTTCAAGTTACTAGGTTAGGTTATCCTAGGATAGTTTAGGCTTTATCGCTGCACATATAGTGTTTTCATCTCACAAGCTACCTTCCCGAGTTGACAATTTAAGTTGGAATTAATTAGCATATATTTTCACCAACATTTTGGCGTTGTTCCCAGGGAGGTGCTAAAGGGATTGGAGTCTAGGTAGATAAGGGTAGATAGGTTGCCTTTACATTACACAACAAGGGGGAGGGGAGACGATAAGACGAAAAGACGACTTCACTATGGAATTTCCATAGTGTGACAACCTGACGCATCCACTTTAGTGGGTCGCCCCAAAGCCTTGTTGTTCCTTTTTTGCAAGTGTGTTTTACTTTCTTCAATCTTATTTTCGCAATTGTGTTTCGCAAAGTGTGCTTATTTTTTTCATAGGTGTCCTTACTTTTTTCAAGTTTTACTTTTTGCAAAAGAGTGTTTAATTTATTTTTTTTATTTCCCTTAGGTGCATATTTCTTTCCACAAATGTTGATAGTTTACTTTCCCATAGTCAAGGGTACTTTTCTTTCTGCAAATGTAGATAGTTTATTTTTCCATAGTTGAATTTCATGCATGTATGCTTTTATTATGAAAATTTAGGTAGTTTACTCTTATACAAGTGTGGTTTTCTTTCTTTGTGAGTGTGTTTACTTTCTGCAAGTTAATTTCATGTAGGTGTTTTAGTGTGTTGTGTTTAAATCACAAATTTGTTTTAGTAGTAGATAGTTTCTTAAAAACACATAAAAAAATTTGGTGTTGTAATAACCCCAAAGTCTAATCCTTGTTTGAAGCAGGACCTATCAACCAACAAAATGGATTCAAAGGTGCTCATTAGCATGAGAGAACTTTCTCACATCCTAGCAACAGCTGGGAACTCGATCTCTCAAGAAGAGAAGATCTTGATAGAAATTGAGAGCTTATCAACCTCTCCTGAAATAGAAGATGAAACACAGTCCCAAGAACTACAAAAGGATTTCCCTTATAATACTGCAAAAGAAACTGATACATTGGGGATTACATCTGAAGGAGAGTAATAAAAAATTAAACAGTTCTCTACATGCAAGCTAATAGATTCATCATATGCTCAAACAACTGCTCAACTAGAAGAAGAGGATCTGTATGACATAGTGATAGGAGGTGAGTACCAAGACTATATCGAAAGATGGTTCCAAGAGGTAACCTAGCCACAATACCATTTCTTCATTCGACACATGTTGATGCAAAGAAAAGTAAGTTGGTTGAACTTCCACATTTAGATAATCACTGCAACAATATTTTCATATGTGGATAAGGGTACAATTCTCATTTTGCTTCGCACTTGGTTTCATTGGAAAAACTCATATACTTGAATAAACATGTTTTCTTTCTTCTTACGGTAAGGAAATATGTATATAAATAAAATGTTGCATTCTTAGTTTAGGGAATAATGCAACTTCATTTTTTCTTTCTTTCTTTTCAAATAAAAGAACTAAGAATAAGATCATGTTAATGACTAAACCAAAACAATCTTACATCATTATTCATTTTCATACATGCATATTTCTAATTATATCAGTTACTCAAGACCAAATTTAAACATCATGGGGATTTGTCATAAATTAAGGTCTATCTAAAACTTAGAGGTCACTCGTACATCCTAGCTTCATTATCAGGGCATGTTATTTAAGCATCTTTACTATAGGGTAGCATAAGGGTGATTGAAATTCCTAGTTTGTGAGGGAACACTACCATAACTCTATATGAAAAGCTGAATTTTGGGACTAGAGACATCTTTCATTCATTATATTATGTCTTCAGTAGATTCCTCTTGCAACCTTTATTTTAGCTCCATGATAATAATAAAAAAGAAAATACTAGTTGTCCTCCAACCCATATGCCATCCCACCTTGAAGCATGGTTTTCAGAGCTACTCCCCCGCCACTCCTTCATAGGAAAATTTATTTGTCAAATATCTGTAGGTAGGGGAAACATTGGGACAAGAGCATCTGATAGAAAACGAGTGTAATAGGTTAACCTGTCGAGGTACTGAGCAGGATCGCTGGAAGCGGGTACCAGCCTATTGTATGACTAGGTAAACCCGACAAAATATTGAATAAGCCCGACTGAAAGAGGGGAATCTACCCAGGGAGGGCAACTTGTTTAAAAAAAGAGAAAAAAATATGAAAATGACTCTATAATAATAAAGGTTGTTGTAGGTCTACTGGAGGAAGGTATATATGGTTGATCTAAAGAAAATGAACTCCATCAATCTACCATTTGAGAATGTTTGTAAGTTGCACTTAAGACCCTGTTTGCAGGGATGATTGGTTTCCTATAGGATTTACACACCATCTATACCCTCATGTATTCTATTTCGGGAGAGATGAGGAAAATCCCTATCATAGCTTATATGTGGTCTTCGTGAGCATAAACTAATGAATTTGCATGTATTGAAAAATCTGCCTTAGTATGATATTACTTGTTGAGTGTTGTTGGTCAAGAGTGTTAACATAAGAGAACACAACCAGTCTCAATTCATTCATGACACGAGGACGTGCCATACCTTCGGTCTGGGGGGAGAGAGAGTCTCAGTTTATATGGTCTTCATAAGCATGAATTATTACTAATTGGTGGAATTGTATGTATTAAGAAATCTTAAATAATATGAAGTCGTTTTGGTCATCTCATAACATAACATTTTTTTCTAAGTTCTAATTTTCATGCAGTAATAAAGTTGGAATAGTTTGCTGAAGATTTCTTATAAACTATTGAAGATCAAACAAAGTTTTTGAATAAATTAAAGACCACTTCCAATTAATTCATGGCACGCGGGCGTGCCATACCTTTGGTCTAGGGGAGTGTTGGGCTCCAGAATTGTCTTTCATAATGATGTTATTTACATTAATTTCCCATCCTGTATACCATGATTTAACACATCTATGTTTAATAAGGCTATATTTTACTTTGTTTTATTAATTAAAATCTTGTAAATGTAAAGTGAGCCTAATATGTTATTTTTAATGTATTAAATGCAATATTGTGCAAATCATAAGCATTCGGGTCCTTCATCCAGCCTTTCTTCCGGTCCTAAGTTCTGCACTGAGTTGGATGGCATGTTTTAATATGGGGTTATCAGTTTGGTTTGTCTTTGTCTTACGATTTTTTGTTGATCCCATAATACCTTTATCTTCCAGTTTTTGCTAGCCCTGAAAATACATAGAAATACCTGCAAAAAGAAATGAAAAGCATGAGTTAATGATAAAAATTTTGTTTTAGAATTTAAACAAATAACAAATAAACAAATGCTAAAAAAGTTATTAAATAATTTGTCTAAATTATAAAAACAAAACATTAAAATCCATCTAAAAAAGTATTAAGATATTATTTAAAAAAACTTGAATTAAAACCTTTTTAATGGAGTAATGTTTCATAAATGCACATGTATATTAAGTTTAGTCTATTTAAAATGCACATGTATGTTATTACTTTAAACACTACATTGCCTTTACGTTGAAACATTCTTTTTATTATATAATTTAATGGAATGGTTTTTGTGCAGGTTGTGAAAAGAATAACTCACGCATCATGAAGGAGAGGAGGAACGCATGCATTGTGAATGGAAGGGCAGGGAATCCAACATACAACTTAGCCACAATCCAACAACTCAACACTTAGTAGTCAATGTGGCCAACAACCCTGCACTAGTTCAGCGTAGAAATCGGATTTATGAATTAATTTTAATAATGTAAAACCTAGATTTTTAGCAGTAAATATTTTTGGATGGCCATATTGCACCTTGGGTTTCTTGAAAGTGGAAGAATATCTCACCAAACATGCTAATGGGTTTGAAGCAAATTGAGCCAACTACAAAACCCAGAAATAGTTTCTCCAGAATCGCAACCACTAGAGAGTTATCAAAGGGGCATTTTTCCAACTTTTGTCAAATGTGCGTTTTTTGGGTGGGTCGTTTTCTGAGTCTGTTTCAGATCATCAATGGGGTTGTCCCCTAGATTTTAAGACACTTTGTTATTAGAGAGGCCAACCACTGAAAGGATCGACCTTCTCTCCATTGTAATCATTATAAAAAGACATCTTGGGTTGTGAAAAACGATCAAAATGCATATATTTTGTAATTTTGCTTTTGTTTAATATCAAGACTTGTCACCTCTGTCCATTTTCATTTTTCATTTCATGGCTGGTGACTAAATAGCATGAGGATCAACCTCTGCTCTTGAGAGGCCCCTTGAAAGTAGAGGGCCCCTTGGACATTTTATCTATGTCAATTCAACTAAGTATTGTGTGCTCTGTGCTTGTTCTTGTTCTTGTTGTGCGTGAATATTTCTTTTCCAGAGACATGTTCAAATCATTGCGTGAATATTTTAATGTATAAAATCGTGTGACTCTGATATTGTCCCTTTGTTTATCTATATGAAACATAAACGTCTTGCCATTACCTTGTGCATTTCGTATTTATATGAATCCACTGTGTGTGAAGAGATCTCAATGTGTTGTTTAGTTTCTGTCCTTGCATACTTACTTTTAATTTTGATAGGATTTGTATTCAACATCGATCTCTTTCATCTTTTATAAGAATTTCTAATTTCTGCATGTTGGACTTATGAGTAGCTTGTTGTAGTCTCTCTTCAAATAAATGTTTCCATTATATGAAGTTGCAATAGTGTGTGTAGAGGTATAGAATTGGATATTGTTTTTAATATTAGTTTGCCTTTTATATTTTCAAATATAGCGGGTAACAATAAATATTTCATATTTTTGTTAATAAAATAGTTTAGGTATTTCGATAGCTTCAATTCTCATTGGAAACAAGCTCGGTATACTTTCGAATATAGTATAATTTCTTTTATGAATGGTTATGATGGAAGGATTTTAAGTTGTAGATATTTTCTTTTATATTTAGAATCTATATGTTAAAAATTTTTAAATAGATTCATAGTTGTTTTATTCTTTCTTTTTATCATTGAATAAAATAGTAATTCATAAGTTTAAAATCTTATGTAATTGGTTTATTTTCAGTTTTCATGTAGTTTTAGAGATCAAAGTATAATTGAAGGCATTCATGATATCAATTGCATTCTCTAGTCATTTTGACTCTGCTCCTCACAGAAGATATCGAATGGAATAAGATTGATTCAATGATATTTAGTTTGCTTCAACTATAAAAGTTTTCAAGATTTAGTAGAAGTAGAATAACATATTATGGACTCGTTTAGAATATATTTTCACTATTCGTTTGTTATTAAAGATTTATATTTTTAGAAGCATCTTAAGTGTGCATTATTTCAAATGCTTTTTTTCTTAGAATAAGAGAGAATTCATGTTTAATTAGGATATAGATTTCAAAGTAGTATTTCATTTCAATATTTAGTTTAGAATTAGTTTGATTTACATTTGATAGGTAAGAGTGATCTAATTCCAAGTATAAGAATGCAGTGCCATTTGTAGGTTCGTTTGACAATTTGATTGATAGTTCAGAGCCTTTACCCAATTTCTTTCGATTGATTCCCTTTAATTTTCACACTTGTGGTTTCTTTCGATTGCAATTTCAATTTCCATTCATAGGTTAGAATAGCATAGAGTTAGATTTTGAAATCACATTGAATATTTTCAAGTTACTAGGTTAGGTTATCCTAGGATAGTTTAGGCTTTATCCTTGCACATATAGTGTTTACATCTCACAAGCTACCTTCCTGGGTTGACAATTTAAGTTGGAATTAATTAGCATATATTTTCACCAATCCTCCCTTGATAAGAGGATTGGAGATTGGTTTTTGTCCAAACAAGGTATAGTAATAAGGATATACGGATTTGTCGACCAACCTTATAGATTGCTTGCCTTTTTGACTTTAAGGGTGTTCACATTAGAACTAATCAGACAGAGGATGATAGTGGAAAATGAAAACTTCCTGAGTTTCAGGAAGTATTCAGAGATAAAGTTTCCTTGGGCCATAGGCCCATTTGTCATAAAAAACAAGGTTTCTCTCCCACTGATAGAGAGTCTTCTTAGAGAGTTGGGGTTCCCTACTGAGGCAACCATCAGTTACGATCCCCATCACATGATCTAAAACAGAAGGAAAAACAACAAGAACAAACCTTTTGAGCACCATGAGGTGGAAGGCCTACTTGAGGCTGCAAATTGGTTAGACTACCCCTAGAAGAGGCAGGGAGATGAGGGTATGGAAGGGTACTCTAATTCTCCAACTTAGGGAAACAACTCACCTCCACCTAGCATTTTAAGCCTGGGCCTGAAAGCAGAGAAGGTCACACCTTTGGCTAGTGTCTCTAAGCATTCCAATAAGAGGGACTTCTCTAATGTCATGGACACGGAAGAGGAGGACACATCCAACACACTTAAGAAGCATAAGTTGGATAATGAAGGGTAGATGGTACAGGAAGCTGATGGGAAAGGAAGGAAGAAGCAAGTAAAGGTAAAAGACCCTACCTTTGAGGTTCAAGAATATGATTTTTCCTAGACACTTGAAGGCTCAACAGACAGTTATAGGACCAAGACTAAGTTATTGGACAAATACAAAGAAAACAAAGACATCACCATGAATGAATGTCTCAAGTTGTCTGCAGAGGTAACAAAATATTGTGGGCAAGAAGGATCTCTGGTTTCTGTCAGAGATCACAAACATAATACATTGACTATGGCTATAGCCTCTACAAACAAAGTAGCTGAGATGAGGATTAATCTGGACATCCCTGTACCAGATATGATCCACCTCCATAATCATACTGGGGACATTATCCATACTAATTTGATGAATTCAAATCTCAAGATATCCAAACTAAAGACTAGCAAGAGTAGAGTTGAAAACTAATTGAGACAAGAGAAGGTAGAGAACAGTGCCCACCAGGATCATATCAAGAATATTCAGACATACTTGTTGCTGGTTGAAAACCGGAATGATAAAGGGGTTTCCATAAAAAGGCTATTAAAGGAGAAAGAAGATACCATTCATCTACTAAAGAAAAAGATGAAGATTCCATCTACTCAGTTGATCCAAGCTTCACAGATATCAGAGCTAGAAAGGGAGAAAGTGAGCTTGAATGGTAAGCTTACACATTGTCAGGACCATCTAGTGAATTTCATAGAGAAAGAGAAGCAATGGAAGAAGGATATGACCCTCATAGTGGAGAGTGAGAAGGACCTCAAGGCCAAAGCAGATGAACTGGATAAAAGGTTACAAGAGAAGGATAAAGAAGTCGAAAAGGAAGTTTCTCCTCCCATCACTAAACTTGGCAAGTTCTCCATCATTTAGGATAGGTAAGTCTGAATGAGTAGGAGTTGACAGGGTTGAAGCACCAGAACAAGAACCTGGAGGGCTTGACAGTGGAAAGAGAATGTGAAAGAAAGAGATGGGAAGCAAGGTGTGCATAATTACAGAGTAAGAATGAGAAACTGGTAAAGCAGGTCACATGGCAGCTGCCAATGCAAGGAGCTAAACACATCATATGGGATGCGCTCATATCAGAGGCTACTAAATTAAGGGCTTACCTGGATTATATCTTGAACAAGGAAAGGGCTATACAAGCGTCCAAGCAGAGTGTAAAGACAACAAAGGAAAAAATAAATAAAAAGCATGTTGAGTATGCCATAGATGCCATAGATTTCCTCAATGGATTTTCAGAAGAAGAGCTCAGAGTATCCCACATAACAGACATGATTTATGTCATCACTTGGGCGAGGAAGGTGGTAAACCATCACCACCATTTAGACACCATTGAATCCAAAATTGATAGCATGCCACATGAGGTCAAAAATTTCATCAAAATGTTCAATCCAGTGGTAAATATAGGGCTACCATTCTTCTGGGAAGAAAATGGTGGCATGTTGACACAAAAGAATATCATGACAGGATAATTCAATGCAAGTCATACCACACCAAATTCAAATATATGCAATAGTCCCTTGCAGGAAATACAATCATCGATAAGATGGCAAATGACTTAGAGTTAGTGTTCATGTTCATGGCCACAAGCAGGAAGCTACCATATTTTTCATTTAGGGAAAAGGAGGTGGCCTCTTTGGATTTACCTACAATAGATCAATAGAGGGTGGTTGAGAATTTTGGAAGGTCCAAGTACACACTGCACACCCAAGCATGATGAGGAACAATTCAGAGCTGAGTCAGCATAAAACCGTTGGGGGTGCTTTGAACCATTGTTTTCGATCAATCGAGCCTGAGTCCAAGATATCGCGTTGCTATTTTAATAGAGCATGCGTGCTATTCCATATTTCTTGATTTATGTTTGAACCATGGAAAATGTGCCACCTCAAAGTTGTTAGGATTTGCAATGATGATTCGGGATTGATTCCTGATTTTTGTAACTGAATTTGGCTCTTTTTCGAGGTTGGTCTTGGGAGCCCATGACATTAAAAAATGTAACCTATACGGAGGAGTAAGGGTTGAAACTTTCATTCAGAAGCCTTCTATGCTTGAAGTTTTGTAGATCCGTCATTTTCTCTAAAGTAGCAATGAAAATCATTTTCTGAGTTTTTTGAGATTCATCAAGTTGTTCCATGTTCAGTTTTGTTTTCCTGTATTTCACATTTTCGTGTATGTTCATTGCTTCCAATACATTTCTATATTTTATGTAAGGAATTCATCCTTGTTAGATGCTCCTTATATCAAAAATTTTATTCGTTATGTGTTTATAATGAATTAGATGGAATTCATCCTTAGATAGATGCTCTGTTTCAGTTATCAGCCTCTATTGTTTTTTCTACTAAAGGTGTTTCTAAAAGATTCACCCATAGATAGGTGCCTCTTGTCTCAATGGGATTCTCCTTCATTCTCCTATCATACATCAAGTTATTAGACTAAATATAACAACCAAATTACCTCAGATTACATAAGAGAATCAACACTCGTTATTGTTGTAAGCCCCTTGAATATTTTCAGGTTGTGAGTCCATTTCCCAATGATACTTCTTGTTTGTCTGTCTTACCATCTCTAAAATTACAAATATCCTGTTCTTATCAGATATCTATCCTTCTGAATGATTGCTTAAATCCATATGTGTATGTGAATGCTTAAATCACTCTTTGACTGTATAGGCTAGAATACAGTCTAAATATTGGTTTGAAATGGTTACCCCAGTGATCTCCTATCGCACCTATAGGAAAATAATTGGGTGATATCATCTTGCCGTCATTTCTGGGGAATAATCACTATTATATCCTTGGGAAAACAACATTTTCCTAGTTCTATAGCCTTGTTGAGTAGTCGGTCATAGACATGCACTTGTTGTATATGCTCTGGTGACTCCTCTCAAAATGTTTAGAAGGAAACTCCACTAGAAATACTGGCAGCCATAAGGACCGATATGAGGAGAAATCCTGATTCTAAGTCATTTCAAGAAATTTTCGATCTAGAGAGCCTAATTCAAAAAGCCAATAAGTTACAGAGGTTAGACATAACCTTTTCTTTTCCTACTTAAAGTGCTATTTCCATTGATGATATATCTAAGCATTGTGGTTACGAATTGAACTTGGTTCTCCCTAGGACCAAGTCTAAGTCCAGCCTATCTGAAGTAATCTTAGACCCCTCGCATTCAAATTCTCCCATACATATTGGTCACACAAGATCTCAAAGTCTCTTGGTGGGAATCTTCAATCCTTGTCTAACTAAGAGTGCCCCATACTTACCTTTGAATTGTCCCTATTAACTTCCACTGCTATAAGGTAGTCTACTCCCGCATATTTGTCTCCCACATCTTCCAAGATAAATCGTCCTTCATCTTCTAGCCTCACAACTCCTCACATCCCTACAGTCCCTCACATCACAGCCATTTCTATTCCACTAGTTTCAATCCCTCTTGCAATCCCTGTTGTAATCCCAAGGATGGAAAATAGATTTACCCATATTCTTCTTCCTGCTACTCTTCACGACCTTCCTCTAGGATACTCCCAAAGGCTCAAACAATTGAATGGGGAGAGGGGTTATTCAACTGAGGAAAACTTGGGATGGTTTTCAGACTAGATAGACCTAGAGGAAGTAGACCATGACAATGTTAAGGTTAGACTGTTTGCCCAAAGTTTTGCTGGAGAAGCGATAAAATGGTTCAAACGCCTCCCAGACCACTCCATTTTGAACTATCAAGCCTTTGAAGATTATTTCAAGGACAAATGGGTAGATAAGAAAAATCCTAAGCAATATCTGTCTCAATATCATTCTATGAGAAGGAGGGACAACGAGTCCATCTAAGAATTTTTTGACCAATTCATGAAGACATATAATGCCATCCTTGCACAGTTGAACCCCCCCTGGTTCTTCCCAACTCCAATATGCTAAAGCCTTTGATAATGAGTTCACCATGTTGCTGAGTGAAAGAAGATCGACCTCCTTGGACGATATGATGAAGGATGCCATAGAGGTAGAGGTGAACTTGTCTACTTACATAAATAAGAAGAGAGATGAGGGAGAGTGGAGGAGAGAAGAGGAAGATAGAAGAAATGAAAAAGAGTCTGAACAACCTTCCTCCTCTAGCTCACAAGAGGCCAGAATGGATATAATGATGAGAGCCATGGAAAGGTTGATGGAGAGATTCTATGTGGATCATAGACTTCCTCCTAGGAAAAATAAAGAGCAGAATAATAGAAACCAGAATGCTAGAAAGCCACAAATTCTCCAGAACAAACATAGAGACCAACGAAACCCTCCCAATCCACCTGTTAGGCCTCTATTTCAGGAGAATTATGTGGAACATGGTGAAAATCAAGCTGAGGATGAAATCCATCAGCTGGACATTGACTCTCCCTCCACCTTGTTGACCAAAGAAGAACACAATAATGCTTGTCTTGAAAGGGGAGAGATGCCCACAGAGGAGATAGAGGACTTCAGGAAAGGATATCAACTTGCTGTCATATTTGCAGAGACAGATTGGTTTGAGTAATAGAGATGTTCCTGTAGTAAAAAATAAAGAATCAGGGAACAAAGCCTCTATAAGTAGGCCTAAAAATGATACACCCCCTAAGGATACCTCCAAGAAGGTAACAGAACCCAAAGGGAAAGAAAGGAAGGAGGATAATCCAAGGAGCTCAGATTAGGGGCAAACCTCTTTCAATTTGGAGGCTGAAATTGCAAAGATCAAAATCTCTGTCCCTCTCACTGAATTTTTAAAAAATTATGAATATCATTCCAATATTGCCACAGTGTTGAAGCCTATAGGATAAGTCTCTAAAATGTCGAATTCTATGAACCTCCAAGATGATAGTCCCACCATCCTGTTTAGGCCCAATGTAGATGAATCATCCAATGAATAAATTATTCCCTTCTATGTCAGTCTGAATATCCACAACGCCATACTACACAATGCCATGCTTGATTCCAGATCCTTGCATAATCTCATGCCCAGGATTATCATGGATAAACTAGGATTGGAAGTGACCATACCATACTAGGACCTTTTCTCCTTTGATTCCAGCAAGGTCAAGTTCGTAGGATTGATCTAATATTTTTTCATTTATTTCGCTCAGATCCCTACCAAAACTCTTGTCATGGATGTGGTTGTGGATGACATCCCCCCAAAGTTTGGAATGTTGTTATCAAGATCTTGGGCACCCAAACTCAAGGGTGCACTCCAAATGGACATGTCATATGCCACCATACCGGTATTTGGGGTGCAAAGAAGGATTTTTAGAGAGAAAAAGTTGGCATAGATGGTGACCAGTGCTGCGAGGCCAAACAATCATCCCATTTATTCACTGGATACTAAGATGGGATCTGCTATTTTCTTCACAGAAGGAGGAAAATATAGTTTCAGTTCACAGAATGTTTCCTTTGTGCCTACTCAGGAAGAGCTAGAGGGAGTGTGGAATGTAAGTTTTGATGGGGAAACATGCAGAGAAGGGGCAGGAGCTAGAGTTTGAGTGAAATACTTGGGAGGGAGAGATTTAAATTACTCCTACAAACTTGCCATCTTCGATTGCACAAATAATGAGGTAGAATATGAGGCTATGATGTTAGCAATTCATATTTTGAAGGTGTTCCAAGTCAGGAGGGTGGTGATACACAGGGACTCCGAGCTGGTAATCAAACAAATGCAAGGTGAATATCAGGCCAGACATCTCAAGATGGGAAGCTACAAAAATGTTTCCTAGGACCTGATAGAATGTTTTGAAGAATGTAATTTTAATCTGATCCCGAGATTACAAAATTTCCTGGCTGATTCTTTGGCCACCTCTATTGTTGTTTTCAATACCCCCTTACATCCCAATATCAAATATGATATTGAAGTTAGGCACAGGCCCTCTGTCCCTGATAATGTCAAAAGTTGGCAAGTCTTTGAAGATGGCAAGAAAATCCATAAGTTCCTCACTCTCACTGGGGATTTTGATGGATTGACTATTGATGAAGATAATGGGCTTCTAGATGAGACTACTCCCATTCAGGAACCCTTGCAAAGACATATTGTTTCTCCCAAAGAAATACCATGGGATGAGGATGTTATCCCTATTGAATGTGTTGATGGTGGTGAAACTGAGGAATCTTGTGGGACAAAGTTGCATGAGGCTAAGGGATAACAAACGCATCTAAAAAATATTTGTGGCAAAGAAATACTCCAGCTCAAACGTAACTCTATCCCAAGAGTTTTAGTTCCTTTAGAAAATATTTTTGACCCAAATGATGTTACTAAGGAGCCTCAACTAGTCCCAAGTTGTGAAGATGTGGAAGGTGTTAAATTGGGACAGAATATCATCCAAAGGTCATCCAAATAGAAAGAACCCTCTCACTTGAGGCCAAACATAAGTACACTTCATTGACAAAGGAATACTCAGACGTCTTTGATTGGAGCTATAGTGATATCAAGGCTTATGACACAAGTATAATCCATCACACTATACCAATAAAAAACGATGAGATACCTTTCAAGCAAAATATGAGGAGAATGAACCCCAAGCTGCTGCCCCTAGTGGAAAAAGAAATAAAGAAACTATTTGAGGCAAAAATCATTGTGGCCCTTAGATTCTCAAGGTGGGTGGCGAACTTGGTCCCATTAAGGAAGAAGAATGGAGAGATAAGGATATGCATTGATTTCATAAATCTGAACGAAGTTTCTTTCAAAGATCATTATCCTCTCCCTAAGATGGGTCACATTTTGCAGAGGGTAGTGGGCTCTGAAAGGATCTCCACCTTGGATGGATTCTCAAGATACAATCAGACCATGGTGCACCTAGAAGACCAAGAGAAGACGGCTTTCAATACACCCTGTGGCACTTTTATGTATGCAAAAATGCCATTCGGACTCATGAATGCAGGGGTGGACTTCCAATGGGACATGGACATAGATTTTGCTGACGAAAAGGACAAGATATTGGTTATCTATTTAGATGACATCACTGTCTTTTCAAAGTCTGATGAGGAACACATTGCACACCTGCTAAGAATGTTCAAAAAGTGCAAAAAATTCAGCATTTCTCTGAATCCAAAGAATTCATTCTTTTCCATGAAGGAAGGGAAGCTGTTGGGGCACATAATTTATCAAGAAGGCATCAAAATAGACCCAAAGAGAGTTGAGGAAATTCGTAAAATTGAGCTCCCTCAGAATAAGGTTGAGGTTCAGTCCCTCCTGGGGAAGGTAAATTTTCTGAGAAGATTCATTGCTACTTTTTCTGAAATAGTAAGGTATATAACTAACATGCTGGGTAAGGAAAAAGAGATCAAGTGGATGCCCGAAGAAAAAAAATCCTTTGAATATATCAAGAAGGCTATTTTTGAGGCCCCTGTAATGGCAAGCCCTGGTTTCTCCAAATATTTCCCCATATTCTCTTTTTCTTTAGAGCACACAGTGGCGGGGGTATTGCTACAAAAGAATCATGAGGGACACGAGCAACCCATTTCTTTTTACAACAAAACCCTGATAGATTCTCCTCTGAAATACAACATCCTGGATAAGTAGGATTATGCTATTATGCAGGCCTTGAAGGAGTTCCGAGTGTACATATTGCACTCTCACATTATTTCCCATATCCCCACCAATGCAGTAAAGGATATACTAACCCAATCATATCTCGAATGTAGGAGGGGAAAATGGATAGCGGTCCTACTTGAATATGACTTGGAGATTATTCCCACCAAACTAATTAAAGGCCAAGGGATAGCCAAACTCATGACCCAATCTAACTGTGATTCTCTTAGCCTACACATGATTGTTGAATTGTCAGCAGAAGAGAAAAACCCCAAGGAACAACTAGATCCACAAATAGTTGAACATATCCTATCATCTGCATGGTATACTGACATTGTCTTCGTGCTGTAAGACCTGCAAGCCCCATAGGGTATGGATAGAATAAGGGATATAATACTTAAGCAGAAAGCAATGAGGTTTTACATATTAAATGGGAAGTTATATTGGAAAGAACCAGGAGGGATTCTGCTGAACTGTGTAAATGAGTAGGAGGCAAATAAGATCATTGAAGAATTCCATGCATGAGACTATGGAGATCATCATTATTGGAAGGCCACTACGAACAAGATCATGAGGGAAGGATTTTATTGGCCCACTATCTTTTTTGATACTCACAAGAAGGTTGCTTCCTACCATAAATGTCAGATCTTTGAAGGAAGGAGGAAGCTGCTGCCATTTCCTCTGAATCCCATACATGTTGAATCCCCCTTCTAGTAATGGGGACTAGATTTCATTGGAGAGATAAACCCATATTCCTTAGGGAAGAACAAGTGGATCCTCACCATAATAGATTACTTCACTAATTAGTGTATTGAGGCCATCCCAACTAGATAGGACACTAAGACAATAATTATGCAATTTCTGGAGGAGCACATCTTGTCAAGGTTTGGGGTCCCTAGAAAGTTGATCACGGAAAATGTTGTTGCATTTAAGTCAAAAAAGATTTTTGATTTTTTTTTTTAAATATCATATACAGCTAGGGAATTCCATAGCCTATTACCCATAGGGAAATGGGTTGGAAGAATCTTCAAACAAGAGTCTTATGAGGATCATAAAAAAGCTGCTGCAAGACAATAATAAAGCTTGGCACACAAAGATGACCCATGCTTTGAGGGTTAACAGAATAAATGTGAAGAAATCTATTGGAACCTCGTCATTTTAGCTGGTATATGGATCCAAGTTAATATTTCCTAGTTCCCTGAGCTTACCAGTGATTATATTGTTGCAAGAAGAAGTTGTTGAAACCAACCCAACCCAAAGAAGGATGTATCAACTAGTTGAGCTACACCAACAAAGGGAGAAACTTTTTGATAGAACTCAGAAATTTCAAGACAAGATGAAATATATCTTTGACAGAAGGACAAAACCTGGTGATTTTCAGATGGGGGATGTAGTGTTACAATGGGATGCACCCTATGAATATAAGGGGAAGCATGGTAAGTTTGATCACCTATGGAAGGGCCCTTACAAGATTTCAAATTTTAGAGGAAATAATGCCTACATACTAGAGGAGATGGAGGGTGGTCTGGTATCTAGAGCTCATGTAAATGGGAGGCTTCTCAAGCACTACTTTCTGTAAAGTAAGTTTAGTTCCCATGTCATTGTATATACCATTTATTTTTTAACATTGCATGTGTGAGCATCTCTCTGATAGACTTAAAGCCCGAGGTGAAGGAAGTCAAGTCCCCAAGAGGAGTCGTCATTTGGTTTTATTTTTATGCAAATTTGAAGTTACAAGCGCTAAAAACAATTTTGAGGATTTTAGGAAAGATTTGGGACCAATGCAATGGAGCAGGAACTTGGTCTACGGGGTTCTTTGCTACCTCGCAGGGAGGATAGAATCCCCGAGTTGGAGCCACTGTTAGCGCTTGTGCTACATTTTGAATATTTTTACAGAGGTGTTAGCACTATTTTGGGCCATGTAGTTGGCAAGGGATTAGGCCACTAAAAGGACGAATAAGGTCTGAAAATTTCTTACCATAGGAGCTTGAAGGATGTTAATGAGGTTCTGCGGGTATCTTGAAGGATCATTTCTAAGTTGGAAATGCAAATTAATTGAGAAAATTTATAGATTTTAACCTTGCAAATGCATGTAAGTGAAAAAATCTATTCTAGGTTATATAGTGACAAGAATGAAGGATTTAAATGCATAAGTGGAGAAGATCAATGGATGTTAATAATTCCTCCAAGATAAGATGTACAGGCTTGAGGAATTTTGGTAAGGGCGAAGAACAAGTCAACTTGCAAGAAAAATTAGCCACTGGATGAATAGATGAAGATGATCTACAACTCTGGATATTTCTATTGTTTTAACATGCAAGGAGGGATAAATTTCTCAAAATTGTGAAATAGCTAGGACCCCACACATTCCAATGGTGTAGATCTAGGAAGGAATAATATCCATGGTGGGAATTAATTCCACTAGTTCAACCCACATGAACTAAGGGAACCTTTTCCAATTTTTGGAATTGCTTAAAGGTATGCATTTTTCGACAGAGGACATCTAATTGAAGAATAGATCTATGGCAAAGAACGATTCTGCAAATCCAACATGCATGAAGAAATGAAATCTCTAGCTACGTGGAATCAGGTAGAGGCTAGAAGTTTAAATGACCCAGATTACCCTTGGTCTCAGATCTACGATGAAGATGGATTCCGTCGGTCCAACTTGCGTGTCGCAATCAAATTTTTGAAATCGAAAAAATTTGGTAGGGGACGTAGGTTTTGAAAATCCCAGATCTATTCCCTCTCGAGATCTATGATGGAGGTTAATTCCACTCTGTAATATCCCAAAAATTCATAAAAATTTAAAAAAAAATCAAGTGACATAAAATGTCTAAAGTTGTAGCTAAGTACTTGCTAATGGTTAGCGGAAAATGAAACAGTTTATAAAATAACATGGGATGACTTCTTTATAAGAACCTATAAACTAAAAGGTGTAATCTTAAAAACTTGTGTTAGTGCTATTAATGACTTAGCAGCTGTAATTCTATCAGAGTTATAAAAGGACTTGCATTTTGCTACTACTAGATGTACTAATGTTTATCTTTTGTCAAGTAGGTAAGAATTATTGTGTGTGATCGAGGCTTACTTAGTGTTCAACTAACTCAATTGGATTGTTGGTTTCTTACAAGTTTAGCAAGTAAGCATATGATCCAGTAGGGTGTTATTTAAATTCAAGTCGAGAAGCTACTTCCCTAGCATGATTAAGATGCTAGTTTTAGAAAATGTTTTAATATGTTGCTTGTCTTCAAGGAGGTAATGTTAATATTTTTTTGTTGTTACAACTCCATAGTTTTTATTTATAACTAACTCCATAATGGCGTTTTACCAATTACATAAACATGGGTTTAAACTTTGCAAGAACAAGTACTATCCAAAGTTCCTCAAATCGACTGAATATTATACTTTAAGAATCTAAAGAAAACTGTTATTTTTGTTTACAGTAATGGTTATTTATAATTTCCATAGAGAGCATATAGCTCACAGTTTGGGATTAAGTTCACTCCATACTGTTTGGTGTTTCTCTCAACTACCTTCACTTCAGGAATCTATAAATGTCCTTCTCTCAATGAATGATCAAGTTACTTATGCTTTTAATTATAAATTCATCATTAAGTTGTTAGAGTTTTATTAGGATTTCTTTAATGTTTTTGGTCTTCAGTTAACCGAACACTCCTTCAAAAATAACTCAAGGATAAGTTCCAAGAGTCCATGGATCTTCTTCTTACTATTTCCATTAACCCTAGCTAAAAACATGACTATCTACCTTTGATTTATTATCAAAGGAATCTCCAGAATAAACAACAAGTGTTCATGTTATAACCTATAGTCGATCCCTTAAGTATTGATACACCATGGTTTATATCAAATTATGGGAAATCATATAATGTAAAGTTTGTAATGATCATTGGTTGATCGTAAATCATTTTGTTGCAGGGCTGACTATGGAACTCTACCCATGCTAGAGGAAATATTTAGAAGGACACGTGGGATGGTTTTATCCACACAAGGGTTGAATTGTAACTCCAAAACCCTACTCATTTGTTCTATAGAGCAAGGGTTCCTCCATCTTGTTGGCCGAGATGAGAGCTCTCGGCCATATGAGACTTGTAACCACCTTCAAGTTTGACAGCTTGCTTCCATTCCAATGCTATGACTGTATTGAGAGAGGTCGTGAGTGGTTTTTGGTCTTTAAGGGTTGAAGTAATTTGCAGTGAGTGTAGATACTGGTTTTTCTTCAAGACTCGAGGGCTGTGTTTGTCTTGAGCTTGAAAAATAATTGATAGAACTCAAGCAGGAGTATTTCTCATCCGGTTGAGTTGATTTTCTTGTTTTCCTTTACAGTGGTGACTCAGTGTCTTCTTGTCTTCTAGCACGGTGCCAACACGATCTAAGGTGGTCGTTTTACCTCATCTTCATCCCAAAACTTTAACAGGTAAAGACTTACACTCATTGTGTTTTTAGGTTAATTTTTATAAAGGGTTTTACAAATTTTAAGAAGGATTTGTAATGATAAGGTTTGTAAACTTGCAGGTTCTTCTCCCGGCTCTGTAGGTGGAAACAAGCTTCTCCTTCAACGTTCCACTTGAGCATTCAATTGGTAAGCCCCGGTTGCAAAAGAGGGTTTCTTCCTGCAATTTGTTGTGGTGGTTGGAAGTTAGGTTCTTTGCAGTTGAAAAAGGCACGACCTTGCTTTCCCTGTTAGCATGTTGTTTTTGCTTGCTTGATTCTATATGAGTTTAAAACCCTTAGAGGGTAATTTTTGCAGGGAGGATGAAGGCTTATAGTAGCCATGATAAATAGTTTTTAAGTCTAAGCCCTTACAGACTAAACAATGTAACTTCTTTTACTTCTTTTGATAGAGTTTATCTCTAAGCCCTACGAGGCTGTTGACCTCTGTCTAGTTAATTTTTAGTTTTTAAAAAACATTTTTAAAGGAAAATAAAAGACTGTTAATCAATCAGGATTTGTAAATGGATTAAGGGTTTTTACCTGGAAATAATGTATGGTTACTGTTCGATATATACTATTTTGTTTTAGCTAAGATTTGGACAGGCCTGAGTCTTAACCTATAATTCTAAATGCAATAAGCCATTTTATTCCTATTTGATTTTGCTTTTAATAAATGGTTATATTACTATTTTAATTATTTTGGTGTAATTAAAAGGATTTACAGTGCAATGTAATTATGGAAATTTTTACTGTGTTAAGAGTACAATTATTACTATGTTTGACTCTTAAGGGTTAATTTTCAAGTATACCCTACTGTTCGGTGAAAGAATAAATTTTACATGGAAAATTCTTAGCTCTGTTTTATTATTTTCCTTCAATGATTTTTACAGCTATTTTAATTCTTAAAAAGGAAGATTTAGGGTAAATACCAAGCTTGAGAATAGGATTAATTTTAATCTTTCAATATCCTAGGTAGTTGTCTTGAGGTTACAGTAGAAACTTTTGTCTTAATACAAAGACACATATTGTCTGGAAATAAATTATTATAAGATTTTATTGAAAATTATCTTAACCTTAACCCTAAGTGATAGTCTATTTACTATTTCTATGTTTATTTGATTAACTGGATCTATTGTATTTATAAAGAATAATAATACTCAAATAGTTCTATATGTAGTATGATTACTAAATATCTTTAAATTCCTATGTTCAGTTCTTGTCTGAAGTAAATACATTCAATAGATAAAGTGTTTACTGTTTCTTATAGAATAAAATCATAAGCAAACTATAGCAGAATTTAGTTACATTTTTTATTTAGGGTTAAATAAGAATCATCATATCTACCTAAACACCCAGCTGTACTAGAGTACTACCTAAGCCAGGCATGGAAAAATACAGTATGGAAATATATTTCTATTTATTTCTCATTTAACATATTTACTACTATTTCTAACATAATCTGTCAATTACTAAGTCCATCAATACACAGTTACTCTTTTCTTCATTAACCCTAATAAAATACTAACATGCCTGTATTTGAAAACTAGTAAACGTTTTGCTGAAGACAGTAAATAAATACAATAACATGAAACAATTAGAACCTGTCAATGATGAGGTGACAATAGCTTAAGGAGGCTGTTCCTCCCAACCAACTCCTGGAGAAAGCTTAGAATGCACTTTCTCAGGACCCCCGAGCCTGTTTCCTGGTCCTCCTGGTAGAGTACTGGGTGAAGGATATGTCCTTAAGACTTTCTGTCACCTGATTGGTCCAATTACCTCAGTAATACAAATCTGCTCACAGCAGTAAGAACTTCATCCTAATAGCTGCAATAAGTTCAGTCTCAACAGTTAACCACTCAAACTCACTTCAGTAATCCCCTCCATCGAATTTCTCATGAGCAAATTCATTCACTCTGAATGATCACCTCTTAGAATGAGCAGCCTCAGATGTCTTCAATGGGAAATTTTATAGAAATGCCTAGGTCTTCTGGGTCAGTTTTCATTTCATGAGCCACCTGCTCCAATTCCACTTTCTTGGAGAATCATGACCACAAATATAGGGAAGTTGCCACCTGCAACAGTTGGAAGTAGTTTGAGGATGCAACCACTTGTCAGTGTACTCTCCACCCAGTCTCCTCCACCAAGTGACCAGTTAACACTCTTTTAAGAGCTTCCCTAAGCTGTTGTCTCAAGATTTATTTATTTATAAATAAAATATTCTGAATTACATTAATTATTCTTGACCCCACTTGGTCATCAATTACAAACTTAGCATAAAATATAACACAATGTTACTCAAATAACATTAAATTGTTTTTGCAAATTGGGGCATGTGACACACTCCCCCAACATGCACGTGGATAACCTTTTCATCAGATCAATGGAATTCGGTGGGGGCCGCAGGTTTTGATGGCTAGGATGAACTCTCAATTCCAGATCTATGGCAGTAATGGATTTCACTGATGCAAGGTGCATTCCAGATATGAAGGGTCAGATTCATCGAAATGTGGTGGTAGCTGCGTGATCTGACGACCATGATGAAGATACAGTTAAGATCGATAGTGGAGGTGTATTTCACCAAGGAAATAGGCAAGGAAAATAAGGAGGACGATATAATAGAGAAAAGGTAGATGGGGTCGAAATGAAGCAGGATCGACGGTCCAAGATGACAGAAGGAAAAATGAATGTACAATATGTTGTTTCAACTAAAAATGTGCGAGAGGAATAATATAAATTATACACGCACGGAAATTGAGGTCATTTGTATTTTATTGTACATTGGAAAGAGAGAGAAAGACTATGCAAAAAGTGGCCACCTAGGACAACCCCATTAACCTACTTGTCAAAGGACCAGGTAGGACAGGTTTATCCATTACACAAAGTATACCAGCATAGATCCATCTTAAAGGTGGCTCTACCAACCGCCAAAAGGGATCAAATCTCTCAAGGTGTATACCCTTTCGTCTCTTTCCAATCCAATACTCACCCATTATGGAAAGTGAATATCCAACGAAAAGGTTATGCACGCCTTCATTAATGAATAATAAGAAATTAATAACTGTAAAGTATAAATTGTACGGTTGTAAACCTAGCTTGAGAATAGTTGCCTTGAATAAAGCACTAATATTACCACCATATAACTCTCGTTTATTATAAATATTATAAAATAAAGCACCGAAAACATTTTATGTTATAAAATAATGACAATCTTATCTTATGTGATTCTAAAAACAGTCAGCATACTCGAGGATCAGTCTTATCAAAAACATTTTCCATTAAAATTCACAATTTATATTTATTTTCAATTCTTTCACGGACCATGCATTAGTCTTATCAAAAACATTTTCCATTAAAAGTCACAATTTACATTATTTTAAATTCTCTCACTGGATCATGCAGTGACGCAAATTGCAAACCTACAAATACAAAGTTAACAAACAAATAAAAAACCCATTCTTCTGTCATCTGTAATTTTCTTGCTCCCCAAGTTATAGAGGATAACAGAAACATGTTTATAGTTTTAGATATACCATTTCCTCTTCATCACCCATATCGAAAGCACCCACCTATCAAATCTTGGCATTTGCTGGTTGCAGAAATAGAGAGACATCAATGGAGTTGCAGAGCCAAAAGCCCCATTTAGAAATCTTCCTCGGGCCTAGGTTGGGCCATCTCACCCCACTGCTCTAGTTTGCAAAGCGTCTAATTTATTTTCCGTCACCTTCATCACTGCCAAATGGATGATGACCTCTTTTCGCCAAAACTTGTCGTCTTTGTCTGCGGGCACAATCGAGTGGAAGACTTCAGATCCATTATGTAGGCGGCAGGAGGTAGGTGGCTGAGGGGAGGAGCTCATACTGGGAATTATCTGGCAAAAAGTGCCCAATTTGGAAAATATTAAACACTTGGAGGGGAGGATCTCACTCAAAGAGCAGGAGGAGGAGGTAGATCACGTCGGGAAGATTTGCACCTCAAAAAATTCAAGCCATATTTGTAAGTAGAGGTATGCTCCAGTATTCATTTATATTTGATCCACAATTAATTTCCATGAGCTGTAATTTTCACCTATGAAAAATATTCAATCCATTAAAAAAAGAAAAAAAAAGAGGTCCCTCTATCGATTTGACTACTAACGGTTTCACTATTTCTCTCTCTACCCTTTCATGTTTGCATAAACTCGTACAGGTATTTTTAAATAAAATGTAAACCTATGTAATCCTCCACCATCAATTGTTGGGTGTCTCTCCTGGAGTGAAACCACAGGTTGGTAATAGAGATCACCCAGTGAAAACTCATCTGTGATATTAATAGAGCACGTACTGAAACCTCGTCGGCACTGTTAATAGAGCCCGCGTAGGTAATATTTGACACGAAATCTAACATATACTTGAATTAAATATTAATTATGCCAATAACAATTACTCAATGTAGAGAAGAGACAAAAATGTCTCAATTATTGGATATGATTCCAACACTATTTTACTTTGAATTTTGATTTACTCATGGTTATTCCCTTCCATATAGGGTAGGAATTTGAAAAATATTATACTAATCAGTTTTGGCGATCAAAAAATTTCGACCGGTTTTCTTGTTTTATTTTATCAAAATTAAAAAATATAGAACTTCACTCCAATTAAACTTATCCTTCTGTAGCTCCCAAAATATCCTTTTGTAGCTCCCTCGAATTTATTCGTATGCTTTCTTTTTCTTTCTCCTTCAGCAACGCTTATCTATCCCGAGAGAAGAAGCTTTTTTTATGTTCTTGTGTCTAACCTAATTTATATGTTGTTGTTGACGGATAATTAAAATTTGTATTTCTTACTTTTTAATTAATGGCCGATAAAACCAATAAATGGATTACTTTTTAAATTTATATCTATTCCTTTTTAATTTTTAAAAGTAAAAAGTAACTTTACATAAGGTTACATAACGTTACAACATCTACATCATAATCGGGAATATTATTTACAGCCGACATAACGTTATGTAACATTACAATATCTCCCCCACACTAGGCTGTAGAGCACCTCTCGGCGCAATAAGATGGCTGAGGTAGAAGGGTTAACTGACCAAAACCTGGAATACCAGAAAATCGAAGAGCTCTTTGAAGACAGATATTTTGAGATTTTTGACACCATACTACTGAATGTACCCATAGAAACTCTGAAGAACAAAATAAAGCTACTTAGGGACCATGGAGTTGAAGTGCATGGTGTCTATAGGTCCTTTTTCCAACTTTTTTCCATTAACCAAACCTTGAATTTCCCCAAGCTTATTGACTGGTGTGCCGCTAGTTACTTTGCTTTCGAGAAGGTAATCATGGACACCTCTAGGTCTAAAATACTTTTCCCGGTCATCCCCCTCGTCATTAGGAACACATTCTCTATTCCCGTAGAGTTTAGTCAAAAATCAAAAGAATAGAGTGAAGAAAGCATTGTCCAGTGTTTTAGAGAGGCAGTTGTGGAAAAGAAACAGGGTTTTTTTAAAGCTTATTTCAAACCCAATACCCAGCTAAAACATTACCCTTACCCTGTAGATGTTGGTGAATTCAATGAGGAAATAAAGTGTGTCACAACCCTCTCATGTCAGTTTTAAGGGATTGATACTGAAAAATACGTCATAGAGTCCATGATGAGTTTAATTTTTACCCTGAGAACCTTCCTAGTCGACTCAGAGGATCCCAGCCAGTCAGTCCAAGTTTCCTATCTCAGGTTTAACGAGTTCCTAGCTTAGAATATTCACTCTCAACTAGTGGATTTACCTAGGACCGGAACCTTTAGATTTCAGTCCTACTTGTTGAGAATGTTTATGTCTTTCAATGAAGATAACCTTCAACTTCCATAAATGATGATCACAGAGGAAATCAACAATGATTACACCAAATTCATGAATGCTTTGATGGCTAGAGTGTATGGTGCATTCTTCCAGAAACAAATACCTAGGGTGTTACCTGAGATGAAGGAAGCCACCTGACAAGAGGATTGGATATTGGTTTTTGTCAAAAAAAGGTATAGTAATCAAGACATACGGATTTGTCCACCATACTTACATATTTCCTGCCTTTTTGACTCTAAGGGTGTTTGCATTAGAACTGATCAGACAAAGATTGATAGTGGAAAATGAACACTTCCTGAGTTTCATGAAGTCTTTAGAGATAAAGTTTCCTTGGGCCATAGGACCATTTGTCATAAAACATAAGGCTTCTCTCCCACTGATAGAGAGTCTACTTAGAGAGTTGGGGTTCCCTACTGAGGCTGCCAACAGTTATGATCCCCATCACATCATCTCAAACAAAAGACAAGTCAACAAGAACAAACCTTTGAGCACCATGAGGTGGTAGGACTTCTTGAGGCTGCAAAATTGTTAGACTACCCCCAGAAGAGGAAGGGAGATGATGGTATGGAAGAGGACTTTACTTCTTGAACTTAGGGAAACAACTCACCTCCACCTGGCACTTCAAGCCTAGGCCCAGCAACAGAGAAGGTCACACCTTTGAGTAGTTTCTCTGAGCACTCCAATAAGAGGGAATTCTCGGATGTCATGGACACAAAGGAGGAGGGCACAATCAACACACATAAGAAGTAGAATTTGGATGATGCAGGGCAGCTGGTACATGAAGCTGGTGGGAAAGGCAAGAAGAACCAAGTAAAGGCCAAAGGCCCTACCTTTAAGGTTCAAGAATATGAATTTTCCCAGACACCTAAAGGCTGAACAAATAGATATAGGTCTAAGACTGAGCTATTGGAAAAATACAAAGAAAACAAAGACATCACCATGAATGAATCTCTCAAGTTGTTTGCAGAGGTAAGGAAATCTTGTGGGCAGGAGGTATCTCTAATTTCTGTCAGAGATCACAAAAATAATACATTGAATCTGGCTATAGCCTTTTGGAACAGAGTAGCGGAGATGAGGATTAATCTGGATGACATCCCTGTACCAGATATGATCCACCTACATAACCAGAATGTGGAAATTATCCATATTATTTTGCTTGAAAGTCAACTCTCAAGATATTTAAACTGCATATTAGCAAGAGTAGAGTTGAAAACCAATTGAGACAAGAGAAGGTATAGAACAGGTACCACCAGGCTTAGATCAAGAAGCTTTAGACAAACTTGTTGCTGGCTGAAAACCAGGATGGTAAAGGGGATGGCACACAAAGGTAGTTAAAGGATAAAGAAGATGCCATTCAGCTGCTAAATAAAAAGATGAATATTCTAGCTACTCAGTTGATCCAAGCTTCAGAGCTATCAGAGCTAGAAAGGGAGCAAGAAAGCTTGAATGGTAAGCTTACAGACTGTCGGTCCGAGCTACTGAATTTCATAGAGAAAGAGAAGAAATGAAAGAAGGATATGACCCTCATAGTGGAGAGTGAGAATGCTCTCAAGTCAAAAGAAAATTATTTGGAGAAAAGGTTATAAGAGAAGGAGAAAGAACTTGAAAAGGAAGTCACTCCTCCCATCATTGAACCTGCTGAGTTCTCCATCGTCCAGGCCCTGGCACAGGTAATTCTGAAGGAGTTGGAGATGACAGGGTTGAAGCACAAGAACAAGAACCTGGAGGGATTGGAAGTGGAGAAAGAATGTGAAAGAAAGAGATGGGAAGCAAAGTGTGCAGGATTACAGAGTAAGAATGCAAAACTGGTAAAGCAGGTCATAGGGAAGCTACCAATGCAAGGAGCTAAACACATCATATGGGATGCACTCAAATCAAAGGATACTAAATTAAGGCCTTACCTGGATTATATCTTGGACAAGGAAAGGGCTATACAGGAGACCAAGCAGAGTGTAAAGGAAACAAAGGAAAAGGTAAATAAAAATCCTGTTGAGTATGCCATAAATGCCATAGATTTCCTCAATGGATTATGAGAAGAATAGCTCAGATCATCCTACATAAAATACATGATTTATGTCATCACTTGGGTGGGGAAGGTGGTAACCCATCACCACCATTTAGACACCATTGAAGAAAAAATTGATATCATGTCACATGAGGTCAAAACTTTCATCGAAATGTTCAATCCACTGGTAAAGATGGGGCTACCATTCTTCTAGGAGGGAAAGGGTGGCATATTGACACAAAAATAATATCGTGATAGGATAAGGTCAGACCACTCCAAATCTGCGGATATGCAACAATCCCTAGCTGGAAATACCATCGTCGACAAGATGGAAGATGACTTCGAGTTAGTGTTCACCTTCAGAGCCACATGCGTGAAGCTATCATATTTTTCATATAGGGGCCACATGGAGTTGCAGGTATTGGAAAAGGAGGTGGCCTCTATGTATTTTCCTACAGCAGATTAGTTGAGGTAGTCGAGAAGTTTGGAAGGTCCAAATACACACTACATGCCCAAGCATGATGAGGAACAATTCATAACTGACTCAACATAAAACCATTGGGGGTGTTCTGAACCATTGTTTTTTATCAAGCGAGCCTGACTCCGATATGCCGCGTTGCTATTTTAATCTAGCATGCACATTATTCCATATTTCTTTATTTATTTTTGAACCATGGTACATGTTCCACCTCAAAGCTGTTAGGATTTGCAATGACGATTCAGGATTGATTCCCAATTTTTGTAACTGAACTTGGCTTTGTTTTGAGGTTGGTCTCAGGAGCCCATGACATTACAAAATGTAACCTCTACGGAGGAGTAAGGGTTGAAACTTTCATTCAAAAGCCTTATGTGCTTGGATTTTTGTAGCTCTGTCACTAATACAAAAGCGCGGGTTTTTCCACGGAGGTTTTCCACGTTTCATACTTTTTGGTGTGAAATCGGAAGCAAAATGAACTTGCCGTCGCTGTATCGACGCTTACTCGTCGCTGTATCGATGTTGGTAATCTCCGCCGCCGCTATATCGACGCCTTCCTCCTTCAAGGTCGCTGTATCCATGGATCTACGTCGCTATAGAGACGGCAATGTCAAGCTATGTCTTTTTAGTTGACCCAGGGCGCTTAAGTCAATGTTTTAGATATAGGAAACCAGGCTCGCGGGCAGGCTTCATTTTCGAAGGCTTCAGTGCCAGTCGAATAGAAGGCCATGACCGAATTTGCCCTACAAAAAAAATTCGGTTTCATGGAGTGCCAAATGAAGCAGAACTGTGTACATTGACAATGGAAGGGCAACCCCAAAATTTTGCCCTTCCTGGGTTTTCAATGGGCTGTGGGAGTTTGGAAGATTTGGATGGGTGACAGGTCACGGTGGACCTGGGCCGCTGGTCCTCTGGGAGTCGTGGTTTTGGTTTCACGGTGTGGCTGTTGTACCCACGGGCCGCATTTTCAATCTCAGGGTCATTCATTCCTCTCACCCACTACGCATTACCCACTTCACACTCTGCTCATTCCCGCGTCTCAACGATGATGAAGACCATGCTCTCCATTATGACCATTCCTAAACTGGAGTTAAAAGTAAAGTACTGATTTCAATCTGGTCAAAGGTGGATACAGAGAGAATAGATTTGAATTCAGATTTGAATGGGCAGGTCACAGATTGGAAATTTCGATCTCTACTGGCAAATTACAATGCCAATTTAATGTTGCATTCATCGTTCACTGGCTGCAGTTCCTTGGTGTTAATGTGGAATGGTGGATTTTGTATAGTTGCGTGGTTCAATTTTTTTTGCATGGCAACCTTGGTAATTTCGGCATGGCAACTCGAGGTAAACTCTATTGTTGTAGTTTTTTTTAAGAGTTTTTTTTTATCTTGGATATAATTGTAGGGTTTGGTTTGATTTGGGCATTTGCAGGTATGGTTGTTACTGGGGCGAGGGTTCATTCTTCCTCAGGGATGTGTTTTAAGCTATCTTGCTTCCACAATAATAGTTAGCTCAAGTAAGTTGTTTTCTTTTCCTCAAGAATTATAAATTGTAACGTGTAACCCTCTAACCCTCTGCTATAGGCGTTTCTTAGCAGATTGGAGCTTTTTAGCCTTCCAGGGATTACACTGATACAAGATTGCAGCCTTTAAAATCCTTTTGGTGTTCCCTTTCTGTCTTTATACATTTCAACCGAAACTTGTCATCTCTATAAACGCTTGAGAATGAGAACACATCTACTACTTGACTTGATCCTGCGTGCATATAGGCGATGCTTGAAGTGCTTTATCTGAACCTAATTTTGCTATCAAACCAAATTTTCTTTGGTTATTCTATCATATAAATATGCCATACTCTGTAACTTCATCTTAGTTTTGGACCTGATCCACTTCCTCTCAGCTTGCTGTCTCGTCTGAGTGAATGTCTGGTTCTGATTTCATGTGGCCCTCTGAGTCATTAAGGATTTGCAAAGTTTCAGGTGATCTGTTTCAGCAGTTTGACTTCCTTTGAGGGTTGCCAACACTTTTGCCTAGCTATGTCTTTTGTCTAATATTCCATACTATTTTTTTGCAAATTATTCTTTCAGGAGTTTTTGTGACTCCTCCCAGTTCTGAAGGGCCAGGATTGCCTCTCGATTCTCTGTCAAAGAGAAGGGTGTATTTTGCCTTTGGATCCATTCAATGATATAATTATTTGGAGGGATCAGTCTGATATGTGACTCTCTTTTGAATTGTTTTGAGGCTGGTTTCAGCTTTCCATGAGTATCTCGGTTTCTATTGATTATACCCCAAACCTGAAACCCTCTCTTTTCATTGATGTTAAGTTACCTTTGTTCAAATTCTCGGGCAATTTACATGCGAATCTTCCCTAAATTAAGCTGACCTTTGATTGGTACAGTAATAGGGCTTCCAGTCTTTGAACATTTGATCATTCCTTGCCAGCCATTTATTTCAGGAAACTATCCTTGGAATGATGAACCACGGTGCTTTGATCAGGGGGTTGTTCTTGAGGTCTCCGGGCTATGAGTTATACCAGTTGCTATCAATGTTGTTGTATATTCTGTTTTCTGTCTTTTTATTTCCTCGAGGCTAATTCAATATATATTTTATTTTATTGTTCATTCATATTATATTGTCCTAGGAGTATCTTCATCACTTGACCAAGTTACTTGGCAAGTTTGACCAATTTTTATCTATCTTGATAGACTTTGTTTGTTTGACCAATTATAAACCTGCAGTAGTTTAGAGCAACTCGAGTGCTCATAGAGAGGGGTAATTTATAAATTTTGTTATTTTCAAAATAAAATAAACAATCTTATTTGCAGTTTATTTACCAACAGGCAATTTGTGCTCGAAGTAATCTACAGTTCAATTCATGCGCTAGCCAGGGCTTTAAAAATTGGGGTTTAGGGTTGCTGCACGCATTAGGGTATAGGGTTTTGGGTTGCAGCATACATTATGTAGTCATGTTAAATCAACAAGTTACAGTATTGCTATCAAAACAAAACACTGACAGACAAAATTCGTTTCTTCACATCAACGCATAATCTCGGCTCCCCC
>LPNX010590526.1:54158-72443 GCA_001517045.1 Pseudotsuga menziesii | reverse complement strand
ATCCATTCCTGAGTGATGCTGAAAGCATACATGTTGCAACTTGGACACAGGAAGATGCTTATGAACCTCTTTTAATCAATGAAAAGAGAGGAGGAAAACATGGTCAGATATTGAGTTATAATGCCGTGGTAAAAAAATTAACATATGAAGAAAGGGATTTGAAAGGAGTGACTGTAAACATCTATCAAAAGCCACAAGCATTGATTAATTATCTCATAGATACATTTTCAAGAGAAGGAGATTGGGTCTTAGATTTGTTCTCGGGTTCAGGTAAACTTTCTCATATTACATATGAAATAATATATCAATTTTTATTGTATGTTTTATCCTTCATTATTTTATTGTTTTAAAGTATGCTTCTTTATGCTATTTCACTTAACTTTAATTTTGTTTTTGGTGATTAGGTACAACAATAGCATGCTCCTTACAGAAAGGAAGAAATTGCATATCGATTGATAATGATCCACGCCAATGCAATTACATAAAACAAATAATTAAGGCTATTCAAGTTCTTCCAGATGAACTGCAAGAAGTTGGTTTGAAGAAAGGAGAGTTTAGTGAAACACTTGTGGCAAAGATGTCAAAAGAGCCCCAACCCCCGTTAGGAGGGGTGTTTGGAAAGGAGCACTTTGGGGATCTTGCAGACATAGAAGACCCAATGGAAGAGGACATTGATGTCCCTGAGGAAATTCAAGCTCCAGAAAATTCCAATGTTGATGAACAATTTGGCATGCATGATATTGTTGAATAGTTTCATGTTTTGAAGAAAATGTTAATTTTGACAATTTTTGACAATTTTTTGATCAGATATAATAGTAATGTTTTGACTTTCAGACTTTATTTTAGAAATAAAATTTCTAAATATAATGTTTTTAATATGTTTTTTACAAATAATTTGTATATTTTTTCTCGACTTTATGTGAGTCGTCACTTTTCGATAACTAATATGAAATATGATCATTTTTAGAGAAAAATTCTCTGAAAATTCATTGAAAATGGTTTTAAATGTCTTTATTTTCTGGAATTATTTACAATTTTGTCAATAAAAATGCCTTATTTTGTACATAAAAATGTCTTATTTTATAGAAAAAATCGTAAAATGTATATGTTTTTCATTATAAATTGCTTAAAAATGTATGTTATTTTGTTAAATTTCAAAAAACACACTTGAAAATAGAAATTAAAAATATTTTACAACAAAGATAATTCAAAGGACCCAAAAAATGTCTGAAAATGAAAATGTGTGATACTGGCATCAACCATTTTTGAAACGGGGGTAAAAATAGCTACTAAAATTAGGAGAGAGAAAAACGAGAACTGTGTCGAGTTCTCGTTTCATAATATAAGTGGTTTAGGAAGCCCTAGTTTTCCATTTCTCTTGCAAAAATGCCTGATACTATTTCTGTTCTATCTCTGAAATTAATGCTCTTGTATGTCTAAAACTTCACACTAAGGTAGCCTCACATGTCACTATTCTAACACCATAGGTTTCATTAGAATTGGTTTCACCAGTTTGGACTTATGATCATTTTTTCAAGGTGAACTATTACAGGACTGTTCAAAACAACGAAGTTGTACAGACTACCATGTGTCACTGTTTCGTCTTCTGGGTCTGAACCTTGGAACATAGAAATTAAAGTCCATGAAATTTCTAGAAAATATTCTAAAATTGAATTTGGACCTTTGTATCCCAATATATAGCAATTCTCCCTAGGTGTCCTGTTTAGGGATGAATCCTAGAAGAGGCTGGAACCCTAACTTTGAGGGATCATATCTCCCAGAATATAGAGAATCAGAGGCTAAATTTTGGACACAGTGTACATAAATATTTTATTTTCGACCTTTGCAAGTTCCATATCTTGATCCTTTGCAAATCCTGGGATATAGCGAATGTACCAAAACGTATTAGTTTTAGTATTTAGGGTTTTTCCAGCTTGGGGTCAAACTAGGGTTTGACTTTCCTCGAGTTTCACCCAACCAAAAATATTGAACCAGGTCTCTAAACTTTGATTTTTATGAGGAGAGAAATGATATGCCAGGATCACTCAAAAATTCCTCTTCTGTAGAAATCCCTAACTTCCCACATCAAAAAATGAAAATGTCTGAAATCGAATTTCGCTTCGACAAAAAGATGTGCCCTTCAATGGAGAGTCAACCTAGCCTTCTTTTGCTGATAGATTGTGGAGAGAAACCCAAAAAGTATGAATCCCTAGCTTCTGTAGCTGTACAATGTCTTCTTTCACGGTGGCGCTGATACCATGTTGAATTTTTAATGGTTATATCAGATCTTAAAACATTTAGCATCATAACAACATAACCATAAACCAAAAGATAATTGAAAGATAGACAAGCACAACCATACAAAAAAGAACACAAAGATTTATCCTGGGAAAACCCTAAAGGGAAAAACCTAGCAAAATCTTCCTCAATATAGATGCCCCAAAAAGATAAAAGGTAAAACCAAAATGGCGATCAAAGACTGATCCTCCTCCTTCTCCAGCTACTTCTCTCTCCTCTACTAATGTGCTACACAAGTGAGAGTGTGTGTTCCAAATTTGTTTTAGCAAGAGTGTTTTTTTTAATTTTCATTTAGGTTTGGGTGCTATAAGAATCCCTTTTTCAAAATGATTTAACAATGATTTTAAGCTTGGAACAACTCACTCAGATCCTTGCAAAATTAGGGATCTCTTCTTCTCACAAAGAAGAGATCCTGAAAACAGTTGAGAGCTTAATTACTCCTCCAGCAACAAATAAGGAATCAACATATGAAGAATCTTGCACATATGATGACGAAAAATCATGCGAACAAGAGATCAAGGAGGACTACGAGGAGTTGCAACATGATCTGAGGAGTGAAAACTATGCCTACAAAAGCCCTATCGAATGATGGTTTCAAGCAAGTATGAGGTTAATTTAGTTTTTCTTTTCTTCTAGTTAATTCATAGTTACAACAATTAATTCCATACATTTCTATTTATCCTCATCTTCTATTTTCAAAATTAACACTGAACATATTTTTATTACTATTACATGAATGGCTACACTGGATATTTAACTACATGTAACTATTTTCTGATTCTCAATTAGCATAAAGTATGTAGGATTTTATTTTCAGCTTTTGCTTTCACCTAGAATAAGTATGATCTCCTCTGCGCTCCGTGCGATCGTGAGGATTAGAAAGTAAGATGTTTAATAAATTTTTCAGGAATGAATAATTAATGTTTTTCAACATGCTTAATTGATTTCATCTTTAATTTGTAATTCATTTTATCCATTTACTAAAAACATTTCCAATTTGTAAAATAAAACTAGTTTGCAAATTCATGTGGCAAATTCATTTTTAAGCTAAACAATTGCTTAAATTATAATTCTGAAAAGCAGCTGCAACTCCAAGCTGAAATAGCACAACTCCGAGCTGAAACAATAGCTAAAGCAGTGTCACACCTGTAAGCTTCTCCTTTTCCTTGTCATCACCCTTCATCTTGTTGCTTCCTAAAAATTGACTCTGTAATAATGCCTCAGCTAAACCAATTCTGAAATTTTCTATATTTGTACACTCCATCTCGGATATGTAATTAAAATAGTAGGCGCATTAGAATTATTTCATTAAAATCAAATGAGTGGCCTGCAGAAGCTCCATGCTGAAAGGCTGTAACAGTTGTAGCTGAAACAGTAACTCCAATCTAAAACATTAGCTTTAACAACTGTAGCTGAAACAGAATGAATAAATAAATGCCTCATTGTGCAAGTCATTTGTCTCCATTTGCTAATTTTTTTTCAATTTATAAATAAAATTGGCCTGCAAATTCATATGGGATGCGAGTGCATTCTTTGAAAATTTTAAACTGAAACAATGGCTAAGCCTGTGTCATAATTGAAGTACGTCTTCTGAGTCTGGTTTATTTATGGTTGAGTGGTAGCAATGCCATCTCTCACCTTCATCCGAAACCTAATCAACTTCATCTTTCTACCTTGAATTAAATATGCATGAAACAATAAATAAAGAAATAGTTAGCTCTCTCGGCTAGCTTGGTGAGCATCTTAACCAAATGGTGATGCGCTGAAAATATCTCAATCATGGAGAAATACATGCAAAAAATAAATCGATCATTACATTCCTAGGCCTTGGTAGTTAGGTGAGTGTTGCAGCTCCATCCAAAACGGAAGGAATTGAATAAATCTATAACAACCCCATTTCGATTCTGGCGCTGTATGATCAATTTCCCATGTAATCACCTCCTAAGAGTTACAAGTTCAACTGAATAAAAATATTAGGATCCATTTGGTTGGTTTATTCATTCCAAAATTATTATATAGATTCCTTATATTTTGGGCAAAATACAGAGCTCGCATGGCTAGAAAAACTCAAAATACGGAGCTCGCCCTGAAAGGTGTGTGCAGAAGCTGAGAGGGTATTGTGAGTGGCCCTTACTTCTACACGGAAAAAAAAAATTATGGGAAGAGTGACAAGATCATATGCTTCATTCAAAAGGATAACAAGAAGAGTCGTCATTCAATCTTTGTAATAACTATATATGACTCTTTGAATGATACGTGGAAAAGGTTAAATACTCCCATTGATGATCCCCACTTTCATGGAATATCAGAACGGTCTCATAACCAAATCTAGAGTCATCCCAACCAACAACGTGATTATGAAGACTGTATACATTTATGACTTTGAGTCGACTAGATGGAGGAACGAAGTTGACATTCCTACTACTCGATCCTTCTTTGCTTTCTCTACCTCTTCTTCGAATGGACTTGTCTACATCGCTAGCAGGATCGATGAAAGTTGCAACCCTATCACAACTATAGAAACTTATAATGTGGAGGAGGACAGGTGGGAAACTCTGCCTCCTATGAACCAACTGCTACAAGGTACATGCTGCCATGGTGTTTTTATGGAAGGTGAATTAATGGTGTTAGGAGGCACATCTGGAAGAAGTGGAAAGATTTTTTATCCACCTATGAGAATGTGGAGAAAGTGGGAACTAGAAGGTATAAGAAGCATCAATAAAAGAGTATCTAGAAAAAGAGTATTGGCTTCTTGTTCTAGAAACTTGTATGTGTTCAAGGGACAACATGTGATGGAGTATGATCGCCAGAAGAACGTTTGGACTAATGCATCTTTTCTTTGGCAATGTCCAAATTACTTCATCACTTGCGCTACCCAGTGGCGCGATTGCATTTTTGTAAGCACGTGTGGTATCATCCCTTAATCAAAGCACATCTCTTATCTGTTTAATCCGTCAACCTGTCGATGGATTGAAGTTAAGGGTGATGGAGGGGGCATGATCATATGTGCAACCACTGTGGATATTTAATAGTTAAATTCAGTTTTATGGTAGTTATAGACCTCACACATAGTTGTGTAAGAACAATCATATTATAGTATAGATATTAGAATCATATTATAATATAGATATTAGTTAGTTGTGTAAAAACAATTATATTATAGTATTTTTCTACTGGCCTCACATTTATCTTATATTTTATGTCTTATGTCGTAGTTGTTGTGTATTCAAATGTTATGTTTATGTGAGAGGAAATTTAACTTTGATTTTTCTAAGAACAATAGTATTTTCTACTCATTTTCTATGTCATATTTATGTTATTTCTCATGTCTTAGTTATGTTAGTTTAATTCTTATTGATTTGTTGAAATATTTGAACATTAAAAAAAAATACATTTTCAAAAATAATTCTTCATCCATATTTTTTTTGGTTTTTTGAAAATATATTTTCAATAATAACATATTGGTTTTTCAATAATAATATATTGTATTTTTAATAAATATATTTATATATATTGGTTTTTAAATAAATATATTGGTTTTTTAATATAATCATATTATAGTAATTTTTTATTGCCTCTTATGTCACATTTATGTCATTTTTCATGTCTTAGTTATATTGATTTAATTATTATTGATTTATAGAAATATCTTAATTTTTGAAAAAAAAATACATTTAAACACTCATGCAGATTTCCTTTGGTTTCTTGAAAATACATTTTCAATAATAATCTTTCAAAGTAGGATCAGATAAATTTTATTGCCCAAGAATAATTACTGATATTTTTATAGGAGAGAATTTGGAGAATTTTTATTCTAGAATGATCTCCATTATGAAAAGATATTCCTCTTTAGAGTGAATCCAATTATACCTCCAATTCTTAGCTGCAATATCCTCTCCTTATTTATGCATCTCAAGGGAACCCATCCCTATTCAAATTGTGATTATTGCTCTTATATAATCCTAAAGACCAATCATCAATTCAATTGTATGAAGCATAAAAGAAACAATAAATAACTTATTTGGAGCACAAGATTAATAAATACCAATTATCAAAGCATTTTATGAAGCATGAAAGAAACAATAAATAACCTATTTGGAGGACAAGATCAATAGACCTTAAATTATGATCACAAAAGATTTTATGAAGGAGTAGCCACATCTAGATTATAAATATCATCTTCAAATGGAAAAATATTAAATTAAGAAGATCATTTTTTGAAATGGAAAGGGATCCTTGGATCATTTCAAAGGTGGCATAGATTATAAAGATCATTCTCAAATATAAAAGTATTATTGGATCATCCTATGTTTCAAATTAAGGTAATTTCCAAATGGAAAGCAATCCTTGGATCATTTCAAAGGTGGTTTAGGCATTCGAACTAATAAGTAAATTCGATAAAAAAATAGTCCATATGGAAAATTAGGTTATCAATAATAATGTATAATGCATAAAAAAATCCATATAAAAAGGAGATATTAAATAGTTAAAAAATCCTTAAGATATGCTCTATTTACCTCTAAAATCATAAGATGGGCAAGTATGTCTAGCATTTGAGACTGCATTAAAATGTCCATCTTTATGCTTTCACCATCAACTCAAACAATCATAACATGTGCATAACAATTCATACATTCCTTGTCCATCATGTCATTCTCTTGTCAATCATCAGAGTTTTCTCGGCCAACGTGGTGATTTTTCCTCATCCTCTATAAATATTTCTACAAACTCATTTGAAAATGTTTCAAATAAACCTTCTTCTTTAGACTCTACTCAATCTCAAATAAACCCATTTTTCCAACCTCATTTCAAATAATCAATGCATCGTAAAACCTTCCCGAAAAATCCAAGCTATGTGAACACCCAGAATGCTTTATTCAGCTTGATGAAAACAACATATGCAAGGCCCCTAATGATGTGAAACTCCCACATCTCATATGTAACATGATACGATATTATGATTTTCTTGGCAGTTGGAAGGATCAATCTTAGAAAGTCGATGATTTTCTAGCCTCTCAAAGACCCTCTTGGGATAAATCAGGTCTTGGGTATAACAAAGCATATACAGGAGAAGAAAGAATAAGAGAAATCTTAGGCATGAGGCCAAACAAAGTGGAAGATTTAAGAGGTTGAAGTAGAAGGAAACTCATCCATCCTCCATACTAACCGCCATTCTTCCTCCAGAAATCCATAGACCTTCCCTCCATGAAATAGAGATATTCTTGAATAGATACAAGACCTACTTTCCTTTTGATCAAAGAGATGAGTTTATGAAGAAGATGACAAATTGGGACTTATTTATACATGAGGACTCTAGATAATTTAGAGCATCATACTCTCTTGTGGAGAAAATGAATTGACGGCAAAATGGAAAGAATATATGAAAATTGAAAATGAATGGATCTATTTCTATGAATGGATTAAAGCCGAAAAATCAAAGCCATCTTCTCAAAAACCCCGAGAATTCACTGAAGCGATGAGTACTCTCTATCTTAATACAATAGTAAGTGAAGAACAACCTGATAGTCCTAAATAACCTACAGAAGAAGAAATTTCCTGAACAAAACAAAAGAAGCCAAGAAGCTCATAGATGGGAATTAGCCAAAGGAGGAGAAACTTTTATAGTCACCTATTTCCTTCATTAAAACCCATATTTTTAACAAGAGAAGAAGACAAAGAAGATCCATTAATTGCATCTAATTTGACTGGAACCAATAGGGATATAAAATAAATCCATCAACAATTAAAATAGAATAGTGCGGCCATGAAAGGCCTAGCTTTATAGATGCATAGTGGAAAATAGATGAAGGAAACCAAGGATTAGAGCTCATGCTAGAAGCAATAGATGAAATAAGAGTGTCAATAAATGGTATGAAGAATTGTGAGACTTCTCTCATATATCTAGTGCATAGTCATGATATAGATATAGAAAAGGATCTCACCCATGTCCTTGTAGAAGTACAAGTCCATATGATCACCAGTAAGTCACATAAGAAGGTGAAAAAGATTTGGCAAAAACAGAAACACGAAAAATTAGACTCAGCCAAATTACCTTCTGAATTTAAATCCAACATGAATTCCCCATGATTATACCCCATGGAAGTAAGACAGGAAACATATAAAACAGATTTATGTAGGACTAAAAGAGAACATTCTATACAAACCTAGAATCATGGAAATCTAGAAAAAAAACAAAAATCCTTACATCCTAGAAGTCAATGGAGCACATGAAAGGATTTAAAACCATATGGTTTAGTCACCTGCACCTGATTTAGATGATGGGATGAATATAAGCCAGATGGAATGGTCAGTTGATCTTTTGTATGAATGGAATGTAAATGGTTCAAGATCTCAACAAATTGAGGGGGCATGATCGTATCTGCAACAAATGTGGAGATTTTGATAAGACTAGAAACAACCATATTAAGGTCAATATGTTTGGAATACGCTGAGAGGAATATATTTGATATATTTGACATATTGGTAGACCTTCCCTCCATGAAATAGAGATATTCTTGAATAGATACAAGGCCTACTCTCCTTTTGATCAAAGAGATGAGTTTATGAAGAAGATGACAAATTGGAACTTCTTTACACATGGGGACTCTAGATAATTTAGAGCGTCATACTCTCTTGAGGAGAAAATGAATTGACAAAAAAATGGAAAGAACATATGAAAAGTGAAAATGAATGGATCTATTTCTATGAATTGTTTGAAGCCAAAAAATCAAATCCATCTTCTCAAGAGCCCCAATAATTCACAGTATCAGTCCATCAAGAAGTGTAAACAACTCAACCCAGTCCATCAGAGTGTCAATATGCACCAAATCAACCATGTCCACTGGGGAACCTACATGTAATAACTCAAATTATTCTATCAAGGATTCAACAACTCAACCCAGTACATTGGTGGGTCCACATACACCAGCTCAATCCATTCCATTGGAGAGCCTACATGTAATATGTGCTAGTATGCACTAGTATGCACTAGTTATATGCACCAGCCTCTCCACCCCATCACAGGGTGTCTTAGAGATATCCCCACTCCGTCTAAGAGTCTCTGGGAGAATGCACTAAATTTATGCATAACATCACATGATTTACAAGAGATATCCCCACTCAATCATAGAGTGTCCAGGAGCATGTGTTGGTCTCTCCATCCCTTCACAGGATTTCTGAGTGATCTGCCAGTCCATCACAAAGTGTTCGAGAGAATGTAGTGGCCTCTCCACCCCTTCAAAAGGTGTCCAATAGATATCTCCACTCTATCATAAAGTGTCTGAGAGAATGTTGTGGCCTATCCACCCCTTCATAGGGTGTTCTAGAGATATCCTCACTCCATCACAGAGTATTTGGGAGAATGCAATGGCCTCTCCATGCCTTCATAGGGTGTCTGAGAGATCTCCCCACAACATCATAGAGTGTATGAGACAATGCAGTGGTCTCTCCACCTCTTGACAGGGTGTCCAAGAGATCTCCCCACTCGGTCACAAAGTGTTTGAGAGAATGTCACTATAAAATCATCCTTCCCTCTCAACGAGGGAATTAACATGGGACTAATATCCCCACTCCATCAGAGAGTTACCAGGAGAAGGTACGGTCCCATTTCTAGTCATATAGGGATTATTCTCCCCACTCTATCATAGAGTGTTCAAGAGAATTTACTACCCCATTCTGACTGATCATCTACCCTTATCCAAGTCATGCGACTAATACTGGTAGAATGTCTGCTTGATGTTGCGTACATCCATCTTCACAAATGGCGCATATGGAACATGTGGGAAAATATTCATTTGCATGGATAATGTGGTGTAGTGAGATCCATCAATGATGCATAGAACCTCATAATTAGTTCCACGCAACACATGTACACCAAATATTACCTTTATAGATAATATACTATTTTGTTACATGAAGGAAATCATGTTTTGGGAAACACTGCTTGGCTCTCAACCTTGAGATTTTTTAGGAGAGACATCAACATAGTGTGAAATATTTTGATGCCTAGACTCAAAATTGAATTCCTTGGAAAATATTAAAATCCAAGTTTTGATTGGCTCACCTAAGCTTCCTAGGTTACCTATTGAATTTTGGTCAAACCAAGGTTTAAAAGCGATAAGGGATTCTTTGGGTAAGTTCATTGTTGTGGATGATACTTATTAATAACAGTGATTCATGCACTATGGCTCGTATATTGTTTGAGATAGATTTAAGGCAAGGACTCTATGAATTGATGAAACACATAGGGAATTTGGTGTTCGCATTATGGGTGAGGGAATGGATGATGTCAATTTTACTGTAGGCTTCTTGATTGATATACACTTTATATAATAACCCTTCACCCTTGCACTAAAATTAATGGTCATTCTTCCTCCTCCCACGGGTCTAGTCCTTACTAGTTGTTACCTTGGCCACATTCTCTGGATTCATAGATCTAGGGGGCTAGGATTTGACTCTTCGAAAGAGCTTGGTACTTCTAACTTCAAACATGTCTCTATAAGTTAATATAAAGAAAGTACAAGTTCATGTTCAAGATTTAAAACTAATACATACTTATGGGAAAACATGACCGTGATCAAGGAAGCTTTATATGTAGAAGCTAAAATTTACATGTTAGTTATAACACTTTCATTGCTATGATTAAGTGATAGTACAAACCTGTTATTATGTAATACTCATATGTAAGGATCTCATGGATTGTGTACCATCACCATTGTTCGTAGAGGATGTAATGGTATCAAAGCTCATATAGGGTCAAGTTGGAAACAAATGTAAGTTAAGCCTATTCTTTATTAATAATAAAAGCTGCTAATGATTATTCCTTTTCTATTATATAGATTAACATAGGTAATACTACTATTCACCTTATACAATTATAGATGATTGTGGTGATGCTTACATACCTCTTTAGCTTAATGAAGCTTAAAAGCATAATGACCCCAAGATCAATGCTTAGTAACAAGTGTTCAATAAAGAGTAATAGACAAGTATCTGCCTTATTCTTGTAATTAGAGTAACACAAATAACCCATGTGTACAATATGCTTTATTAGGCATACTTTTGGATAAAATAATTGCATAGACTTACGTAACAATATTGAAACCAGTCATTCGCACTACTCAGTAAATGTCTTAAGCACACACCACACCAATAGTGATCAAATTTGAAGGGTGGGTCTTAATTTCAATTGGAAGGGAGTTTATTCTCTCAGCCCTTTAGAGATGAAGGGAAATATAAATAATTGTCCTTTAATTGACAAGTATAAATTAACTAAACCTTTTCACCAAAAAATGCAAAAAATAAATATTGTTTTTTCAGCGCTTGTTGTGAAAGCATACATGTATGTGATGGAGGGGCCTAAGTCAATTGAATCCTTGCAACTCACTATGTGTCTAAGTCTCAACACTCCTTTTGAATTGAACCATAATACCATTTTCCATGTTGATGCAAGCCACTACCCTCTTTATTGTCTTACCAAAATGCATGATAATGAGGAAGAATACCTAAAATTATGGACTTCACCTTTAAAGAATTCCTTGCAATCACATTGTTAAGGAGTGATAAGAAGATTAGAACCATCAAACATGTCAAATATCAGTTTATAGTGTTAATTAAAGACTTATAAGGTAAATTTAATATAAGACTTTTAGTTGAATCTTACTCTTTTTGTCTTGACACATTTACTATTTTATGGTTGTACTTGCGCCTTGACCCAATTCGTATTATAAGGTGAGGATGTGCAGGCATAATAATCCTTAGTTATGACTATGAGATGAGGATTTAAAGAGAAGAGGATGTTAAGACAAGTAGTTTTCATATGTATTTTGGTAGTCTTGAGGACAAATGCTGTGAGAAACCAGAAATGTTTGGAAGGACTGAGCAAGATTACATCAAGATCATGGAACCCATCAAATTGAAGACTATTCTTGAGCCAACAATTGTTTTTTTTAATTTTATTAATAACCATTGTTTCTCCATATCACGTGCCCAATGACACCTCTCTATAGCAATGCATAAATCGAATTTTGCATAGTTTGTGATCCTAGCTACATGCCATTATTTGTATTTGCATGACATTGAGTGTTCTTTATAGTTTTCGTGAGTCCATGATATTCATGCAAGAAATGAAGTCTTGTAGAGGAGGACATATCAAATCAGCTTATTGAATTTCATTTTGACGAAAAAAGAGTGGACATTGGTAGTGAGGTTCACATGTAGCAGGCACAAATTTTTGAGCTCATTCCAGGCCTATAGTAGACTAGTAGTTGTTATTTTTTGTTATAGTGGTAGTAGTTGACACATTGTCACACTTTAGATTGCGATCCTTCGTGAATCGGGATTCAGAGTCACATATCGATGGCTAGTTACTCATAGTCATCAATGATTACTGGCCATGTTGCACGACTAAGCAGTGAGTGCATGGCATGAGTGAGTAAGTGATTATAATTTATCATATTTCCAATATTTTGAATGATGAGTTGAACTTTATAGCATAGGAATTTCAACATCTTGAGAAATTTATATGGATGGATAATTTCAAATGTTGCACTTCTTTTGAAATGTTGATATAAATCATGCCCTTCTTTGTTGGAAGGGTAAAATTCCAATTTTCAATGGCCTCTCCACACCTTCATAGGGTGTGTATTTACATGTTTTCTTTTCTAAATTGCAGTTTTATGGCCGTTATAGATCTTAGCCTTTGTGTAAGAAAAATCATATTATAGTATAGAACTTAGTTGTGTAAGAACAATTATATTATAGTATTTTTGTACTGGCCTCACATTTATCTTATTTTTTATGTCTTATGTCTTAGTTGTGTATTCAAATCTTATGTTTATGTAAGAGGAAATTTAACTTTGATTTTTCTATGAACAATAGTATTTTCTACTCGTTTCCTATGTCATATTTATGTTATTTCTCATGTCTTAGTTGTGTTGATTTAATTCTTATTGATTTGTTGAAATATTTGAATTTTTGAANNTATATATATTGGTTTTTTTAATATAATCATATTATAGTAATTTTCTACGGGCTCTTATGTCACATTTATGTCATTTTTCATGTTCTAGTTATATTGATTTAATTATTATTGATTTATTGAAATATCTTAATTTTTGAAAAAAAATACATTTAAACACTCATGCAGATTTCCTTTGGTTTATTGAAAATACATTTTCAATAATAATCTTTCAAAGTAGGATCATATAAATTTTATTGCCTATGAATAATTAATGATATTTTTATAGGAGAGAATTTGGAGAATTTTTATTCTAGAGTGATCTCCATTATGCAAAGATATTCCTCTTTAGAGTGAATCCAATTATACCCCCAACTCTTAGCTGCAATATCCTCTCCTTATTTATGCATCTCAAGGGAACCCATCCCTATTCAAATTGTGATTATTGCTCTTATATAATCCTAAAGACCAATAATCGAGTCATTTGTATGAAGCATAAAAGAAACAACAAATAACATATTTGGAGCACAAGATTGATAAAGACCAATTATCAAGGCATTTTATGAAGCATGAAAGAAACAATAAATAACCTATTTGGAGGACAAGATCGATAGACCTTATAAATTATGATCACAAAATAGATTTTATGAAGGAGTAGCCACATCTAGATTATAAATATCATCTTCAAATGGAAAAATATTAAATTAAGAAGATCATTTTTTGAAATGGAAAGGGATCCTTGGATCATTTCAAAGGTGGCATAGATGATAAAGATCATTCTCAAATGGAAAAGTATTATTGGATCATCCTATGTTTCAAATTAAGAAGGTCATTTCCAAATGGAAAGAAATCCTTGGATCATTTCAAAGGAGGTTTAGGATTTCGAACTGATAAGTAAATTCGATAAAAAAATAGTCCATATGGAAAATTAGGTTATCAATATTAATGTATAAAGCATAAAAAAATCCATATAAAAAGGAGATATTAAGGAATTAAAAAATACTTAAGATATGTTTTGTTTATCTCTAAAATCATAAGATGGGCGAGTATGTTTAGCATTTGAGACTGCATTAAAATCTCCATCTTTATGCTTTCACCATCAACTCAAACAATCATAACATGTGCATAACAATTCATACATTCCTTGTACATCGTGTCATTCTCTTGTCAATCCCTAGAGTTTTCCCGACCAACGTGGTGAACTTTCCTCATCCTCTATAAATATTTCTACAAACGCATTTGAAAATGTTTCAAATAAACCTTCTTTAGACTCTACTCAATCTCAACTAAATCCATTTTATCCAACCTCATTTCAAATAATCAATGCATCGTAAAACCTTCCTGAAAAATCCAAGCTATGTGAACACCCATAATGCTCTATTCAGCTTGATGAAAACAACATATGCAAGGCCCCTAATGATGTGAAACTCCAACATATCATATGTAACATGATACAATGTTATGATTTTCCTGACAGTTGGAAGGATCAATCTTAGAAAGTCGATGATTTTCTAGCCTCTCAAAGACCCTCTTGGGACAAATCAGGTCTTGGGTATAACAAAGAATATACAGGAGAAGAAAGAATAAGAAAACATCTTAGGCATGAGGTCAAACAAAGCAGAATATTTAAGAGGTTGAAGTACAAGGAAACTCATCCATCCTATAGACTAACCACATTCTTCCTCCAGAAATCCATAGACCTTCCTTCCATGAAATAGAGATATTCTTGAATAGATACAAGGCCTACTCTCCTTTTTATCAAAGAGATGAGTTTATTAAGAATATGGAAAATTGGGACTTCTTTATACATGAGGACTCTAAATAATTTAGAGCATCATACTCTCTTGAGGACAAAATGAAATGACAGCAAAATGGAAAGAACATATGAAAACCAAAAATGAATCGATCTATTTCTATGAATCGTTTAAAGCCAAAAAATCAAAGCCATCTTCTCAAGAACCCCATGAATTCACTGAAGCAATGAGTACTCTCTATCTTAATACAGTAGAGAGTGAAGAAAAACCTTAGAGTTCTAAAGAACCTATGGAAGAAGAAATGCTAGAAAAAAACCAAAAGAATCCCAAAAGCTCATAGATGGGAATTAACCAAAGGAGGAGAATCTTTTACAGTCACCTATTTTCCTCATTAAAACCCATATATTTAAGAAGAGAAGAAGACAAAGAAGATCCAGTAATTGCATATTCTTTGAATGGAGCCAAGTGAGATAGAAAATAAATTGATCAACAATTAAACTAGAATAGTGCAGCCATGAAAGGCCTAGCTTTATAGATGCATAGTGGAAAACATATGAAGGAAACCAAGGATTAGAGCTCATGCTAGAAGCACTAGATGAAATAAGAGTGTCAATAAATGGTATGAAGAACCATGAAACATCTATAAGATATCTATTGCATAGTCATGATACATATATAGAAAAAGATCTCACCCATGTCCTTGTAGAAGTACAAGAAGTCCACACTATCACCAGTAAGTCACACAAGAAGGTGAAAAAGATTTGGAAAAAATAGAAACACAAAGAATTATACTCAGACAAATTACCTTATGAATTTAAATCCAACACGAATTCCCCATGCTTCTATCCCCAAGGAAGTAAGAGAAGAAACATAGAAAAGATATTTATGTAGGAATAGAAGAGAACATTCCATACAAACCTAGAATCATGGAAATACAGATAAAAAACAAAAAAATCCTTACATCCTAGAAGTAAATGGACAACATGAAAGGATTTCAAACCATATGGTTTGGTCACCTACACCTGATTTAGATGATCGGATGAATATAAGCCAGATGGCATGGTCAGTTGATCTTTTGTATGAATGAAATGTAAATGGTTCAACCTATCAACAAATTGCGGGGGCATGATCGTATCTGCAACAATTGTGGAGATTTTAATAAGAGTAGCAACAACCATATTAAGATCAATATGTTTGGAATACGCTGAGAGGAATTTATTTGACATATTGGTAATGTTTTTTTTCCAAAGGATGTGTCAATTATTTGTATCCGATAGTTAACCTAATATAAAAACCCCTTAATTTGTGGTTGTTAAGCTCATATTAGTATCATCATTGGAATTAAGCAAACACTTGTATCTAATAGTTAATTTAAAATGTTAATATAATGCTATGCTAGACATAGTTTGACTGTCACATGAGCTGCACATTACCATGCCACTAAGTACAGTTGTCACATGAGTTCAAAGCAATTTATTAGGATTTTAGAGGAGTTTATTAGGAGTTCAACTGCCATGTGAACTACACATTACTTCAACTCCTAGATGTAAAATGCAGTTTGACTAAACCTTGTGCACATTAGTTAAACTAATAGTTATCCAATATAACTGGGATTAGAGCTGAAGTTAAGTTAATAGTTGTATCTAATACTTAATGTAAAAGTTAATTAGGTATGGTCATGATTGGAGTTGAAGTTAAGCTAATTGTTGTACGATTAATGGAGTTAAGCTCATAGTTGTATCTATTAATAGAATAGTCGAAGTTGAAGTTTAATTTTTTCCAACTAACATGAAGTGTACTTATTAGATGTTAACTAAGCTATTTTTTATTTTTTTGAAATTATTAATTATTAATTTTGGACAACCCCATAGAATAAATATGGACAGTGCACTATTTCAACTACTCATGGAGGTAACTATAACTATAAATTTTGAAATCGCAAATCTATAATTTCATGTTGGTGTTACCATTGGCTATCTCATGGAGGTAGGATTATACCAGTGAAGGTTGTTCTTGCAAGAATACCTTTATTGACTCTCCGTTGTGCATTTCCGTAAAGGTACCCTTGTCAAAATTTGGAAAATTGTCTTTAGTTTCTTATGGACAAGCCGAAGACAAAAGGAAGGAATTCCTTTAATAAAATGGACAACTATAGCAATACCAAAGGCTTATGGTGGATGGGGTCTTAAAAATATCCATCTCTTCCCTTAGGAACAGGGTGCAAATAAATGATGAATAATGATTATGAATGATGGTCTATGGAAAAATCTAATGAAAAGAAAATACTTGCAAGAAACCGTCTCAGTGGAATATTGGATTTGTTCTCATCCTTCCTCAGTTAAAGATGCTTCAAATGTATGTAAATGTTTAGTTAAATCCTTCCCTATACTTAGGTTATAGTTACTCATGGAGGTAACTATAACTATAATTTCATGTTGGTGTTACCATTGGCTATCTCATGGAGGTAGGATTATACCAGTGAAGGTTGTCCTTGAAAGAATACCTTTATTGACTCTCTGTTGTGCATTTCCGTAAAGGTACCCTTGTCAAAATTTGGAAAATTGTCTTTAGTTTCTTATGGACAAGCTAAAGACAAAAGGAAGGAATTCCTTTAATAAAATGGACAACTATAGCAATACCAAAGGCTTATGGTGGATGGGGTCTTAAAAATATCCATCTCTTCCCTTAGGAGCAGGGTGCAAATAAATTATGAAGAATGATTATGAATGATGGTCTATGGAAAAATCTAATGAAAAGAAAATACTTGAAAGAAACCGTCTCAGTGGAATATTGGATTTTTTCTCATCCTTCCTCAGTTAAAGATGCTTCCAACGTATGTAAATGTTTAGTTAAATCCTTCCCTGTACTTAGGTAATGGATCACATTGAAGGTTGAAAATAGAAAGCGAGTACAAGTAGGTGATGACATGTGGGTAGTATTTTCTGGAAACTACAAGATTTATAAGGGTTTAAAAAGAGAACTTCAACACTAAGGGGTTTCTAAACTTAGTGATATAACTCTATTGTGGGATGGGAGAAATTTAACACAACTGTGAAAGACTACGACATATTTCAACCTTCCAGAATAATGGGAATATGAATGGAATAGTTACCTTCAACTATTGGTTCACATGTTATACATATAACCGAAATGGAAGATGATCTAGTTTTGAATAAAAATAAGGCTACAGGACATCACTTTGTAAAGCATGGTTAAGTAGTAGTTGTGCCAATGCCATTGGAAGAAGACTATAAATGGCAATGAATTCTAATACAG
>LPNX010590526.1:8587-31779 GCA_001517045.1 Pseudotsuga menziesii | reverse complement strand
TTGTTTTCCCTGATGACACTCGTCTCCTCCTAGTTTGTAACTATAAAGCTAGTTTATTCTTTTTTCAAGATTTTCAAATAACTGAAAAAGTCCAAAAAAATTAAAAAACCAAAAAGCCAGATGGGAAAAGATGTTATCTTTGGTAGCTGTCGAGTTGTGTCGCCTTCGAATAGAGCACTATATATCACATCCGTTGGTTGGGTTATAGCTTGAATTTAGGAGTTGTACTTGTTTATCTGAGTTTATCCCCACCGACTGGTTATGCTTCCAGTCCCTATGGAGCCTCTATTGATGCCTCCTGCGTCATAGAGATATCCCATTTTGTATATCGAGTCTATGCTGCCTTTCTTCAGTCACCATATGCCATTATGCTCTTGTTCGAAGGAAGTTGAAACCTGAGTCGACCATTCCTTAGTTATCTTGACTTTGCATGTCGGCCATTCCCAGTATAGTTACTGGTTCGTGCACCTTATGATCAAGTCCTTCCACATTAGATAGCTTTGCTGAGTACCTTGTGTTGGATGATGGGGGATGCCCTAATGCCCTCCTTCCAGCGGATTTCATCCCATCGAATTCAGATCATTTATTCTAGGATTGGAGTCTAGAGTCATTTTGAGTGCCTTGAGACTTGTAGTCATCAGTGGTAGGTTCTCTCGCCATCGATAGTTTTGGGAATACATCAATGTCCCCTGATCGATGGATTCTCTCAAGTGTTCGACCTCAACACATTTATTCACACTTGTTAGTTTGCACTCTAGTACCTTGATTCCCATTTTCATTATCGGTGGGTGATCTCGCGTCTGTTAACGGTATACATCAATGACCAGTAATCAGACGGTGGACTACTATGTTCGACCTCGACACCTCTATTCACATAGTAGGACATGTACTCGTAGCGGTTTGTGTAGAAGACCTTTCGGATTGGTGGCATCTCTTATATGCTACCTCCTTGATCGTGCCAGTGTTCATGAGATTTCATCTCTCGTGACTTGTTCCAGTATATGTCAGATATTTCCAGCCACTATGGAGATCTTGATCTATTGTATATCTTCATCCTTTGTGGAGATCACAGTCCGTTGTATATCTTCCTTATGGAGATTCTGATCTGTGTATATTGTACGTGGCGATGACCACATATGTGATATCATGTATTATGTCTACTCATGGCCATTGTATTCTTATGTATCCGGGACTGCTATATGTATTCACAGTTATATACAGAGTTGTATTACGGTATTATGCTGATTGGGTGGCTGGTCTTCCATTTGGGTACCTTCATCACTTCATTTCTGGGATGGACTTATAATGTATTTCAGCCATCGTATAACCCCTCTGATCTCATACATTAGGGGGCATCTGTTATAGCGGATTTCACCACACTAGGTGAATCACACATTGTATGGCCTTCCCCTGTCCCGTTGCAGACTCATTAGCCCCTATGGACCACTTGTTGTCTTTTGATGTGACCTTCATCATCCCTAAAAACATAAGAATAATGATATACGTGGCTTTTTCCTCGATAACCATGTACATACGCGGATCTGACCCCTATAGTCGCGTACATCAGGATGTGTGCATAAGTCCAAATCCTTTTGGAAGTTTCCTTGACTTGGATCCGACTCATATGACTCATGGCCTTCCATATGCCTTGAGATCGCATGGATTCAACCTTTCAATATTCCTTTGAAAAGCTATATAAGGAACCCCTTGGTACATTGAAAGCATAAGAGAGAATTGAGAGTAACAAAACTATAGTCCATTGTTGCCAGAACTTATGCTTGAGTCTGCATCCCTTTGTCCCTTGGAGCACTGTTGTGTTCTTCCCAAGCTTTCCCTTTGCTAGTAAGCTTGCTATCGAAGTGATGGAGGATTGAGGTGGTGGAGGCCCAAGTGGGGGATTCAGTTTCTCCGGTTCGCAGACATGCCGTCATAGGTTGTCACTTGTAATCTCTGATTCATATTAATAGAAATATCTTTTCCTGTCCAGTAATGTGTATTTGAATGAATATTGTATCCATTGGAATATGTCAAATGCTTTTACATTATTGATTATATGTGCTAGAATAGATCTAACACCATGAAATATAGTATGCTTGTATTGTTTACTTGTTGTTGAGGACGTGCTATAACAATTCAAGCTGAAGATTGGAAAGCTCAATGGGGATCTACTTCAACCGTCTGGAATAAGGTACGAGGTTCGATCCTTTAGTGTTATATTGTTTATTTCTATTGCATATTGGGAAAGATTGAGTTCTGGAGTCTAGCTGTCTGTTGTGGTACCCCAAACCATAGGAATTTCTCTCCGTAACAATGGATGACTACCTATAATAGGCAGAATAACATGTGAGTCCAGTATATCAATGAAAAGACAAGATGATAGTTATCTATCATTAGACAAGCATAGATAAATGCAAAAAAAAATTTACTCACAGTTATAGAAAAGACAGAAGATGGATGGAAGTCTAAACATATACAATGAAAGAAGCTTCTATTTCAATATGTATTCCAAAATGTCTTTCATACATGAATGGAGTCAAATATTCAAATTTGAACCACTTAGTCTCGAGGACTGCACCCCCCATTTACATTGAAAATAATACAACTTTATAGAAATTACAATGATAAGTTTAGATCCCAATTTGTTGGATCTAGAATTTCTAAATACAGAAATTAGTTGTCGTTTTGTTGGAAATGGTATCATAAAAATAAACTAAAAATGAAGTCTCGAATAGCTAAGAACTACTGGTCACAAATATCCTTGGAATGGGATTGATCTTCTTAGTTGATCTTTGACTTTGCTGATCATGCTCCTAGAAACTTGGGATGCTCTGCCTCTTATTATTTTCCAAGTGGGCTTCACCAAATCTGGAGATTTTCTTTGATGTTGTAGAGTTAATCCTTGATAAAGAAGAACTCGGATGATGTTTCCCTTTGTTGAAGGTGTGACATTGGATTCTCTTTGTGATATCCTAGAATAATATTGGAAAATATACCCTATTCATAGCTCAAAATAAGGCACAAGATCTGCTAGCTCTGATGTGGAAGACGTTTTTGTATTAAGATCAGAATCAATCTCTCATCAAACAACTCCATTTCTAGTACTTGAGCCTTGACATCTAGACACTTAACAATCCCCAAAATATCTGAAGATATTCTCCAAATTTGGATTTATATGTGGCAAAGAATTTCGATCTCTTATCCTCTAAATTCTATGTTTGATGTCTTCATTAATCTCTTCTCGTCTCTACATAGAGAATATATATAAAAAGCTCTTTTCTGTCTATTCATATGACAAATCCTCCATCATCCTCAATTTGCTTTCGCTCATTAGTTTGATTAGGTTTATGATGCCTTGAAAGAACAAAAGCTTTTCTAGACCTACAGAGAACAGCTCAAGAGTCACCAACATTAACCACCAACAGATAGTCTCCAACCAGATCAGTAGTCAATGTAGTTGACCCAAGATCCCTATGCTGATTATTTTCCACCTTTAGAAATTATGAGTTTGTTTGTTGGTAAGAATAAGCTATAACTATAGTTACCACAACACACTCTGCAATGGTGTAGAATGCAATTATTTCATAGAATGGAATAGGCCTCCCTATCAATACAACAGGCTCATAGCCTAGGTGCCCAAAGGTCTCGTCAATTATTTTTACTGTGGAATGTGTCTTATATAGGACATCTTCGACATCTTAACCCTTACTCCTTGTAGGATTAACAATCTGCACCAAAACTACCTTGCCTATCCACTCAGGATGGATCTTGAGTAGTTGTTCCATGGCTAAAATTTTCAAGATGACACCTTTAAAAATATCCATGTCATCCACACCTAGTAGCAGCTTCTTTCCCTTGAACTGGTCCCTCATCTCCCTAACCTTCCTCTCTGTATCAACAAGATTCAATACAGATTTTAATTGACCCATGTGTATTCCCAGGAGCAAAATCTTTATGCCCACAGTACGGCCATAGTAATCCAACCCAATATATCCTCTCTTAGACTCATATTCGAGACCCAACATCCTGCTGCATCAGGCGAGAAAATGCTTTGCATAATTAAAGGTATGCAAACCTATCAAATATGAGTTAAGAAGAGATCTAAGAATCTCATCTCTGACTGGCAGTGTTCAATAAATTTTAGATGAGGGGAAGGGGCTGTGTAGAAAGAATCCAAGCTTGATCTTAGGAAATCGTTTGATGAGGAAGGTGGGCAGCACCATGAGATGATAATCATGCACCTAGACATAGTCTTCTTCTAGGCTGATCACCTCCATGACCTTTTTCTACAAAAAATTAGGTTGCAAATACATAAGATTGCTAGAGTGATTGATCATAGTGAACACCATGCCTTAGAAAAATAGGCAACATGTAATGTAATAATGGCTAAAGTTTCTTCTTGCAAAACCCATGGTAAAATTTGCTCAAAATATCAGGAGGGAGAAAGGATGGCATGCACTTAAAATTTTTCAGGAGAACTTTCACAACATCATCTTGTTCACTCAGATCCCTTTTCAACTTCACTGTCACTGCTAGTTTCACTACTTGTGTACAATAAGCTCTGTTGAAGCATCAGGGTTCCATTGTAAAATAGAGCATCATCTTCGAGTCACATCAGGGAAGCTAATGATAGGCTTCTAGCATCTTAAATCCCAAACCATTATTGTTCCACTATATGAGGTGGATACTACTATATGATGAACCTTTTGATTCCAAGATAAAAATGAAACTTCGAATTGATCACCTGATCCCACACCCTTTAATGGTGGAAAATGAGTAGGTGCTATAGGATTTGCAAGATCCTACTTACAAAGCTTCCCATTCTCAGCTCCAGAGGTCAACAAATTTCTAGAATTTATATTGAACTCCATTCCACAAACAAATCCTGTGTGTTTTTTAAGCCATGCAATAAGAGCATATCCATCGTCCTCGGATATGATAAGAGTAGTTGGATTCCAAATGTTGATACTAACATCAGCTCGATACAAATCCCCATCACTTGCATCACTTTCGATACCATAATGCCTCTTCTGAATTGTAGGTTTACGAGAAACTGCGTAGATATGTATAGTAGAAAGTAGGGTACGTAGTGCTGAATAACAAAATCCCATCAATTTACTGAAGCACAAGACATGTAATTCCCCTTTAACCTCAAATTTAGCCTTCAACTAATAAACGATAATGCCAACACTGGCACAACTAAAAACTGAAGAGTTTCTCTTGTTGTTATGCTTGCAATGCCATGTCATGGCTTGTTTTTTAAACTTAAATTACCAATTTGGAACCTGCAATCAATTTTAATTTTCAAGTTATCGTGTTGAATAAATCATTTTCCTTGTCTAAGTTTCCACATTTTTCGTACATGTCTTCAAGTGCACTCCCCATAGAAACATCATTTTGAAATTGCTTCTAGTTATTTCTCCATGGATCTCTATACCCTATTTTGAAGCTACAATGTTAGCACTAGCTTCATTCTCTGTCTTTTATCCTTCATTCATGTATGTCACCATTCCTCTCAAATTGTATATCAAGAAGCACGGTCTTATTGCACTTGATATTGCAAGTTATCAACCTGCTACAAATAGTCAGAAAGATTGTAATGGAGAGCAGACTTTAAAGCAAAAAAAGACCGAAGCATCACCAAAAGAATGCAACCAGGTTGTAGAAGGGTTGAGTACAATGAAATCCAAGGCCAAGCAGGCATGGGAATCATGCAGGAAATATGAAACCATTGTCACAAATTTGTTGTGTTTATTGATGGGAATTGGACCTACACTAAGGGTTGTTGCATCTATGAGTGGGAAAGCCTTTAATATTCAAGCACAACTAAGGTCTTATTGTATTTTGTTAAGAATGAAAATATTTTTCAGATAGAATGTTTTATTAATTCATAGAGATTACTATTTTATTTTAGACTTTTAATTAGGGAATATTGGTCTAGTAAGCATCATCATCAGAAACATGACTTTAAGGGAGCCCTACAACATTACTGGATTAATATCTAGCTTATTTGGGCTGACATGAGGATATGCTCCTGGTTACTATTGAAGCTTGCAAGTGGAAAAATACTTTCACAAAGAGATAGAGAGCACAAATAACTAGAACAATGGCACATATTTCTAGGCTTGTGCCTATTGTAGTCCTTATTGTAGTTCCATTCATGGAGTTATTGATACCTATTTTTTTAAAACTCTTCCCCAATATGTTTCCATCCACCTTACAAGATAAAATGAAGGAAGAGGTACTAGCTATCATCTTTTAAATAATTTAGTATATGTCAGGATGCTTGGTAGTATCAAGCTTGAAATAATATTTTTTTTTCTCTACAATGGTTATATTTGTGTTAATAAAAGGGTGGGATCTAGCCTAGCCAACGCAGGTTTGAAAAAGGAAAAGGAAAGGAAGAAATAGAGGAGGGATCATAACTACCCCTTTTTAATTGGCAAAATTCACATAAGTTATGATACCCTGTTTATTGAAAACCCATTCATGGAGTTCTTGATACCTATTTTTTTAAAACTCTTCCCCAATATGTTTCCATCCACCTTACAGGATAAAATGAAGGAAGAGGTACTAGCTATCATCATTTGAATAATTTAGTATATGTCAAGATGCTTGGCAGTATCAAGCTTGAAATAATATTTGTTTTTTCACTACAACTATTATATTTGTGTTAATAAAAGGGTGGGATCTAGCCTAGCCAACACAAGTTTTAAAAAGGAAAAGGAAAGGAAGAAATAGAGGAGGGCTCATAACTGCCTCTTTTTAATGTGGCAAAATTCACATAAGTTATGATACCCTGTGTCTTGAAAATCCTACAATACTGACCCAACCGATACATAAATTTATAAAACATGTAAAATAGATACATAAATTAATAAAACATACTTTCCTAGGATAAATTCTTGTGTTCTCTGTGAAAGTGTTTTCTTTCAGTGATCCTCATGTATGTTGTTATTATGTTATTGGATTTTGGTAAACTATAACAACTTAGGTGAATCTTAAAAATTATGGATCTAAATGAATCATATTCTCTTTGAGAACATGGCCCCTGGAATAATTTTATAAAATCAGATTTATGTATAAACTTTTAAACTATAGTGCTTGTTTTGAGGGTGATTTGTTTCAGACTCTTTGATTGTTTGGGTATTTGAAGTTTAATGCTCATTGGTTACTAAATAAATTCAAGTGATCTAGATTATCAGTCTATAATAGGTTAGAGGATTGTATGGCGTGGCATATGATCACCCTATGATGACATTTTGGCATAGGCAGAGCATGTTGCTGGACTACGTGTAGCTCCATCTTATGTTTTTGGCATGGGTGCCATTCTTCCTTTTGATCCAATGGGAATGATGCATCTGTTTAGCATGCATCAACAAGGCATTCCACAAAATCTACAACCGTCTAGTGTCCAAGTTTCTCAACCTGATTTTGGACAATTCCAGTCCATATCCTCTATTGTTCCTCCACAACAGCTTATGACCCATCAACAACATCAATAGGTATTTGTATTACTAGCTTGTGAGTACTTTAAGCTTAGAAATTTATTTCAATCAGGAGGCTCGTTTGATAGTTTAAACTTTGGATGGAAAAATTCCTCTTAGCAGTTTTTGTAATATCCCAAACTGATATTTTGCTGTTTATGTGTATATTGTAGATGGCTAATAAACTTACTCCTTAATCAAATAGGAAAGCAAACCCCGAACTTTGCATGCAAATATGTGCCCTAGAATAATATTGAGATGCTATAAAATAGGAGAAATCAATGCATGTACATACCAGTATATAGATCAGATAATGGTGAAGAGATTGGTCCCAGCATGCAAGGATTCTGCCAAAGGAATAAGGAGATACACCAAATCATCCTCCACTGGTGAATGCACCCTCCTCTAAGATCCAGAATAATAAATAAGCTGCTACTGGAAGCCCGGATGACGTGCACTTGGGTTATAATACCCCTATGATGACAATGGAAGTAGCATACAGAAGTTCTGGGGTCATCCTAATGGTCATATGGTAGGTGGTGTTGTAACAATGTTAACCCAAGTGTAACCATTTGATCCATGTCCTCTACTAACCTGATATGTAATTTCTCAAGTATCCCTCAATACATTTATTAACAATATCTATTTGCCCGTCACTCTATGGATGATAACTTGTGCTCATGGCTAAATCGGTCCCCACTAACAGAAAAATCTCTTTCCAAAAGGCTCCTGTGAATTTGTTGTCCCTGTCATTAACAATGGTCTTGGGTAACCAATGGAGTCTAAATACCTCTCTGAAAAATAGTTCTTCTACCTGTGCTGCTGAATAATCTGATGATATGGAAAAGAAGTGAGCAAACTTAGTCAATTTGTCCACTTCTATGTACAAGCAGTCTCTGCCTTGGACCTTGGGCAGCCCAGTAATGAAGTCCATAGAAATGCTCTCCCATTTCTGCTCGGGAATAGGTAATGGATGTAGTAAACCAGTCGGGTGGATGTGCTCTATTTTTTTTTGTTGGCACAAGCTCCACTCCCTCACATGTTGTATCACATCTTTCTTGAGGCCCTTCCATGAGAACCTTTCTCTAATCTGTCTGTAGGTTTTGAGAAACCCCTGATGCCCTGCTAATGGTGAATCGTGTGATGCATGTAAGATTTTCTTCTTTATGGGAGACTCTGGAACCAAGAAGATTTTGTTTTTGTATTATATGATATCATCAATGACCCTATACCTATCATCCTAAATATGTCCATCCAATAGCTCGCAAGCAAACTTATCTTGGAGTACTCAACCAAAAGATGAGACCTCCAATCTGATGAGATGCTCATAAGGGATACAGTAGCTGGTCATCTAGAAAGTGCATCGGCCACTACATTGCTCTTCCCCTTTACGTACTCAATCTCGAAGTCATAAGCCTAAATTTTACTTAACCATTTCTGTTGTCTCTCGTTTAGCTCTTTATGCTCTAGGAGGTATTTCAGGCTGTTGTGATTTGTCTTAACCTTGAACCTGGGACCTACTAATTACTGCCTGAACTTGGTTAGCACATGGAGGATAGCTAACATCTCTTTGTCATATATTGAATAGTGGTTCTCATAGTATTTGAGCTTCCTGCTCTCAAATGCAATGGGGTGGTGGTTCTGCATCAAAACTGCCCCAATTCCCTCTCCTGAAGCATCACATTCTAACACAAAGGATTGAGAAAAGTCTGGTAAAGCTAATACTGGGCATGAACTCATTACCTCCTTCATTTTCTCAAATGTTTGTTGTGCTGCCTCCAAACAACGAAATGCTCCCTTCTTGGTAATATCTATGAGGGGTGCGGTCATTTGTGAGAATCCACCGACATACCTCTTGTAGTAGGTGCAAAGGCCCAAAAATCCCCTCAATTCTATCACATTTTTAGGTGTAGGCCAATCCAAAATTGCTCGAATCTTCTCTAAGTGCACCTGGACCCCGTTGGCCCCTATCACATGTCCTAATTACAACATCTCTTACATGGTGAACTCACACTTTGACATTTTGGCATATAGTGACTGCTCCTGTAGAATACCAAGTACTTCATCAAGATGTCTCAAATGTTCTTCCCAAGTCCGGCTGTATATCAATATGTCATTGAAGAATACCAGAATATATTTATGCAACTGTGTCCTGAATATATGGTTCATGCACAATTGGAAAGTAGCTGGTGCATTAGTGAGCCCAAATGGCATCACTAGAAACTCATAATGTTCGTAGTGGCAACGGAAAGCGGTCTTTGGAACATCTTGTTCCCTAACCCAAATCTGATGGTACCCTGAGTAGAGATCAATTTTGGAAAAGTAATTTGCCCCCTATAGTTCATCCATTAACTTATCAATCCTAGGGATGGGATACTTGTTCTTTATGGTTTTCTTATTGAGTGCCCTGTAATCAATGCACATGCATAAGGTTCCATCCTTTTCTTCACTAGCACTACTAAATATGCAAAGGGACTGGAGCTAGGTTTGATGTATCCCAGCTTGAGTAGTTCCTTGATTGTACTCTCGATCTCATCTTTATACCTCTTTGGATGTCTATAAGGAGTGGTGATAACTACTTGAGTCCCCTCCTCTAACTCAATAATGTGCTCAAATCCCCTATCTGGAGGTTGACCTGTTGGAAGGTCTACGAATACTACCTTGTGCTTCTATAGTAAGGCCTCTATATCTACTAGATGTTGTGTGGCCTCATCTGGTGGTTTCATGAAGGTAACCATACACTTTGCAACCCACTCAATATCTCCCTGCTAGAGTACTGCCTCTATCCTGTGTGATGTCACTACTATGGGAGGGTAGGTATTCATCCCTCTCAATACCACCTTCTGTCCTTCTGCTCCTGTAAACTCCATCTCCATGGTCTGGTAATTTGTGGAATACTTCCCTATGGAATAAAACCACTAAAATCCTAGTACCACATTCATGTCAGGTACATCTACCACATAGAATGTCTCTATCACTGTGTAATTCCCAAGCGTTACCTTTAATTTAGGAATCCTCTTACTACACTCCATGGTGTGACCTACTGTTTTGATTGAAAAACCATCAAAGATCTCAGTATGAATGTCTCTCTTTTTAACCCATGCAGCATCAATAAAGTTGTGGGATGCCCCACCATCTATCAGTACTCCCACTCTGTGGCCCTGTACGGTACCTCTGATCCGAAGAGTGTGGAATCTAGGAACCCCTATCATGGTAGCAATGGTACCTCTTGAGGCCTATCCCTCAACAACTGTCTCTATTGTCTCTCCCTGCTCTTGATCCTAGTAATACTCATCCTCCTCACTGTCAGAATAAGCCTCTATGTAGTAGGCCTTTCCTTTTCCTGAACATTTGTGACCTGGTGACCATGGTTCCTGGCAAGTGAAACATAATTTTTTTCTTCTAAGGTCCTTTCAGGTATCATTGTCTATACATTCTTTCTTGGGCACTACATCCTGCAAATCTCTAGTCTGTCTGATGGCATCTGCTAGGGTGGTGGGCCTATAAGACTTGAACCATCCCCGTAAGGGTTCAGTGAGAGCCTTAGTGAACAACATAATCAACCTACTCTCTGATATATCTATGACCATGACTGCTATCCTCTGAAACTCAGAAATAAAAGCATATACACTCCTTTTCTACTTGAGCTATGCTAGCTCCCTAAAGTGTACCTTTGGATCCTTCCGATCAAACCACTCAATGAGCCTCTATGTAAAATCTGTGTATGAGGTGATGGTGTTGTGACCCAGTGTCACTAACCTGTGGTACCACCACTCATGCGCTTCTCTATCCAAATGCAAAGTAGCCAATTTAATGGAATCTGTCTCAATCATGGGGTTGAGCTGGAAGTGTGTATCCAACTTTTGCACTCAATTCCTAGCTGGGCCACCCTGGGTGCCCTCAAAGGTAGGGATCATCAGTTTCCCTATGGTGCATTGTAACTCATAGTTCTGGGTGAATGGCCTAGTGTAAGATTTGGTTTTGTTCTTACTTTTAAAGTGGTAGAAGTCAATGGAGGTCATGGCTGAATGGAAAACCTCTCTGAAAGCCCTATATTCTCTTAGATAGGAACTTATGGGTTCTTCTGGTTCTACTTGTGCTAGAGGCACTACAGCTGGACTATCTAAGAATTAAGGCATGGTAGGTTGGAAAGGCTTGCATATATGGGGATGGCTCTACATGTTGGTATGTAATTGATCCCTACTACTACTGGTGGATACCCTATCACTGTTGGGAAATAAGGGACTGTGTGGGGTTGGGCCCATTCTTCTCAGTCATTTGCCTGAAGCTGCTCATCATTTCTTTTTGCCTAGTTGTGAGTTCTTTTATGGCTGATATGAGACTATTGAAATCTATTTTATCATCATCATCCATTTTTTCTTTTCCTTTTTCAAACTGGTACTCTTTGTTCCCCAAATCTATGTCCTCTAACTCCTCTTGTCTATCTCTATACCTCTATCTCCTATGACTAATATTGTATGGGTCTCCTGGATTCATTTATAATTTTTGCATGCCCACAGCTAGCAAGGAAAATAGCTCTAATACCACTGTAATATCCCAAACTGATATTTTCCTGTTTATGTGTATACTGTAGATGGCTAATAGACTTACTACTTAATCAAATAGGAAAGAAAACCCCGAATTTTGTGTGCATGCATTTGCATGCAAATATGTGCCCTAGGAAAATACTGAGATGCTATAAAATAGGAGAAATCAATGCATCTACATACCAGTATATAGATCAGTTGATGGTGAAGAGACTGGTCCCAGCATGCAAGGATTCTACCAGAGGAATAAGGACATACACCAAATCATCCTCCACAGGTGAATGCGTCCTCCTCTCAAACTGTATAATCTCTAGAATAATAAATAAGCTACTACTGGAAGCCCAGATGATATGAACTAGGGTTATAATACCCCTCTGATGATGATGGACATAGCATATGGAAGTTGTGAACCCTTTAGGTAGGAAAACGAATTGCTTTGTCTCTAATCACAATGACACGGTGTGATGGTGAAACCCTCTGGATGGATGAATAATAAACTTCCTGGAATAATTGATGAATGTAACCTGATGATGAAATAGTGTTGAACATGGATGATCCAACCTGATGATGAACTAGGGCAGATAGATTCTACTGCCGAAATACACCAGTTAGCTGAGCATGCACTCAACCCCAACTTAGCTCGCCAAGATCTCCAATTCGACTCCACAACTCAACTATCACATAAGTGACTTCTCCCTTCACTTTATCTTTCTTTTATAACTTTCAACTTTGAAAACCCTAACTTTTGACCTAATTAGGTCACTTTATCTTCTAATTTGCAGTTGACTTGCATGCATGCATCATTAAATAATGCCGGGATGTCATGCATGCAGGTGGACTTTGGCTCTAGTGGCCCTCTTCAACCCAATGGTGATATAATATTGATGCCCTAGATCTTCTATATATGGCATCAGTCTTCATCTGGTTCCTTGACTATTAGTACCTGCTCGAACCTATAGGAATCACATAGGTTAGCGGGTTGGTCCTCAAATTCCTAAGCAGAAGAGGACATTACAGTTTTCCAAGTTTATTTTAGCCTATTCAAAACAATCATCAATATTTGCATCAACACCAACCTTCACAAGTCCAGCAATTTCCATTGAGACAATAGTCACATCCTAACTACCAAGTGAATTTAAAATCACAAGTGTTGTATTCTAAACAGCAAGATTTGTAGACACATTCTCAGCAAAACCAAACCGGGGGTGATATGGTGGATGTACAATAGGGACAACAGGTTATGCACTTGTTTTTATTTGTTGGATGGATTATTTGGAATCATTTCTTAATATATCCAACTTTTGCAGTTGGATTCATGCAGTTTTTTGTAATCTTCATTTCAGTTTTTCCTGAGGTCATGATTGAATAATAAAAGCCATCGTCATAGGCTCAAAAATTGTAGGAAGAAGAGCAAGAACAAAATTTGTCATCGCTTCTTCAACAAGAATATAATGAGCATACTTCGCAACCAAAGGAAGATTTGGGACAACAACAACCTAATCAAGCTTGTCAGCAGAAGTCATAGGTAAATGAGGTTATTGATAATTTAAGACTAACATGTTTCAACTTGTGATATTGTGTTGGAACAAATTTTGACTTTCAAGATTATTCTGGACTAGGCAATGCCAATTCATCTACACTTTCAACCATCTGAGTAGAGTAGAGGATTGTATCAGCAGTAGTTTCCTTCTTTCTCTCAACAACAGAACAAAATACATTAACCAAAAGGACAGATATGAGTCCATGATAGAGAATATGAATCAACTTTGGATAATTTTTTTGTAAATGGGCACTAAAATATGGCCAATGGAAATACTAGATTTTGTATGGCCAATGGCAATACAAAAAAATTGGAGAAAACTCAAATAGAAATTCCCTAGAATCCCCCAAATTACTGGATTTGAGGGTTTAAATAATGAGGCAGCCAAATTGATAAGAATTCAATACCATGGAGGAAATATTTGGTTGGATGAACCTATAGAGATAAATGGAAAATTGATAAGAAGAATAACAAGTTTATAGTTTCCAAACAAAGGGAAAGGCATTCCAACACCGTCAAATACAAAAGAATGGATTGAATGGTTTATTGGGGTAAGAAATGCAATGAATTCATAGGGTATAGTTATTAGACAAGTAAAATATGGAGAGATCAAATGGGCATATCAGATTGTGGCTCTGTGCTTGATTGGTTCATGCAGAGCATCCACTATAGTACTGGGTATGTTGATAGAAATAAGTGGGATAGTCAAAGAGGGAATGGTATGCAATTGCACTGAGCATTTGGCCAACATTTTGAAGAAAAACTAAAAATAACCCCAAGAGAATGGTAAGGGAATTCAATATCCCTCTCCACTCATTTATATTGCTACAGAGTAAATCAACCATGTAGGAGAAACAACATTCACCATGACCAACACATTGGCTATGTAGAACTATCAATGTTTTGCATCAGTTTGGTAGGGAAAGGCAGTCAAATACACACCCCATCATATGGTTAGTAAATGGTTGAAAAATGCAAAAGCTAATTGTAACAAATGGAGAGTTCAACATCCTATAAGAAGGTCATTGCCATAAACACCCACATACAGTTAGGTCTATACTTTACAATAGCTTGATATATGCATGGAGTTGGAGGTGAGCCTAAAGAGTTAGACTACTACCCAAAGGTTGACCAAATTTTTCAAGAGTTGTCGATACGGTTGAATACGTTGTTCCCAGCGCCGAAAAAGGTGAAGGAAGTAAACAGGGTATTATCACACCCCTATAGCATGAGGAAGTTGAAAAGGAAAATGAAGTTGCTTTATAATCAATGCACTATGTAACTACTAAAGTACCTACCCCTCAGACGATTGAATAGAAACCCAAAGAAGTCTGAGGAAATAACATCGAGATCCGACTAAGCAGATCGATAATGATCAACAAAAGTAGATTTAAAAAAAAACATTTTCCTCGATTTAGAAGAGGTTTCCTTCTCAAGTCCAAGACTGCAAAAGAAATTCCTCCACAACAAAAAAAACACCCTTCTGCAATCAAAGAAACCATGAATAAATGTGTTACCCCTCATTTTGAATGGGTGTCCACTTGTGATTTGCATCACACTTTCAGTGGGGGTGACATGTTCATACCTTGATTGAACAGGATGTTTTTCTCGGTGACTAGACTTACCATGGATTTATGACCTAGTTGGATGCTTGTATGATCATGCCCTAAAGTATGGTGACTTGCTTTGGACTAGGATCTATGGCTGTGTTTTCTTCATAGTACCTGACTCAAGAATATAGGATCATTTCCAGTCTACAGTTGAAGCCCTAATAAGAGAGATTTATGGCAGCCAACAGTGAAATCAAAGGTTAATTTATGGTCACCTGTGCACAGTATGGAACCTCTAGCTTTATCTCTCCTCTCCAAGCTGTTTGCAGCCCTATTTTATGACCTACTAGACAGTAGTAAGAAGAATTACTCCAATTCTAGGTAGAACCTGTGACTAAAAACAGCAGTAAACCCTCAAATATGGGAAATTTTGTCGATAGAAATATTGATAAGACAGCCTCATCTACTATTTAGGTGAACTTGGGCATGTTTCAGACCCTTAATAGTGGTAAAAAACACGGAATCTTCAAATTTGTGCATAATTTAGTCATCAAATGATCAAACAGCCACAAAACAGAGGTCTAGGCACATTACAGCCCTCAATCAGAATCCCAAACAGTCATAGAGAGGTATTTTATGGGTGAAACAATAGCAACTCAACATCAGCTTCAAATCTGGGAACTTTAGACAATTATGAGTGCAAACAGTGGTCAAAAGTCACATCACAACCCCAAAATGATAAGCCACAACCACCTACAGCAGTTTTGGGCATGAATTTAGTCTAGAAGACAAATCTTGGATAATTTCAAACCCTAAAAACCAAGGAAGAGCCAATTCTAAGAAATTCTGGGCACGTTCCAGCCCTAAAAAATTAATTAACAGCCACAAAAGAAGGAAGATATTCATTGTTGACCAAATTCTGAACATTTTTGGTGAGTTTTCACATAGCAGCAATTAAAGAACAATATTCAAAAATTCTTCGAACCTGTGCACGAGAGAAATAGCAGCCACAACAACCCTAAAATAGTCTATTGCTATGGTGAAGTGTTCCAAACAGCTGGAAAAGTGATTTTGATAAGGTGACGCCCTCAGGTTTGCATGCCCTAGTTGAGACAGCATTCAACACTTTGAATATTTATGGCTAGTTTAGGATAGGATTCATGTCATTAGGAGGAGCTTCTCCTTATTTGAAAGTTTATACATGAGTTTGTCCCTTGTTTTATGGAAGTTTGCTTGTGGATTTGGTGGAGCAGCCACCTTTGAGAGTTTTTCTTGCATAATTTATTGAGGACGTTTTTGCATTTAGAAGTTGTCTTGACTATTGGTCCTAATTGGGCCTTCTGGACATATTTGAGAAGGTTTCTTAAAGGAAGCCTTTGGATTGGTTCGCATGTGGACAAGTGTACAGCCTTGGTGGTTTCAAGAATAAATTTTTTAATTAATGCAGAGATGGCGGAGATATGGAACGCTAGACCTCTTTTTTATGTAATCGTCTATAGTGGACATTGAAGATAAAGTATGACAATATCTATAAAGTCTGTATGAGGTCTCCTTTTAATCAAAACCTTTAATCCATACTTTATGGAGATCCAAAGAAAATTTGGCAATGCGTAAAATTTCCAGTAAATATAAGACATGTTTTTAAAAATATTGGAAACCCTGTATGTAAATTGTAAGACATGTTTATATTACCAACTTGGGACCTCTTCTATTATATCCTTATCCCTTTAACTATGTTAGCTTATGTTTATGTTAGTTTGGATAACCCAATTAATACACCTCGAGGGGCAAGGGGTATTTTTTTGCCAAGTTTAAATTGGTGCAAGTGGGGTGAATATTTTACCTTTTTCTTACTCATTGGAAAGATGGCAGATGGGGGCTAATAACTTGAGAACTTCCTTGACATTCAAATCTTTTATTAGTTAATAACATCCATTTTTTTAAAGGATTTTAACTTCCTTATATAATTTACCTCCACAATAAATTGTACCAACATATTTGAGTTGTACAAAGCTCTTATAGAGATTTCACTCTATTATCATTTCTTTCATTAATATCTTACCAATGTAGGTTAAGGCGTATCTTTTATTTTATTTTTTAGTTTGGGTCAGTTGCAGCAAAATTCCTTTGCAGCAATAGTATGGTTAGCAATTTCTGCCGTATTGGAGTTAACTATCTGAAAACTTGGAAAAATAAAATGGTTTGGAGTTCAATTCAGATTCGATACAATCACTGAATTGGTACCCAAACTGAACAGAACTGCATTCAAATTTTATCAAAAAATGTCAAAAAATTCAATTTCCAAAAAGCATCCTAACAAAATCATTAAAAAACTAAAACAAAAAACACATTGATTCAACCTACCCACCCTGTTTGTACTAGGATTTCTCAAGATTTCTGAAGTTCTGAACATGTGAACACTAACAGGATCACAAGCTTATGTAAAAAAAAAAAAAGATAATTTTATTAATGTCTAACAATTAACAACAAAATTAGGTCCATGACTCCATAGGACTGTGATAGTACATTGAGTTCCAATATGAAAGCATCTCCTGAAACAATTCTAAGAGTAACGAGATATTAAGTTCTAAGAACAAGTTAGAAACTAGGGGCTAAATGTCTAGCTAAGAGATAGTATAAGATAAGGTGCTGGTATAAAGTGGACTGAACACTATATATTTCTTTATATGTAGAGTGAACCAATAAATGTAGAGAAAACTTCGGGATATGCAATTCAGTAGTGGGATGAACTAGTAAATGTGAACACCAACAGTGAACTTCAAAGTCCAAATCAGTGAATAGTAATGCTATAAAAAGAACTTCAAAGTTCGAACCAGTGAATAGTAACATTAACACTCAACTCCAAATTTCAAACCAGCAAAGAAAACATGGTGATCCTTAACGCAGATGCTCTCAGCCTATGCCTAGTGAATGAACTAAAGAATCTACCAGGTATTTAGAGTCTAGACACCTATATTCTTTGTTTGCAATCTGCCTATTTGCTCAGAATTCTTTAAGATTTGAGGAGCGTGTACATGTGCAACTGCATACCCTGTGTCCTTCTCAAAATATATATAGACTAGGACAGAGTTAAAGAAATGGCAACATCAAGATTTAAAACCCCCAAAACAAACATATATACATACCTGCAAGTAAAAAAGAGAGCATCACACTAGAATTTAACCACAAAACCTTTTCTAGTAGCCTCCAGAGATATTTTTCATCTGACATATATGTGTACCTTTTTGTAAAGGTTTAAAGCAACTAAAGTTTTGCAGAGATTTTATGTTTTTTGTTTTAAAGAAGGCTGGTTTTGAATAGTCAATTAATTCTGAAAAATGATATTTCAAAAGTCCAAACTTCAAAAGAAGACATAGACTGCTTTTGAATTCTTAATTAATCCAAAAAATTTAAAACTCTTTTTTGGATATTGCTTGGTGGACAAGTAATATTGGAAGAAGCCTTTGGAGGCTAGTGTGGACATCATGTGATTGCTTGGACCATTTGATTGGTTAAAGACCATTTGAAGAGGAGCCAATTTCAGCAACCAAGCAGAGAGCAGCATGAAGGACCATATAGTTGAAGGGGAGCCAAGTTCAGCAACCAATTAGAGAGCAGCATGAAGGTCTGTACAAGGCACATCCATACAGTCGTATGAATCCGTACGAACAAGTTCCATGCAATCATACATATTACAGACACCTTGTACAGCAAGAAGTTTACTTGATTTTTGGCAAGCAATTTTCCTCAGTAAGTGTGTAGATTTGTTTCAATTTGAATGTATCATTCAATTGTTAGTTTGATTGTTTGTGGAGGTTTCTTTGTAAGCTTTGAATTATTAATGAAAGGTCAATTTGAAGGAGTAAATTATTTTTGTATTGTGTTTTTCTTCCGTTGTTTACTTTCCACCAGTATTTGTAATTGTTCATTTTTACAAGATTATAACAATATATCTTATTTGCAAATAAACAATAGGATCTCTAGAAGAAATACAAAGCACATAAACAAAGAACACAATAATTGATCCTAAGAAACTCAATCAAGAAAAACCCAACAAACCCTTCATATAGATATAATGACTTATGAGAATAAAGAGAGAGAGAGAGAGAGAGAGAGAGAGAGAGAGAGAGAGAATGTCTCTCTAAGATATAACCTCTTCCTTGTGTAATATCGAACTTGCTTGTTGTGAGTGTGTGTCTCAAATGAGGAGTGCGGCCCCTCTATTTATACTTGTTTTCTAGGTGACTTTTCCTTATGGGTCTGACTTGTCTTTTTGTGTGGATAAAGTACAATATCATTTTATTTCTTGAGTTGATATTAAAAATACAATATAACATTATTATTTTTAGTGTTTTACATGACATATACAACAAGATAAATACAATAAGAATATATTCTGAAGTTGCATCTTAATTCAACAAGGACTGTGGAAAGTGTAAAATCTGTTTAGTATTGAAATTTTTGCTTCAGCATTCAAAGCCAAGATCATTTTGGATGACTGTATAAACAAGTTCTTTTGATAGGTTTAAACTTTAAAGCTTGTAGTTTTGAAAAAGAGAGATCTACCATCAGGAGCGTCAAAAAGGAAACTTGCTATGTATATTTGTTTTCTTCTTTAAATATTAGTAGTATTTCATATAATTTTTTTCTTGGAAGATATAAACCAAAAAAATTAACTTTCACAAAACATTAAAATAAGATCATGCATTCAACTAATTTCAACAAAAAAGAATGCCCACCAAAACTCAACATTACATTTCTAGATGAATAAGGAAGATGAATTTAAAATCAGTTGTTCTTGGAAACCTGCAATTAATGGTCTTTGTTTAAGACATTGCAGAAGTCAGGTTATGTCTAGAAACTATCCTATGCAAGGAAAGAAATTAAAGGCCTGGAAACTATCTTATGCAAGGCAAGAAATTGATAATTTAACTAAATATAAGGATAATTTTGGAGCTATAGAACAAAATTCAAAAGTGTAAAATTAGAAATTGTAGGCATGGAAACTATCCTATGCAGCTTACAGTCAATATTTTTGCAATAGAAATGTGGGTTGCATCTTTGCAACAGGTTGCTAGGAAATAGAAAATACATATCTGAACATTGTATGCCTACTGTATATAAAATACACAAATTAAACCTTTGTTGCAAAACTCAGACTCACCAAAAACTAAAAGGGGATTGATCATCATCTTATGAAATCAATAAACTATGTAAAATATTGGTAAAAACTTGGCAAGCATTCAAAAAAAATATATTCAATTTGTCAGTTAAATTTAAATAGAAACTAACAGCACTCGTGATCCATAGTCCATAGTTATAGTCCATGAAATATTTATTGAGATTGATTAATTTGTAGTGAGAAATAAGATATCACAGAGAGAAGAATCACCTAAATGGGAGATTTTTTTTTTCATTCAAAGACCTTTTTGAAAAATTTGGGAGCTTTTCAAAAAATAGGCAAAATTGAGAGTTTTTGATGCCGTAGTTTTTGCTCTAGTGAGATGGTAAAAAGTTATACTCCATACTTATGCTTGAGGATTGTGAATAAGAGACCCAGCCTCCATGAATCTAGCATTATGAGCTAAATTTCTTTCGAACTTGATATCTAAGGACCCCTCATTTGTGGAAGGTCTTAGTCAAGAAATATTGTAACATAATGGACAGAAAAAAGAATAATGGATTGTTGGAACTATGCATTGAGGGGATCTTAAACCCATTTATTTCTTTTTCCAGGAAGTGGTAAGCATCATTATGATCTAGGAAGATAGAGTAATGGAAGGGAAACACTTAAAGGGAAAGGAGGACCTTCAAAATATCAGACAATGGCTAATAGTAAAAAAGACTCCACCATGGCAGAATGGTTAATCTGGGGAAAAATAAATCCATCCTCTTCGATCAAAAGGAAGTGCCCTTCAGACTTTCTAGATATTCCCTGGGAGTTTCATATAGAAATGAATGATTTCTATTGGCTTTAAAAAGGTATACCCCATTTCAAACTAATCTGGAAGACAATCGTCTCTAGTGCATCTCAATTGACTCGTGCACACCAAATCAAGGATATAACTTTATTTAAGAACCATAGCAATTGAAAACCATAGTAGAGAAGCAGTTCAGTAATAAAAAAAAGAAATTCAAACCTTAAGAACATGAGACTTTAATTATTTAATTAGCAGGATCCTACGCTAAATAGATAAGTATTCAAGGTTCATGGATGTGGACGCAGGGACGGGAACAACTACAGGTACACGGATGCTATTTTTGAAATCAGTGTGTGTCAGGTTGCAGTGAAGGTGCATTGTGTGTGCATGTGTATATTAAAGAAAAACTAAAATTTAGGTAGAAAAGTAAAAACTTGAAACATAAAATCCTATGATATGAACTGTAAAACACTAAAACCAAACCCTGACCATTGAACAGAAGCACTTCCAAAATTATATAGTAGAATCACTTTCCAATTTATATGTCTCCGCCAAAACTTGGGGAAAATGATGCATAGTCGTGGAATTGCGAATTGAAGAATGTTGTAGGTGTACACTAGAAAGGAAAGAAATTGATAATTGTAACAAAAGATAAGGATAATTTTGGAGCTGTAAAACAAAAGTCAAAAGTGTAAAATCAAAGGTTAACTGCAATAAAGTTCAAGTTGCAACAAAAACTACTGCTGATTTGAATGTGAAAAATGCAAAAACTCAACAAAATTGTCTCACAGTAATCTATCTCACAAGAAATTTTAAATGGAAACAGTTTGCAATAGGATGGAAAAGGAAAGGAACCCTTGAAAGATTATGCAACCAAGAGAGGTACATCTAGTTCTTTCTGTAGACTTTGCTAGCAAAATATAGGAGATTTGTAACTTGTTATGTTGTAAAAGAAAGAAAGTGCATCTTATCGTGAAAAATAGTGAGAATATTGTACAAGTTCCTTTGTCACCACCTCAATTTTTCAAACAACAACATCAAAAGTAATTGGAATAAGAGATTGCAAATCTATAGGAGAAATAAGTTTCAAAATTCACAGGGTAAGAGTAGAATGTTGAAATTGGACTACAACCAATTGCAATATCAATAACTTCTAGGATACTCTTGTGAACCTATTGGCTCTAAGTGCTACTATTATTCATTTGTTAGATTGTATGAGTGGCATTAAATTTCAATTTCTGAAAGCACAACATACCACCACTTAACACTTCAACTGAATTAGAGCTAGATTGAAGTTAAATTATTGTTGGATTTGGCAATAATTTAAGTTCCATATTAAATTGCAATACAGTAAAGTTTAAACAAGGAAGCATGAACATAGTAATTGGATCTCATGTCTTGTTCCAATGCAGCTTGACGTTCTGATGGTGTGCATCTTGCTATATCCTTAGCATTTAAATTTAAACATGTTCCTGCTCCCTAAAATATTATACAAGAAAACAAAAGGAGGGGATTAGATATATTGGCAAATAAGAAGAGGAAACAAAATTTCGATCTGTATTTTATAAATAAAATATCAATAAATGAGAAAAGAAATCATTTACCATTAATTCTTTTTAACCTTCTTCTACTAGGGAAATAGAGTTAACTTTTCTTACTAATTTGATACTTGTTTTGGGAAAAGATTCTAGAAAAATACAGTAGACATTAGACGAAAATTGGACTGGATATAATTGATGCACAGTAGTGACCTCCTCACCTTCCTTGCTGTCTTCCCAGCTTTAGCAAGCAATATGTCCCAGTTTGGAGAGGCCCCTTTGTTATCTGAAGCACTGCATAAAAGCAAACTGTGAAATACAATTCCACCAAAATAGAAAGTCTTGTAGATCTAAATTTATTATACCATCAAGTATCCTTTTAGAATTGATAAGAAATATTGCAACATCAACGTATTGTACTAAATGCATCAGCAATCAAAAAAATATAAGACTACAATTATAGGATACATATTCAACTCAGAGAGATTTGGTCATTTTGTATGATCATATTTTTAAGTCTGTACAGTAAGCCTTTAAAGGCAATATTGTTAGTGTAGCTAGGGTTTTCACCCTAGCTTGTGCTAATGAGCACCTACTAAGGAATCTGGAATC
>LPNX010590519.1:32436-45183 GCA_001517045.1 Pseudotsuga menziesii | reverse complement strand
TACTTTCTAATCATTTGAAAAGTAGAAGTAGAAATTGGTGCATTCATAATATTTTGACTTGAATGAAGTCTTTCTCGTTGCATGATTGATGGATGTGTCATTTCACTTGCTTTTGAACTGAGCAATTCTGAAAACGAGAATAAGAAATTATTAGCATAAATCAAAATGAAATTATAATTATAAACATCGTCATTTAATATTCTATTAAAATTTGAAAATATCATATAGTCTAACAATACTAAATTAGAATAAATAAGATATAAAACTACCATACCAACTTGAGTAGGCTTTGATTGTGTACCACTTGCTTCTTATTTTTTCTTAGATGCTTTAATTGTAGTTTCATTTGCATCAGATTCAATAGTATCTGGAAACAATAGTAGAAAAAATTGTTTGCAATGGTTAAAGAAAACATGAAATATCAAACATTAATAATCTACCATATAATACATCATTTTAATTCACATGCAGAAGAACAAAGAATTTTTCATTCACATGCAGAAGAACAAGGAATTTTATGTGCTATGGAAGTTTACTACCCACATAATGATATATCAAAGTTCATCTAGTGTGAAATTGCATACTAGAATATAGTATAATTATTTGTAAATAACTAAATTTGAAAATGCCATACCAACTGTTGGAGACTTTTGTATTGTCATATTTGTATTATTTCTTTTCCTTGATGATTTCTTTGAAATTTCATTTGCATCATGGTTCTTAGCATCTGAAAACATTTGTAGAAAATATTACGGTAGTTTTGAAAACAATTATAAGCATCAATTAAAGAGTAATATGAAAAAATATTTTATAACATCTCAATTCATACATATGAAGAAGATAAAGAACTCTAACCTTTTGAAGTCGCTTCTTTTGTAATTTTACTCGCATCAAACTCCATTGTTTCTGGAAAAAAAACGAAAAAAACTATTACCACAATTTCAAATTATTGAAAGAAACATGAATTCAAAAATATTATAAATGCACGCATCATTCTATTTGTAAGTATATGTACAAAAACAATTGTGGAGGTCATTATAATAGCTAATCATGATGATCACTAAATGGCTCATGATAATAGCTAATCATAGTGTTAGCATACATAAGGTAATTTTTCATCCAACATAACCACATTATGATCAAATACATTGCACCATTATGGAAATTTATTTCGAGTTAGTTTACCTTATAAGAAAATTGCATGGAGAATGAAAGTTAATATGTGTTAGCTTTCTTATGGTAGTTTTCCATCTAGCACAACCACATTGTCATCAAATAAGAGATTCTATCTGAACATACATTTCAATTTGTTAGAGCGAAAGATAACTCCATGATATTTGCTTTCACTCATCGTGCCAAGTTGTTAGAGTGAAAGCTAACTCCATGACCATGACAAAAATTAAGTTGGAGTTGGCTTCCGCTCTAACAACTTGGCATGATGAGTGAAAAAAAATGTGTGTTATTTTTCATAAGGTAGTTTCTATTTAACACAACCACAATGTCATCAATCACATTGCATCATGATGGATATCTAAATGGAGTTAGTTTTCATTCTTCAAACAATACACAATGTATGTTAGGTTTCATAGGGTAGTTTTCCATCTAGCACAACCACATTGTCATCAATCACATTGCACCATGGTGGAAATCTAGTTGGAGTTAGCTTTCATTCTTAAACCATTACACGATAAGTGAAAGTTAATGTGTGTTACCTTTCATAAGGTAGTTTTCCATATAACACAACCACATTGTCATCAGTCGCATTGCACCATGATGAAAATCTAGCTGGAGTTAGATTTCGTTCCTAAAAAATTGCATGGTGAGTGAAAGCTAATGTGTGTTAGTTTTCATAAAGTATTTTTCCATCTAAAACAGGCACATTTTCATCAAATACATTACACCATGATGCAAATCTAGCTAGATTCGGTTTTCCTTCTAACAACATGGCACGACGAGTAAAAGCCATGTGTGTTAACTCATTACACCATGATGAAAATCTAGTTGGAGTTAGTTTTCCTTCTAACTACATGGCACGATAAGTGAAAGTTAATGTGTGTTACCTTCGTAAGGTAGTTTTCTATCTAAGAATATGGCACAATGAGTAAAAGCTTATGTGTGTTGGCTGATTTCACCATTATGAAAATCTAGCTGGGGTTAGCTTTCCTTTTAACTACATGGCACGATGAGTAAAAGATTATGTGTGTTAGCTCATTGCACCATGATGGAAATCTAGCTGGAGTTAGTTTCCTACTAACATGGCATGATGAGTGAAAGCTAATGTGAATTATCTTTTGTAAGATAGTTTTTCATCTAAAAAAACCACATCGTCATCAATCACATTGCACCGTGATGAAAATCTAGCTGTAGTTAGCTTTAATATTTAAATCATTGCACTGTGAGTGAAATCTAATGTGTGTAAGCCTTCATCGGGTATTTTTCCATCTAGCACGACCACATTGTCATCAATCACAATGTACCATGATGGAAATCTAGCTAGAGTTAACTTTTCTTCTAACTACATGGGACAATGAGTGAAATCTAATGTGCGTTAGCTTTCATAAGGTAGTTTTCCATCTAACACAACCACATCGTCATCGATCACATTGCACCGTGATGAAAATCTAGCTAGAGTTAGATTTCGTCTTTAAATCATTGCACGGTAAGTGACATCTAATGTGTGTTAGTATTCATAATGTAGTTTTACATCTGGCACAACCATATTGTCATCAATCACAATGCACCATGATGAAAATCCAGATTGAGTTAGATTTCGTTCTTAAAACATTGCACAATAAGTAAAACTAATGTATGCTAGCTTTCATAGGGTATTTTTCCATCTAACACGGTCACGTTGTTATCAAATACATTACACCGTGATGGAAATCTAGCTTGAGTTAGCTTTCCTTCTAATAACATGGCACTATAAGGGAAAGCTTATGTGTGTTAGCTCCTTACACCATGATGGAAATCTAGCTGGAGTTAGCTTTTATTTTAACAACATGGCACGATTAGTGAAAACTAATGTGTGTCAATTTTCATAAGGGAGTTTTCTATGTAATAAAACCACATTGTCATCAAGGACATTGCGTCGTTTTGGAAATCTAGCTGAAGTTAGATTTCCGAAAAAACCACATCGTCATCAATCACATTGCACCGTGATGCAAATCTAGTTGGAGTTAGCTTTAATATTTAAATCATTGCACGGTGAGTGAAATCTAATGTGTGTAAGCCTTCATCGGGTATTTTTCATCTAACGTGACCACATTGTCATCAATCACAATGTACCATGATGGAAATCTAGTTGGAGTTAACTTTTCTTCTAACTACATGGGACAATGAGTGAAATCTAATGTGTGTTAGCTTTCATAAGGTAGTTTTCCATCTAACACAACCACGTCGTCATCGATCACATTGCACCGTGATCGAAATCTAGCTAGAGTTAGATTTCGTCCTTAATTAATTGCACAGTAAGTGATATCTAATGTGTGTTAGTGTAACATCCCTCGCCACCTCGACCTAGAGCTCACAGTGTAAGTAAACATCACTGTAAGTATCCACTATAAACCTCTGTCAAGTTATGGTTATAAATGATAAGGTTAACGACTGAAAGCTTCAAGCGACTAAAAACGACATTTTGCGACAAACCCACTAGGGGGAAAGGGCTTTCCGGAAAAGGGGAACTAAGAAACTCAATGAAATAAATAGTTGTGTGCTTGTAAATACTAAGAGAATAAGGAGTAGTGTTTAATCACTAGCATGGCAGTCTTTGGTATATAAAGTGGAGTCAATTAAGAAAAACAATGCTTTAATTATTAAAACAAGGGAACCATGCAACGGTTGAAGTATGAAGAGCTAACTCTTATATTAATTTACATGATGCCTTTTTATAGTTGAAAAAACTCTTTTACACCACATTATATATGTGCTAAAATAATTCAAGGCTCGTACGGCAATTACTCTTTAACAGATATATATTTATATATATATTAAAAGAAAAAGCATATTGATACAGAACCCTTATTAAAGGAAAAACCTTTAGAAAATCATAATCCCTTCCCTTCATATATTATGGAGCATCATATTATGCTATATGTATATATAGAATGGAACACTATTTTTAATATGTGAATAATATAATAATGTGTAGTTTTCATATGAGAACTTTATATTATAGAAATGGGAATGTGCCACTTTTTTCCCAAATGCTCTACACCTTTAAAAAGGGTTAAAGTAGTTAAATGGAAAGGGGAGTGCAAATGAAGAAAAAACTAATATGAATTTTAGAAAGGTTAAATTTATACTAAAAGTAAAAGCTGGGATGAATAATTAGAAAGGTTGAATATATTAACAGTAAAAGCTAAGATAAATAAATTAGAAATGTTAAATATACTAAAAGAGAAACGAGTTAGTTGTCAAGTTATGGGAAATATCATTTATCCCACATGCATGGGAAGAGAAGAATTGGAGGGCCCTGTAACCTTTTTAAGGAAGTTAAAAAAATACAAGAGAAAAAAGAAAAACAGCTCTCAAAAGGGAGGGAAGGAATGCTTCTCGATATTGTCCACCAGAACGCTGCTTATGGTAGTTCATGTTTTTGTGAATGCCTCTTGATATGATCCAAGGGAATGCTTTGTATGAGGTATGAGGTTATTTTCGTTATAGTTTTGATGCCTGTGTTTTCACTAAGATGGTATGAAATCGTATTATAGTTGAACTTTGATGCTAGATCTGTAGCTTCTTGTTATGAATCAATCTATTAAGATCATTTCCATCAAGGCCAAACATGTATCTTTGTGATTATAAATCGTTTTGTGGAAACCAATCCAGCCCAGGTTAAATCTGTAGTTTTTGTGGATATACAATCGATTATTAAACCCTTTGTTGAGTACATAAATCGTAGGTAAAAATATGTGGGATATGTTTTTCTTTATCTTTATGTTATTGGAATCACATCCGTGAGATCTGGAGTTACGACCATCGATTTAAAAATATGCTTCTGAAAATCAAAACTGGAAAGGAAAACGTTGGTTTTATATTCCATTTCCAAATCTGAATGTGAAAAACGTTGGTTTTATCATTGCCAGATCTGAATGTCAAATGTTAGTTTTATCTCATTGCCAAATCTAAATGTCAAAACGTTGGTTTTATATCCATCGGCAAATGTGAATGTGAAAACGTTGGTTTTATCTCATTGCCAGATCTGAATGTCAAACGTTGGTTTTATATTCCATTGTCAGATCTGAATGTGAAAATGCGGTTTTATCTCATTGTCAGATCTGAATGTCAAACATTGGTTTTATATTCCATTGTTGGATATTAATGGGAAAAACGCTGGTTTTATCTCATTGCTAGATCTGAATGTCAAACGTTGGTTTTATATTCCATTGTCAGATATGAATGTGAAAACGCTGGTTTTATCTCATTGTCAGATCTGAATGTCAAACATTGGTTTTATATTCCATTGTTGGATCTTAATGGGAAAAACGTTGGTTTTATCTCATTGCCAGATCTGAATGTCAAACGTTGGTTTTATATTCCATTGTCAGATCTGAATGTGAAAACGTTGGTTTTATCTCATTGTCAGATCTGAATGTCAAACATTGGTTTTATATTCCATTGTTGGATCTGAATGGGAAAAACGCTGGTTTTATCTCATTGCCAGATCTGAATGTCAAACGTTGGTTTTATATTCCATTGTCATATCTGAATGTGAAAACGCTGGTTTTATCTCATTGTCAGATCTGAATGTCAAACATTGGTTTTATATTCCATTGTTGGATCTTAATGGGAAAAAAGCTGGTTTTATCTCATTGCCGGATCTAAATGTCAAAACGTTGGTTTTTTTTTTATCCATTGCCAGATCTGAATATGAAAACGTTGATTTTATCTCAATGCCAGATCTGAATGTCAAACATTGGATTCATATTCCATTGTCATATTTGGATGTGAAAATGTTGGTTTTATCTCATTGCCAGATCTGAATGTCAATGGTTGGTTTTAAATGTAAAAACGTTGGTTTAATATTCCATTTCCAGATCACCGATACCATATTCTGCGATCTATTAAATTTATCTTTGTTTGTTTTGGAAGTAGCTGCATACAAAAACCAAGCATTTCAATTACATTATTTTAAATACCAAATCTTTTATTCAAAAGATTGTCAATCGTGTAAAAGTCAAGTTTTACTCTTAGTCTCTATGAGTGAGCGTGAAACTCATTAATGGAGAATTAGCTTTGGTATTAAGAGTTAAGTTAATATTTAAAAGGGATAAAAGAATTAATATTGCTTAAGAGTCAAGTGTTGATATTTTTAAGTAATATATATAAAAAGTACCATTTAATCACGGCAAAAGTAACTCTTTAGATATCTTTTAATAATTTGTGGGGAGAGTTATTGTAAGTATTAGTTGAATTATTAGTTAATACTTTTTGAAGGTATTAAGATTTATGAAAATGTTTTATCGCAATAATATATTAATAAGTTAAAGGTTGAAGTGTAATTAAAAGGATAATAATTATATTACTTTCTTATGTTTAACATAAGGATTTTAATTAAGGGTTTATATCTCAACTTATTGAAGAAACATGAATAAATATCTAATTGGTTTGATGGAATTAATGGAATAATAACAAGGAGTGTGATCTACCCCGTGTTTAAAAGAGTCTCATGTTGAAAACCTTACCTTAGTGGGTTCGTCGTCCAAGCTCGGGGGTGACCCTAGGCAGTATAACGCACGCCAGATAGAGTCAGTTGGTTGGGTGGAAAGTCGAAGTGAAGCTTTCAGTCGGTCCAGTCTTTTAACTTAGAAAGTGAAGTTTTTATTTACTAGTTGTTAGTGCTAGTCGATAAAGTGGCGAGCTGCATTTATAAAATGAGTTTATATTTTTCCTCTTTGAATAGTTGAATAATTTAATGCTAAGTTGTGAAGTGCAGGGAAGGATTTGTGATGAGGATGCGGATGATGAAAGTATGGTACTGCACCATACAGTATATATGCATTCGATCATGAAATAGATTATTTTATTCTATTCATCAAACTATAAAGTATGGTACTGCACCATACAGTATATATGCATTCGATTATGAAATAGATTATTTTATTCTATTCATCAAACTGTAACTGTCTAACCCTGTTGTATCTTAACAGCTGCCTCCGGGATTCTTGTCCCTTCGCTGGTTGCTTATGCTTGGAAGAGCAATGCTTGCTATAAGTTTGGTGTTATGGTTTTTAGTCATGCATAATTTAAAGCTTGTTGGTATAGTATTATGTGAGAAAGACATTATACATGTCATGCCTTTGTTAACTATGGCTATTGTGGGTGTATAGGAGTAATGATGTGCTTGCAGAACAAATAGTTGAGTCATCCTACAAAATAAAAATGGGCTCAAGTTAAACATAAATGAACTCAAGATGATTATAAACGGGCATAACCTTTACGCACTTGTATATGTTCCTATATAGCCTGAATATAAAGTAAGTGGCATGTGGATGTAGAGATAATAACCTCCTGTAGTTTGTAATATGATTTGGCCTTTACTCCTAGATTGGTTTAGGAGGATGGCAATATGGCATAAGGATCTCATGGGGAAAAATACAGAATATGTATGTTATCTTTTCGTATTCCTTAAGGGTGTTTTAGGATTAAGCAACGAAAAATGAGTTTAAATTGGCATAACTAAATCATCCTAATGTAGAATGAAACAGTTTTGCATTCCTTCTAAGTATCAATTCCAGCTCATTTGGGATGTCACAATTGGAGTGTTCTTGACATTGTTATCTTAGGTGCTTTTGGTATCTTACCTTTTTGTCCTCATGATGAGGAAGACGTAGAAAGTCTTATTATGTATGAACTAAATCTATGTATGAATTGAATCTAAGAACGGTTGTTTATGAAAGATTGCTTCTTAATCCTTAATTTTGTATAGGAAGGTAATACTGCAAAAAGATAATTGGAATAATGTTACTGTTATCTTACAAATTTATGGTATGCACAGTAAGCCGTCTTTAGGGAACCATGATGATGACATGTTGTGAATTACGTTAAAGATAATTCTCAAATGATTGTTTACAATGTGCATGAATCTTTCTTAACAAGGTTACTACTAACAGATTTGACTCCTCTGTAGTAATAGTGTAAACATAAAAACAAAATCTCTGCACACATTGGCACCTAGGTATAAGAGGGGCACTACAGTTAGTATTCATAATGTAGTTTTACATCTGGCACAACCATATTGTCATCAATCACAATGCACCATGATGAAAATCTATCTTGAGTTAGCTTTCGTTCTTAAAACATTGCACAATGAGTAAAACTAATGTATGCTAGCTTTCATAAGGTAGTTTTCCATCTAACACGACCACATTGTTATCAAATGGATTACACCGTGATGGAAATATAGCTTGAGTTAGCTTTCCTTCTGACAACATGGCACTATAAGAGAAATCTTATGTGTGTTAGCTCATTACACCATGATGAAAATCTAGTTGGTGTTAGCTTTTATTTTAACAACATGGAACGATTAGTGAAAACTAATGTGTGTCTGCTTTCATAAGGGAGTTTTCTATGTAATAAAACCACATTGTCATCAAGGACATTGCGTCGTTTTGGAAATCTAGCTGGAGTTAGATTTCCAAAAAAACCACATCATCATCAATCACGTTGCACTGTGATGGAAATCTAGCTAGAGTTAGCTTTAATATTTAAATCATTGCACGGTGAGTAAAATCTAATGTGTGTAAGCCTTCATCGGGTATTTTTCCATCTAGCACGACCACATTGTCATCAATCACAATGTACCATGATGGAAATCTAGCTGGAGTTAACTTTTCTTCTAACTACATGGGACAATGAGTGAAATCTAATGTGCATTAGCTTTCATGACGTATTTTTCCATCTAACACAACCACATCGTCATCGATCACATTGCACCATGATGGAAATATAGCTAGAGTTAGATTTCGTCTTTAAATCATTGCATGGTAAGTGACATCTAATGTATGTTAGTATTCATAATGTAGTTTTACATCTGGCACAACCATATTGTCATCAATCACAATGCACCATGATGAAAATATATCTTGAGTTAGCTTTCATTCTTAAAACATTGCACAATGAGTAAAACTAATGTATGCTAGCTTTCATAAGGTAGTTTTCCATCTAACACGACCACATTGTTATCAAATAGATTACACCATGATGGAAATCTAGCTTGAGTTAGCTTTCCATCTAACAAAATGGCACTATAAGGGAAAGCTTATGTGCGTTAGCTCATTACACCATAATGAAAATCTAGCTGGAGATAGCTTTTATTTTAACAACATGGCACGATTAGTGAAACCTAATGTGTGTTCGCTTTCATAAGGGAGTTTTCTATGTAATATAACCACATTGTCATCAAGGACATTGCGTCGTTTTGGAAATCTAGCTGGAGTTAGATTTCATCATTAAATAGTTGCATGGTGAGGGAAATCTAATGTGTAAGCTTTCATAGTGTAGTTTTTCATCTAGCACAACCACATTGTCATCAATCACAATGCACCATGATGGAAATCTAGCTGAAGTTAACTTTTGTTCTTAAAACATTGCACACTGAGTAAACCTAATGTTTGTTAGCTTTTATAAGGTAGTTTCCATCTAACACAACCACATTGTCATCAAATACAGTACACCATGATGGAAATCTAGCTAGAGTTAGCTTTCCTTCTAACAACATGGCACTATAAGGGAAAGCTTATGTGTGTTAGCTCATTACACCATGATAGAAATCTAGTTGGAGTTAGCTTTCATTTTAACAACAGGGCACAATGAGTGAAAACTAATGTGTGTTAGCTATCATAAGGTAGTTTTTCATGTAACACAACCACATTGTCATCAATCACATTGCACCATGTTAGAGATCTAGCTGGAGTTAGCTTTCATCCTTAAATCATTGCACGGTGAGTGAAATCTAATGGGTGTAAGCTTTCATAGTGTATTTTTTCATCTAGCACAACCACATTATCATCAATCACAATGCACCATGATGGAAATCTAGTTGGAGTTAGCTTTCGTTCTTAAAACATTGCATGGTGAGTAAAGCTAATGTCTATTAGCCTTCATAATGTAGTTTTTCATCTAACACAACCACATTGTCATCAAATACATTACACCATGATGAAAATCTACTTGGAGTTAGCTTTCCTTCTAACAACATGGCACTATAAATGAAAGCTTATGTGTGTTAGCTCATTACACCATGATGAAAATCTAGTTGGAGTTAGCTTTATTTTAACAACATGGCACGATAAGTGAAAGCTAATGTGTATTAGCTTTCCTAAGGTAGTTTTACATCTAACACAACCACATTGTCACATTGCACCATGATGGAAATCTAGCTGGAGTTATCTTTCAACATTAAATCTTTACACGGTGAGTGAAATCTAATGTGTGTTAACTTTCATAATGTATTTTTCTATATAACACAACCACACTATCATTAATCAAAATGCACCATTTTGGAAATCTAGCTAGAGTTAGCTTTCGTTCTTAAAACATTGCATGGTGAGTAATAAATGATGTGTGTTAGCTTTTGTAAGGTAGTTTTCTATCTAACACAGCCACAATGTCATCAAATACATTACACCATGATGCAAATCTAGCTGGAGTTAGCTTTCCTTCTAAAAACATGGCACAATGAGTGAAAGATAATGTGTGTTAGCTTACATAACATAGTTTTCCATATAACACAACACATTATCATTGATCACATTGCACCGTGATGGAAATCAAGTTGGAGTTAGCTTTCATCCTTAAATCATTGCACGATGAGTGAAATCTAATGTGTGTTAGATTTTATAATGTAGTTTTTCATCTAGCACAACCACATTGTCATCAATCACAATGCACAATGATGGAAATCTAACTAGAGTTAGTTTTTGTTCTTAAAACATTGCAGGGTCAGTAAAGCTAATGTATGTTAGCTTTCGTAAGGTAGTTTTCCATCTAACACAGCCACATTGTTATCAAATACATTACACCATGATAAAAATATAGCTGGAGTTAGATTTCATTCATTTCTAGGAGAGTACATTGTGTCATCTACTATTACAGCCCAGTTGGATATGATTGCCTTCCTCATTGTGGTGGTAAGAGGAAATTCAATGATGTAAAGGATTACTCTTTGTGCATTATATTGACTTATAAAGCTAAGCCTTTTGAAACAAAAACAAAAAAGTATTTACTAGTTTCATCCAACCTCCCCTCCAAGCATATAGGACATTTCCAAATTGAAATATTCATCTCTATGAGAAGAACTAGAAAACCTGCTGGTTATCTTTATAATTTTATTTCCTGAAGTCACATATACTGAACAAAAGGAGACCCAAGCTCCAAAACTTCTCATAAAATTCCATATTGTGCACCTGTATTAAGTTAAATTCCATAGATATATGGAGCAAACGCTTTGTTGGATTTCACTTGTGTAATGCTTCAAGGATTCAAATTGACTGAAGGATCCAAATGCTACTACAATAATTGCTTCACAATCTACCATGCAAACCTATCCAAACTTGCCATGAGTGCCCCACACAGGTTGAACAATACTCCAAAGAAGGCATGAATGGTCACACAAGTAAATCACCCCCTATAGGGATTTCGTTTCATACACATGAATCCCTAACACACATCAAACCTATATTTTTTAAGGATTTTATGACTATTGTTTATACTTTTGTCACCTTTTCTAATGCAAAAGGCTATATCAAATTTTTATATTGTTATTCTAGGGCACACAATGCACTCAAAACCACTCCAAATAGTTTGTAAATGAGAATTGAGTTCTCTTACCATCCTTGCTCATGCCCAAAATTGGAGCTTTAACCATCAAAATTGGACTAGAACTTACCAAAGCTAGTTTAATGTTGTTATTCATCACCTTTTAAGACTGAAACATGCCCAAAAATGTATTTCAACGCTTAGATTCAGCCCATATTCAAAGGTTATGTCTTGTTACTGCTAATTTATAGTCGAAAATGATCCCCACAAGACAATTGCGAAATCTTTCCTAAAGGCTTCCTGGCCAACTCAGCAGTAACCCCCAAGTAAGTATCTTCAACTTTGTCCAATACATATGCCGCCTTCTCAGCACTGCAGGTTATGGTTTCTTGCGGAGCTAAACTTGAACTCAAACTATATATATGTGTAACTTTTCATTTCGATGGGTTATCCTAAGTGCTCATTACCCGCGTAAAAACTTATATAAAACCCAAAGAATCCATGTTTTTTTTGTGGGGGCGGACGTACATATTTCGAAACCTTCTCATTTTAGGGTTACAGGCCAGGAGGGAGAGGTTGCAGAACAAAAATAAAGTTTCCCTCTGATGGGTATGAATGCCTTTGGACCCTTTCCCCCACTTCCATAGCTGACTAGTAAGGCTCTGGATCCATATCTACTCACTTTGCTACTTGGATTGGCTTATATCCTTGGTTACTCAGCTTGGTTACCACCCTATACTCCCTAAATAAAAACAACCCATTTAACCCATTTGCATCTTATTCCAAAATATCAAATTTTCAACATCTTGGCGCTTCAAAATATCAAAGTTTTGTGTTTTCTTCTTTGAGAAAGCACCATTTTACTTCATTGCCTCCTATTCACCCTCCTTAAGTGTCTTTCTCTCTTTCATGAAAATGAACAGATAAAGCATAATGAATCTGCTAACTGCCAACTTTGTTTTACCATCCACCAATTGATAAAACCCTGAT
>LPNX010590519.1:0-19981 GCA_001517045.1 Pseudotsuga menziesii | reverse complement strand
ATTAAAGAAAGTTTGGAACTTAGAGCCCTAGATTCATGGTGAGGATGGTTGAATAATATGGTGGGAAAACTCTAAATTCTCAACACAAATCAAACTCACTCTAAATGGTTTCACAGCTCAATTATAATGCTCATTTTTAGATCTAGGTATTGAGACCGATTCTCCACGTGTCCTTGAATGACTCTTTTATGCAAGTTAAAGCTCATCGTAAAATCCAATCCAAGGCTCAGATTGATCTTTATGTGAATTTAATCTTACATTTAGTTGTAATTTTTTTTGTTACGAATGGGCATGCTTCCTTTATGAGTGAATGAAGAGCTAGTTTGGTTCTGGGTGAGTGGTTCGTTTGGAACTTGGTTCCTTTGTATGGCCTTCCAATGGCTAGGGGACACCGCTATAAATCGAAAAACAAAGGAAAATTTTCCCAAATGCACTTTGGGTTACTTCATTGGGGTCGATGGGCTCAACCCTTCCATAACCATACATGATTTCTATATAGGTGATCTCTTTAGTCAACACTGGCCCCATGTTTAGTTTTATAAATTACTTATTTCAAAGAGAAAATTAAGCCATCACACTCAATTCCTTTTATACTTTCATATTTTTAATATGACATGTGGACCATGCTTTACCCATTTGCATTCGTGTCAGAGACTGGATATGTAGGCTAGGTTATGCTATTGTATGCACTTGGGGGTTATTATTAAGACATGTAGATGGCCCTTTAGACTTTGATCTGATTATTCCCCTCAAGAAGAGTACGATCAATTTTCAATACCCATGTGGGCCTTCAAGTCCCTCAACTCACAATATTTCTCAATGGACCACTTTCCAAGGGATCTACAACCTTCATTGTCTCCCCTTAAAATCTTGGGAAATGATTACCAAACATGATCTCATACAACAACTTTTTCTAGAACTTAACTCAATGGGGTCATTGAGCAACATGGTGGCTCTAAATTGGTTCCCTTGGCCTCAAGCAGGTGGTTTAAAAATTTATGTCAAATAAGTGTATACCATATACCATCAAACAACTAAGGACCCACATTAGAGAGAGAGACGAGATTGAGATGCATTGTGCACATTATACTTGGTTGTCAACTCACACGACACATGATTAGGAGCTGGATTGGGTGTTGAGCCCAATTTGGTTTGGGTTTTGGAACTTAACTTGGATGGTATAACATGGGAGGTACTAAAACATGGTTGTCTTGTGAAATAATATAGAGATTGGCTAAGAACTAGTTTAAGTAGGAAATATGTGGTGCCTGGTACCAATTGGGGGTTCCCATTGGAATGGAGGACATTGTTGATTCATGGTAGGAAAACAACAATTTTTAAAATTTGTTCTTCGTTACTCAACCCTTATTGTTAATATTTATGTGGGTTTGTAGACTCAGAAAGATCAATACAAATGTAATTGTTCCTTGAGAAATATGGACTCATATCTTGGTTGATTTATGGGTAGATCCATTGCAATAAATTCAACTCTTTAATGCCGATCCCAAAAGTGTGGGTTTGTTAACCTTGTCAAATAGGGCATCTTGATATATTTAGTTTTCCTCAAGGGTGGATATCTTTTTAAATTGAGACCTATATCATGAGCTGTATATTGAGGCTGAACATGCCCATGGTTAGTTGCAATAATTTATAACTATTTAATAAGAGGATCCACCACATGAACTTCTTCATTAAAAGGCAGAAATGAAGAAGTCGAGCAACATTCCACATTGCTTGTAGAATCGGGACGCCGCATAGTCATCATTTTCATCATCATCCTTGTCATCATCACCATATTAAATAAAGTCACATACATAAAACATTATTGCCATCATTAATCATATTAAATAAATTAACATATATAAAATATCATTACCATCATCATCATCACTCCAAAATTACAATTTATATACCTAAATTCTAGTAATGAAAAATAAAAAATATTTGGCCTTCTAAAACACACATGTAAAAAGCACAATAAAAACACAAATACTAAAAATAACATTAAAATAAAAAATCATAAAAAATAAAACAAAATCATAAAAAAAAACACAAAATCATAAAAAAAACTCAAAATCAAAATGCACAACAAAGAACAAAACCTATGCCCAGTATGCAAGCCCGATTGCCATCCCTCCCCAACTGCTCTTCCTGTGTTTATGAGTTCTACGGTATAGCTAATAATACTCTACCTTGATTTCTGCATGTCCGACAGCTCCTCATACCTCCCTAATTAACAGTTCTATGGCATAGCTAAGAATACTCCATGTAACTGAATCGCTGGGACGAACGGTGACTGAGAACATCTCATGCCCTAGCACCGACATGCCGACACAACACATAGAACTCACAATGAAAAAGCATTGAGAACCCACGGTGATAAAGAGCTGAAGTGTTGAAGAGGACCAATTTATTCAAATCTGGATCGAACCTAATCAGGTAATTTTTATTGAGAATTCATGCCATGTATTTGAAGTAATGTCTAAAAAAATTGAATACTGCCTAAATAGTTTCTAGAGTTAATGAATATTGCAACTTTTCCTGATGTAATTTCTCTCAGCACTATCCATACAATTGAGTGAACAATACTCAAAGCTTGGTCAAAATTTATCGTGAATGTTGTCAGTCATGAATCGTGAATGCTGTCAGTCCCCAATCGTGAATACTATCAAGAATCGTGATTTGTGAATCATGAATAATGTTTTCAAGCTCTCCCATACTGTGAACATTAATTGCATCATGAGATTACTGCAGTCCCCAATCATGGATGTGATAATCAAATTGCAGCATTGATGTCCCCAATCATGGATGTGATAATCTGATTCTACTTTACTATCATCTTGCTTAAGACTTGTGAATTATCCAATAAAGATGTGAACATGTATGCATTATGGTATTTGTGCGACTAATAAGTTTTGTTATAGCAATCATATGTACCTTTGCAATCATATAATTATATGGTGTGCCAAGAATCAAGTAACAAAAAATATAGGGAATCACCTACTATAAGTTCCACACCCGCACACAAATATACAAAGAAATGCAGAATCTTCAAACCAGATCAAAATCTCCATTTGTTTATGGTTTTTGAATTAGATCAATTTCCAACCAGGGAATCCATTTCCTGTATCAGTGGGGGTGGATCTGGTCGAAGGAATCATCAAGGTTTACATTGGACTTGTTTCTGATGAAAGGAAATAACTCGCTAGGGTCAGGCATCATTTTCATCCACCAGAAATGATTTCACCTTGAATCACAAACTGGAAAAGACAACGCATGAACTCTGGTTTTGTTAGGGGCAGGTAGGGGAAAGGGAAAGGAGGGCGCCACAGGAGAAGGACTCCTAAACCCTACAATCACAAAAACCCCAACTTAAGCATTTCACTTACTTGAGCATCATGTTTTAACATTTCAGAGAGAAGAGAGGCACATCCATTCTCATTTGAAACTAATATTCAAGATGTATAGTGATTTTTATTAAAAGTTAGAGGCATGTCAATTCCATTTCCCAGTGAGAAGGGCATACTGCACCTTGATACCAATCCACTGGAAGGTGAGTAACTCCAAACACAACCAATCTTGTTGTATACAGTGTATCATATGTTCTTGCATAAATGGAAGTGAGCTAGCATGGCTTGGTTTAAAGTTTAAACTTTCAATCAACATATAACAAATGTCTGAAGATCAATCTCATTCTCAATAGCATGCGTTTGTATGAAGAGTGTACAATCTCTTACATTTCCCTTGAGCATATATGACACATGGGAAGCTCCTGAAGTGTTCCAAAAGGAGTTTAGGGAGCATCCTCTATGCCTCAAGTCTATTTTTCAGAAAAATAATGTATTTAATATGTATACATATTTATACATAGTCTAAGACATGGTTTATATGCTCATTTAAGAAGAGCATGTTAACCATACCTAAGCCCTGCTTCTTCAGATGTTGGCTATACAGAATTTGAACTTTGAATGTAGATAGTGTATCAATGCTCATTGTTTTAGTTAGATACATATAGTCATTAGTCTGTTTTATTTTAGAGACAGCCTACAGGTGGTTGGAGAAATATGAATAACTGATGAGTGAACTTGTATCTGTTTATTGTAAAGCAATTGTATTTACTATTTAGCAGGCAATCATATTAAATCCCTAACTAATCAGGGTTCCCAAACTTCCAAATTTACAGGTATTTAGGATGTTTCCAAACATGTTTCCCTTTATTAGCAACCTATTTGTGGCATACAACCCCTGTTCAAATAGCCAAGAGGTTATCCAATATAGTGATGTCTTCTTTAATATAGGGCCTGGATGCGTTGAAGCAGAGTCTCAAGTAGCTACCAGCAATACACCACCGCCAGCAATTTTTTGCTTTGTCCAATCACCTAACACTTATCACTTCAACCTGGGCAAGGATTTCATGGTCCAAACTGGGCAAGGATTTCATGGTGCAGAGAGAGGAAATAGTGACCGTCTAAAATATCAACAACAAAAATACCCTGTTGATTACACAAAGGCCTGTAGATATGTTGTACGTAAAAATATTGGAGTTCAGGAACAAGAATGAAGAGATTTGTTCTCAACAGGAAAATGAGACTTAGTTCAAGCCTTGAACAAAGGTAGTTCAAGGGGGCACAAGACCGCCCCACTTGCAGCAATTGATGAAGTAGTATACAATAGGATTTCCAAGAAAGGCACAAGAAAGACACAAGAGATGAACTTGAAGGTAAGGGTGCTACCCACTTCTCCAGAACCCAATACTGAAACAATATACCAACAGCAGCAAGTTCTGCCTATGTCCAATGGCCCCACGTTTATCAGTTCAATCTGGGCATAACCTTGACCTTGGTTACCTTTTATGGGCTTCTTCAAAAGGGCATAACTTTGACATCTGGAGACATAAAAAGAAGAAGGTTGTGACTGTCTAAAACATATGACATGTCATTGCAAAAATCATGAGAATGAGCTTGGCCTCACTCTATTCATTGGATTTACATCGAAGCATACTTTGTTCAGGTTGAAAGAGATAAGCTTAAACCCATTTTCCCAACATATTTTCAAGAGGTCTGTATAAACTATAATCTTCTAAATATCACGTGTGCAAAAGGCCAAGAAACAAGGTGTTTCCTTCAGTATACATTGAAGGTGTTACACAACTTGCCTTTGATGATATAACACCACAAAGTCTAGATTTCCCTTATATTCAAGGTTTGAGTTTCTCTATTTATGATTTTGATTGTATGGATTGGTGATAAATTTCTAATAGGTATTTAGAAACTACATTGACTTTTATGAAAGCTTGATTGAGTCAGGTCTGGCAGAAGCAGGGATTATACCTAGTAAGTTATCTAATGACGTAACATGTAGCATCAGTGGCAAAGAGCAGAGTCACAGTTGTAACATGTTTTACCCAAACAGGTAATGCATAATTTTGGCAAGATTTTTCATCTATTTTTGTGAGCTAGCCTGTCAAAGAAATGCAATATCTGGATTCATTTCTCACCCACTGGTCTTTTTTCTTCCTTCCTATTGTCCTTTATCACGAGTGGACCTGGTGACCTGGAAAATTGTTGTAGAACACAATCACTTATCACAAATCGATAAAAGGGTATGACTGCAATGATAATGAGCCAAAAAAGTGGTTATAGCATGCACTTATATGTTAAAATTTTGCACAGATAATAACAAATGTTAATATCAACAATTACTACACAAATATTCATGCACTCTAGATAGGAATTTAAAAGATTGACCTGTTTGCAGTCCAGACATTAGAGAAGAAATCTGGGTTCCTTGATGTTCAGCGAATTTGCAAAGATGCATGGCCTGCTATTTTTATTGATGCTACAGCAGGAGATCAAAGTATTACACGGATCATTTGGTGAGTCAACTTTTACTTGTAAAGGCCTAGGGATCTTAGCTGTAAATAGTTAAAATGAAGTATATGAGTCAGTTAGGTTCCTTTCAAGGGGTTCAATTGTGTTTCATTTAATTCTAGAGGTAGAAAGCATGTCCTCTGTGTCCTCTGTGTCCCATGTCATTGTGTCATGTGACTTAGATAAAAAGGAAAACCTGCCCATTCACTATTTCAATAATTTCTGGTCATAAGTAGGAATAATAAATCAGATGGATAGTAAATGAATGAATGTTGTGGGTCAAAATAAAATCCAGTTTTAGTAAAATTGGTAACAAAGTCAGTGTGGGTCCTCAATAGGCTTCAAGTTCCAAATTTCAAAGACCATCTAGACATAATGGTAAATTAATTCTAGTTATGGACAAATTAAAGACTTCCTCGTGATACAAATCACAAATGAAGGCCCCTAAATGGTCGTTCAATGATGGAGAAATGAAAGACAAAATGGAAAAAATAAGGTGAAAAGACGGGCCTTCTGTTAGTTTCCCAGGGAATTTGTGCCTTGTCCAACGAATGGATAATGTTGGTAGCTATATGGGTAGGACAGGCCATGAGTGGCAATGCACCTTTGCATATTTCAGTTAGTCATGGTATTCAAAATTTCATTGATGCAAATAATACAAAATTTCTTTCCAGTATCTATGACATAGTTGGTGCAGCTAAAGCTTTTAAATATCTAGCTTGAGTGTTCTGTAACATAATAGGGTACATGATGTATGGAGGAACCTTTAGAAATGCCCATGAGTATGTGAACAATCCCATAGGTGACAAGCATGGCTCACATGTATAGTGGAGCCTTTGACATGGTATGTAACCTCTTGTTCTTTCCTGCACATAAGGTATGCTCCTAAAAATGTGAAAATAAATAACCCAACACATGAGGTCGGCCCAATTCAAAAATTCCAAATAAAAATAAAAATAAAAATTTTGACAAGTCGGATCCATAAAAATTCATAAAAAAATGTGTATAAATAGAGACAATGCGCCTCATTTTGGAGTGTGGAATTTCGAGAGCAGTGGACTGAGATTTTTTGGGTGATTGAGGCTATGGACTGAGGAAATTCGAAGGAGAAGTCCAATCATATACACAGACCCAAATGTTTGGAGAAGGATAACATATTTTGGGTTGGTGATGGAGGATTTTCTACACATGATGCAATCTCGAATGTTTTGCAGCATGCCCAAATTTTTTGCAGCAGTCCCGAATTTTGTTTGCAGAAACAGACTGAGGTGATCTCAGTGGTGACCAGTGCAGCAAGTGTCTTAAAAAAATAAATTGGGTGTTTTGTTTGTAGTTCTGACAAAGGAAATTCAGAATACACCAGTCAAAGCATGCATGAACAGTCTTAACTTGGAAGTGTTAAAACAGTCTGATTTCATGCTTGAATGAGGGTGAAGTTTGACCAATATATATAGTCTCGAATTCACACAGTCATCAACATTCTGAATTTCCTTTTGTGCCTAAATAGTTCAAGTTTTTTATTCCTTTCTCCACCGAAGTTGATGGTCAATCTATGTTGCAAACAGTCCAAGTTTTGACCAGCATATACTTACACAGTCGCAAGATTGATGATGCATACATAGTCCTAGTGGTGACACTATTGGAGGCTTATCCATAGTGCATAGTCCACAGTTCAAAATTGCTACTCATTCACACAGTATGAATCGATGTAAGATGCATGATGATGAGACCTTGATTATCATACCTTGAAATGATAAAAGCAGACCTTGGTGTGATGATGATGAGAGAAAAATTCCTTGGGTCATATTCTACTGCAACCATACACATCCCAGCATTTTCTTCAAGATTAAACAGTTAGGTCCTCTACAAACACGTACACAACCCCACATGTGATCTTGACATGCACTGATCAAGGTCTTCTACAGCAGACCAACACAGCCCAGTATGAAGATGATTCAAACCTAATACATATTCTATAATGGTGATGAGCATGCAATCCTATGATGATATATGTTGATGATGCTACCCTATACATGATGTACACTGTGATGGTACCCTATATATGATGCATATACTTTGATGATCATGCATACAAAACATGACAGCCCTAGGATGATGATGACTAGAATACACAGTCAAGCCTGAAAGTGATGTCCATTGGTGAAGAATGCGGTGGCATGTATACAGTGTATGTATGTATAGTGAAGTAGACTGTAGTGTATGAACAATTATACATACAATGGTGTATGAACAGTCATGAAGATGCATATGCACACTATGATGTTGATTATTTATGATGATGATGTATGCATGATGATGCATGCTAATCTATGATATATGTCTTATTAACTATCATAGCGCCTTGTACATGATGATGTGATGGTACCCTATTATGTTACAGACCTTGATGGAGGATTTGAAAACCTTGGGAATTGTTATCCAAACAATTGCATTGTAATTTTGGAGATTCACAAAGTATGTGCGATTGAAGCAGTTAGTAAGGCTGAGGGTAAACTATGGAGGTTGGGTACAAATCCATCAAAAAAATGAGCTACTTACCAGAAAGCCTAGCTATCCAACAATATCCGTGTGAACTTTGATGACTGACCATTGAAGTGGTAATAGGGTTCCCAAATTGATTCAACGTGAATTTACCAATAGGAAACACCATAAAAACAAAGACTGTTGGAGACATTTACCATCATACACACTCTTTTGGTCAAATTGGCCTAGTTAAACCACTATCCTAAGGTTAATTGACATCAGTGGAGCATTAATTGCCATCATCTAGTCACACCCACGCCTACCTATAGTCAAGGAGGCTAACTTAGCCTTCTCCTACAGTCAAGGAGGCTAACTGGAGCACTCCGGGGGTGATCTGTGTGACAGTAATGCACCTAATTGCTAACTGGTGGTTACAATCAGTTCAACCAGTCAGTTACAGTCAGTTAAGGTGCCTCCAGTCATTAAATATATTATTTAATGATTATTTATTATTATTTAATGAACTGGAGTCAACAAGGCGCCTCCACCAACTTCTGATGGCCAGTTCAGCTTCAGTTAACTTCATCGGGGTTCATTGAAGTCATGGAGCACTAGCACTTGATGGTTGGATTGCTATGACATGTGTTTGATCTCCTTCAGTTGAGATTCAGTCATTTATTGCACTCTGACTTCAGTTAGGGTTTGGTGAGTCAATTAGGGTTTTGGTCAAGTGGTTAACTGAGTGAGATTGAATGGTTTAGAGTCAGTTAAGCTAGACTCACTCACTGAATTCAAATTGTCTCCTTAGGTATTCGAATTCTTCATGGAGTTAAGCCATTGCTCAGCATTGGAATTGTAACCCTTTATTGTTTATTGAATATACAGAGAGGAAACCATTCTGGATCCGATTATTTCCAATTCATGAGTATTTGTTAATTATTTTTGATGATTTTGATTCCTAGTTCCTAGATCATGTGCAAGAATTAATATGGTATCAGAGCATATGGCGAGACGAAGAACAATATCTCAAAAACAAGATTTTTTGACAGATTTCTCCATGAAATTTGAACAATAGTTCAAAATTCCAGCACTGCACCAGAAGCCAAGGCTTACCACTTAATATCCCAAGTAAAGAACTTGTTGATCAAGCTTGCTTTACTAACTATGCTGGGTGTGATGAAAGCCTAAAGTGTGTAGGTTGTTTGACCTTACGGTGCCCCTTTTGTTTTGATTTGCAAGTCTTAACAGGTACAACTTTGAATGGACTCATCAATCCCTCTTCTCACCCCATTCACAAGCTATTCGGAATGGAAGTTGAAGATGATTGCATCTCTGAAGAGACGAGGTCTCTATGAGGTGTCTATTGGACTTGGAAAAGAGTCTTATGAGAATGAGAATGACTGGATAAATGACGGTGATAGAGCTATTGGAGAAATATGTCTGGCCCTTTCTGATAGCTTGTACTACCTTAGGCTTGGTTCTGTTGAATACCCAAATGAAGTCTGGACAATATTGGACAAAACCTTTGGCAAGCAAAATGAGGATCATAATAGTACTTTGGAGATCATAGACAGCACCACAAGAGTTCTTCACTCAAAACTCTCAGCCTCTACTCTCTCTGATGAAGTTGTTCAAGATGAAGATGAAGCAGAATCTTCTACACATTCAATTCGAATTGAAGAAAGTCTCCATGAAGTGACTCCTTCTCCTGATGCTCTGGAAGTTCATGAGATCTCTGATATCTCATCTTCTCATATTTATGAAATGGAATAAGACATTCAAATATTTGATATTGAATAAAAACACTGCTGCACTTCCATGCAAACATTCACCGGTGATTTTCCTTTGAATTCTGTGCAAAATTTACCAGTAACTGCTTCCGAAAGTGAAGAGAAATTTGATTTTTCTCCCTCTAATGTTGCTGCTGGTGTGAAAATATGTAAAAACTTGGATATTTTGGAAGAAATATCATATTATAAGAGTGACACATTCACTCCCCATGATCTAGATCTTCCAGCAAAATCCTGCAGGATTGCATGCACAAAAATTCAGAATTTTGAAGAAAAAGAAAACTATGCATCTACCGTCTCGGTTGACCATAATTTTGGATCTGATATGAACCTTATTGGATATGATATGATATTATTTGGAACTGATCTGATATTTCTTCGTTCAAAATTCCAGGTTCATAAACCTTCAGTACTGCTTGTAGCTGTTCTCATCAACGGTGTGAAGAAACAAGTACCGCAAGTCTCCTTCGAAACTGCTGCTGGGGATTTGATTTCATTTCACAGTTTTGGATCTATTGTGAACTTATTTAGATCTGATTTACATTTTGATCTGATATTATTTTGTTCATATTTTAAAATCCAAAATCCTTCAGTCATGCTTGTAGCTGCTCTCACCAATTTCGGTGTGAAAAATCAAGTACCGTAGTTCTTCATCAATTTTGCTGCTGGGGATTTTATGTTAGTTTCCTCATATGAGGTTTCTGATATTTTATTTTGTGATTCATTATCTATTTCAGAATCTATATCATATTATGGAGCTCAAGAATTCACTCTCCAGAGTCCCAGGGATTCTCTACCTTTGGTCACATGCTCATCTCCTCACAGAACAAGTAAAGAGGAAGACATTCTGCATCTGCTTGGACACTTGCTCCTAAGATTTGGGGATGATTTTACCACTCATGCTTTGCTGTTAAAATATGCAACATATCAGTTTATTGAGTGTTCCACACATGGTTCAAATCCTCAAGAACCTTTGCTCTCTCTTCAAATGATTTCAGCTGCTCTACATGGGTCCAATTTTCACCGTGCAGCTGTTTATATTTTTGATTTAGTTGAGTGCATTGTTCTTCTTCCAAAGTGGAAGATTCCTCCAAACATATTCATTTAGTTTGGATTCAGAGGTTCACATGCACAGTCTCAGGACGTTGCTGCATAGAAGAACCAATTCTTGATTTACTGCTTAGTTTGAGGGGGGGTATTTTTCCCATGAGGTTTTCCCCGTTTTATTGGTTATATTAAGTAGTTACTTTATTGTACAGGGTGACCTATGGCATTTTTTTCCAGGGCCCTAGCATTTTATGCATCTATGTTTTCTAACTCTTCCTGAGTATAGCTTAAGGGGGACTGTTGGAGACATTTACCATCATACACACTCTTTTGGTCAAATTGGCCTAGTTAAACCACTATCCTAAGGTTAATTGACATCAGTGGAGCATTAATTTCCATCATCCAGTCACACCCATGCCTACCTACAGTCAAGGAGGATAACTTAGCCTTCTCCTACAGTCAAGGAGGCTAACTAGAGCAATCCGGGGGTGATCTGTGTGACATTAATGCACCTAATTGCTAACTGGTGGTTACAATTAGTTCAACCAGTCAGTTAAGGCACCTCCAGTCATTAAATATATTATTTAATGATTATTTAATGATTATTTATTATTATTTAATGAACTGGAGTCAACAAGGCACCTCCACCAACTTCTGATGGTCAGTTCAGCTTCAGTTAACTTCATCGGGGTTCATTGAAGTCATGGAGCACTAGCACTTAATGGTTGGATTGCTATGACATGTGTTTGATCTCCTTCAGTTGAGATTCAGTCATTTATTGCACTCTGACTTTAGTTAGGGTTTGGTGATTCGATTAGGGTTTTGGTCAAGTGGTTAACTGAGTGAGATTGAATGGTTTAGAGTCAGATAAGCTAGACTCACTCACTGAATTCGAATTGTCTCCTTAGGTATTCGAATTCTTCATGGAGTTAAGCCATTGCTCAGCATTGGAATTGTAACCCTTTATTTTTTATTGAATATACAGAGAGGAAACCATTCTGGATCCGATTATTTCCAATTCATGAGTATTTGTTAATTATTTTTGATGATTTTGATTCCTAGTTCCTAGATCATGTGCAAGAATCAATAAAGACAATCTGTAAGCCTTTGACTGGCGGCTTTAAACTTCTTCAAGTCTGCAACATACCTCTGTTATGAACTCTGGAAAAGACATATTCAGCTTCTCTTTTCACACCTCTATAATGCATACTATTTTTGTGTCAAACGATTTAGGGAATTCTCAGGAATTGTGGTTGCACGATCAATATCCCAATAGATCCATTGTTGATGTCATTGGCTAAGTGATCTACTAGTCTCACAGATTTTCAATGGTTTGACATTATGAGGAAGAGCCTCTTATACATGTTGTAGAAGAACTGATTCCAAATTTGCAACCTAAGTTGTAAAACAGTCCAAAAATACCTAGGAAATCCAAATCCGGTCATAAAGGTAATTTGATGGGGACCATCAACCTTCCAAAGGACTGAGGTCTGATCCATGTACATATTAGAGCCATGTTGGCATTGATACCATATAGGTAAGAGTTACAAAAGGCAATTTGCTAACAAGTAGAGCGTGACAATGATGAAGTAGTTTGTTAACTTGAGTAGAGATTTGGAAAGTAGGAATGATTCAATTAAAAAGAATGGAATTTATGGCAATCCAAATTTCCCATATAACAAGGAAAACTACCATATTTGATTATTTCCCATCCTTGTATATCAGCTAGGGCACTCATAGCTCTACTTTTCATGGAATAAAAGTAGCATAAATCCATCTTAAGTAGTGACCTATTCAGCTAAGAGGGATCCAATCCAAATACTAATGGTGCGAAGATGGCAGTGCAGTATTTTTAGACCTCTCAGCTTAAAATATCGAAGGTTAGGATTACTTATGCTTTTGTGAGGGGATCTACTTTTATGTGTTTAAGGGGGAGTTATTTTGTTCCAGGCCAGGGGCAGAAACAGAAGTTAAAATAATATTTTCATTAGGAACAACTATTTCTGGGCTGGGCATGTTCATTGGCAAATTCTTAACTGCAGCATTAGAATTCTTTATAGCTGACAGTTCAGTCACAGTAGTGAATTGTGAACCAAATATTTCTCCGTTGGCAGCCACTAAAATAGCTAAAGGAGTTGAACCATAAATTCTCTCAGTAGCAGATGATGTTGAACAAGAAGATTTCATTTGCAGAGCCTCCAATGAAATGAGGCTAGTTTCTTCAGCCCGAGTGAAAGGTTTGATAGATCCAATGTTCGACCAGACTGTGCCATAGTTGGAAAATTTTGACCTGAAGATGTATGCACAAGATTAGACCTCACAGAAGTAGCATTTGATGATGATACACCTGCCACTAAAACTGACGTGTTTGGCTGCTGATGTAAATTAATTGAGTGGCCATATGATCTTGCTGGTATTGCTAAGTTGGAATTTAGATTGCGAGGACTGTTGAAAGCCAAAACAAAGATTCTACAAGAGCCAAAAAAAATGTCCAAATGAATACAACACCCTATTATGGATATTTTGGAAACCACAACATACATAAATCCTAGTTGCAGGTCACGTCTTTTATTTTTCATGTCTCTTTCTTTCCAACTCAGGCTACAAGGTACTGAAAAATATTATTTGAATTTAGGACATTATTGTTAACTAATTTATATGAGTCAGTTAGGTTCCTTTCAAGGCGTTCAATTTTGTTTCATTTAATTCTAGAGGTAGAAAGCTAAGATGATTGGTCGGCTCCAACAAGATACAATTTTATTCGAAATGCATAAAAAGCTATGAAACATGACACAGCCATATAGGCCTCCGTGTTCGTGTCCAACGGGTCGGGCATGTGACATCATGACCTGACAAATGTCAAACATGAGTTTTAATGTGTCCTAAAACGCATGACATGTTTTGGGCACGTGTCAGGATAGAAAATGAAAGATAAGGAGAATACCACTTCTAAGGCACTGGCAGGCACACCTCCAACAAGCGAATATGACCATACAATCAAAATCAGTCTTAAAAATAATGACCTGCTACCATTACTATTTCATTGCAGAGCCTCCAATGAAATGAGGCTAGTTTCTTCAGCCCGAGTGAAAGGTTTGATAGATCCAATGTTCCACTAGACTGTGCCATAGTTGGCAAATTTTGACTTGAAGATGTATGCACAAGATCAGACCTCACAGAAGTAGCATTTGATGATGATACAACTGCCACTAAAACTGACGTGTTTGGCTGCTGATGTAAATTAATTGAGTGGCCATATGATCCTACTGGTATTGCTGAGTTGGAATTTATTTTTTGAGGACTGTTGAAAGCCAAAACAAAGATTCTACAGGAGCCAAAACAAATTTCCAAATGAATGCAACACCCTATTATGGATATTCTAGAAACCACAACATACATAAATCCTAGTTGCAGGTCACGTCTTTTATTTTTCATGTCTCTTTCTTTCCAACTCAGGCTACAAGGTACTGAAAAAGATTATTTGAATTTACGACATTATTGTTAAGTAATTTATATTAGTCAATTAGTTTCCTTTCAAGGGGTTCGATTGTGTTTCATTTAATTCTAGAGGTAGAAAGCTAAGATGATTGGTCGGCTCCAGCAAGATACAATTCTATTCGAAATGCATAAAAAGCTATGAAACATGACACAGCAATATAGGCCTCTGTGTTCGTGTCCAACGGGTCGGGCATGTGACATGACCTGACAAATGTCGGACATGAGTTTTAATGTGTCCTAAAACACATGACATGTTTTGGGCACGTGTCAGGATAGAAAATGAAAGATAAGGAGAATACCACTTCTAAGGCACTGGCAGGCACACCTCCAACAAGAAAGATAGCGACCATACAATCAAAATCAGTCTTAAAAATAATGACCTGCTACCATTACTATTTCATTTGCAGAGCCTCCAATGAAATGAGGCTAGTTTCTTCAGTCCGAGTGAAAGGTTTGATAGATCCAATGTTCCACAAGACTGTGCCATAGTTGGAAAATTTTGACCTGAAGATGTATGCACAAGATCAGACCTCACAGAAGTAGCATTTGATGATGATACAACTGCCACTAAAACTAACGTGTTTGGCTACTGATGTAAATTAATTGAGTGGCCATATGATCCTGCTGGTATTGTTGAGTTGGAATTTATTTTGTGAGGACTGCTGAAAGCCACAGGCACACCAGTTTGTGGAGGTTTATAAGTTGAATATATTCCTGTTAAAGTATTAGTGTCAGAAGTTAGTTTAACAGTCCCAGTATCTGTGTGGGAATCCAGCTTTGTGGCCTTTGGACCAAATTTCAACTCTTCATGAGTCTCAGGAAGCTAGCAGTTGCTGCAACACTAGAAAGGTAGTCCAACAGATGGGTAATGTATAGGTAAGGACACTTGAGCTCATGTACGTTAAATTCATGATATTATCGCAGGTTCAAACACTGGCCCATCAACAAGGATTAAAAATTGTTTAACAAGTCCCCCTCACTAATAAGGTACCTGAAAAACAATTGATATTGGATATTAAATGCTACAAATAGGAGGACTATGAGAAAAAATCTCCCAAAAGAGATTGCTAATTAAATTTTAAAAATTGCTATTCCTTTAAGGCATTGGATGACTCCCTGAACAATGTGTTATGGGAGAACATAGGTTGCCAGATAAGAGGCAACAATTAGAATTCTGATCTCTGAGGAGTGTGGGAATAAACTTCTACTATCTACTGGAATTCTGATCCATAGTGATCTAATACAAATTCCTCTAAAGGATGGACCTAAAGAGTAAAATATCTTGAGGAGAAAACAGATATCATACAAGAATACTTTAAATTTCTTGGTTGGAAATCTTGAAAAATGACAAGTAGGAACACTTGGTTGGGTAAATCCAAGAGAGCTATTGACATGAGAAATTGTATCAAGAGATGCTAACCAGCAAACCATTGGCACACCCGCAATCACTAAAGAAGCATGCCAATTGTCACCAAACTTTTATCACAAAATAAGTATGTACTTTTAAATAAAAGGATAAGATGTGAGTTTTTCAAACAACTGGACTTCATCAACAGTTGCGTAATAACTAAAAGGTCATTCCAACAGCTGGCTGATTAGCTGTCAATTCAACCTAGGCCAGGTGGTGGAGAGTAGGAGTGTTATCCTCAATTCAAGTTTCTCACAACATTTTACTAATCAGAAAGATTGGTATATTGATTTTGTTGAGGACAAATCCAACTCTAATTCTGTATTCGAGTGGTGGAGAAAATGCAGAGTTGAGAAGTGGGAAAGTTCAGATGAGAGGTAAGAGGTTGTTAGTTATGACGATGTCCCTGGTTCATAGAAAAAAATATTTTTTGTTAGTTGGATAATGAAGCATAGCCACAGTTCAATGTTTTCCTTTAGTAATAATCAAATTTTAATTGCTGACAAGAAGTGCAAGAAGATGATTTATACGTGCCAAAGATCAGGATTTGTTTCAACTGGTGGATGGTAAAAAAAAGTTGGCAGTTAGCAGATTCATTATGCTTTATGTGTTCATTTTCATGAAAGAGAGAAAGACACTTAAGGAGGGTGAATAGGAGGCAATGAAGTAAAATGGTGCTTTCTCAAAGAAGAAAACACAAAACTTTGATATCTTGAAGCGCCAAGAGGTTGAAAATTTAATATTTTGGAATAAGCTGCAAACGGGTTAAACGGGTTGTTTTAATTTAGGGAGTATAGGGTGGTAACCAAGCTGAGTAACCAAGGATATAAGCCAATCCAAGTATCCAAGTGAGTAGCTATGGATCCAGAGCCTTACTAGTCAGCTATGGAAGTGGGGGAAAGGGTCCAAGGGCATTCCTACCCATCAGAGGGAAACTTTCTTTTTGTTCTGCAACCTCTCCCTCCTGGCCTGTAACCCTAAAACGAGAAGGTTTCGAAATATGTACGTCCTCCCCCACGAAAAAAACATGGATTCTTTGGGTTTTATATAAGTTTTTACGCGGGTAATGAGCGCTCAGGATAACCCATTGAAATGAAAATTTACACGTATATATAGTCTGAGTTCAAGTTTAGCTCCGCAAGAAACCATAACCTGCAATGCTGAGAAGGAGGCATATGTATTGGACAAAGTTGAAGATACTTACTTGGGGGTTACTGCTGAGTTGGCTAGGAAGCCTTTAGGAAATATTTCACAATTGTCTTGTGGGGATCATTTTCGACTATAAATTAGCAGTAACAAGACATAAACTTTGAATATGGGCTAAATCTAAGGGTTGACACTAGTACAAGTGATCAATTTTGCCACGGAAAAACGTGGAAATATCCACGAAAAAGCATGGATATTGCCACGTCTAAGTGTTTTTTTTCCCGTGGCAGTCATCTCGTCGCAAAAGCGACGACCCGTTAATTGCGTGGCAAGAGCGACGGAAATACGTCGCAATTGCGACGGACCTTCCTAGAATGAAAAATTCAACCTGCGACGGTACGACGTCGCTATATCGACGAACATACATCGCTATATCGACGAGTGAGCGTCGCAAAGTTCCACGAGTAAGCGTCGCTATATCGACGAGTAGGCGTCGCTTTATCGACGAGTAAGTGTCGCAAAGTTCCACGAGTAAGCGTCGCAAAGTTCCACGAGTAAGCATCGCTATTTCGACGAGTAGGCGTCGCTTTATCAACGAGTAGGCGTCGCTTTATCGACGAGTAAGCGTCGCAAAGTTCCATGAGTAAGCGTCGCTATATCGACGAGTAACCGTCGCAAAGTTCCACAGCAAGCCGTCGATATAGCGACGATATCTGTAGTTTTAAAAAAAAAATGGTCATGAGTGGTTAGGGACACAGACAATATTGCCAGTTTCATTTAGACATCTTATTTTGCCAGAGAAATACCCACCTCCAACTGAGTTGCTAGACTTGCAGCCACTTCCTATGTCTACGTTAAGAAATCCCTCATATGAAGCACTTTATCAATAGTTTAGACACTTCAATCCTATTCAAACTCAGGTATTTACTGTGCTTTATAACTCACATGATAATGTTTTAGTTGCAGCACCTACTGGTAGCGGTAAGACTATCTGTGCTGAGTTTGCTTTACTACGATTGCATCAAAAAGGCACAGACAGTGTATTTCGATGTGTCTATATTGCTCCTATAGAAGCAATTTTCAAAGAGCGATATCGGGATTGGGAGAATAAATTTGGCAAAGGATTGGAACTGAAAGTAGTTGAGCTGACAGGTGAATCTACAGAAATAAAGTATCGAAAAGATGCAGACCTGAAGAATAAACAATGCAGGTTTTTGCACAGTCTAAATAATAAACAAGAATAAACATTACAAATTTAAATGCGGATCTAGTTATGAGACACTTTTACTGTATAAAACTCAAAAGAGAACATATCAGTGTTCTCATTCTATCTCTAATAATGATATACCTGAATTATCCATGGTCATAACTAGGAAAGCAAATTTTAATTGTGAAAAATATGGACTTTAGGTTAAGGATCAATAGCTCTGTTTAAGAAGTTTCAAGAATTTGAGTTGTATATGTGATAGGAACCTCACACTTTCATTTAAGACGGTTTTCAACATGTTTCCTTGTCCTATGGACTGAAAAAATAAATGCCTACAATTACACAAACAGAACAGCCATACAGATCTATTCTTGAAACCATAGATGACATTCTTTTTCTATATAATAGGTTGATAGTATAATAACCACTAAATTGAAAAACAAAGATAATCTTACAAATCTTTGAAAAAATTGGCACACATTAGGAGACTAAATACAACATACAAGACTTGAAGGAAGAAAAAATGGCCTTGTCTACCTGTTCAGTGTGCTTCCCAAAATCATGGTACGTTCCAGACATATTGTCATAGTGCATCTGCATAAAAGAAAATTATTTAGTCATCCACCATGAATATCACAGAAAAATATTTGACAAGAGACAGTATTACAACTAAAAGATTCTCACACAAAAGAATCATTGGAAACAGGGATCTCTATAACAGAAACCTCTCTTCAGGCCACTTGTTCTAATGACAGGCATAGGAAGGAGGCAAACAGGCCCCCTCGATCATAAATCAAGGAAACAAAGGCAGGAATAGACTACAGGATCGTGACTATAAATGAGGAACCCTTGTATTTCTCAGTCAGGCAGATATTAGTAACATTGCCAATCATACCATTAGTATTGGTGGTCTGGAAAAAGACAAAGGACCAAAAGATCTCCGATTCTCCACTCAGGCTGAAAATTTCAGGAGGAAAGATTGTCAGCTGAAGGACACATTTTAATTTGTAAGTAATATCCACAGTATGAGATTAGTGCAGAATTTCAAAGAGAACCAATATCCCAAATAGAACCATACCCAAACAAAACATGAGTTAAGAAATAAAAAAATGAAACCTAGTACAAGGGCAATGCACTCAGCTTAACTGGAAATTAACAAGAAAATCATTAGGTAAATCATAACATCTAATTAGGTAAAGCAAATATGAAACAAGGACACTCTCTATGGTTCCATGTATATTTCATGATCCTCAAAGGCAAGCTTGGGACATGACCAAAAATCACATTTTACTTCATGTTCACCAAGGCAAGATAAGTTTGGGACTTAACCATAAATCACTTTGTATTTCATGTTCACCAAGGCAAAATTTAGGCTTTACTAGAAAAATTATTCTGACTGGTTGTGAGTTATGCTGGATTTGATGAGGGACAATAAGCCCAAGAAGGATCATTCTTAGAGGGAATTTCACTTTGGGTGTGGGATGAACCCTAGTTTGACACATGTACATCCTTGTATTGTAGAGTGCTACAT
>LPNX010590506.1:50289-97110 GCA_001517045.1 Pseudotsuga menziesii | reverse complement strand
TGAATGGGTTGTCAAATTATTTTATGACATGTGTATGATGTATTTTGTTTATGTTGGTGAGTATGATTCATGTGTGTGATGAAATTTTATTTATTTATTTATGTATTTATATCGATGTCTTATATATTAGATATAATTACAATTACAATTAAAAATATTTTTTTTGTAAGCTCGAAGAAGAAATTGTATTATAATACAAAAGAGAGAGAGAGAGAATATAGGCACAAGATTGTTAAGATAGTTTAGAGAATAACATGGCTTCTCTCAACCCTGATACTACTACAACTATCAGGTAAAATTCTATCCAAACTATCTAGATCAACTATGGACCATGTTCTTCAAGTTTTCCAAGAGTAGAAAACTATAGACTACTTTGTAGGCTTATGCCTAAGTAAAAATTCAAAATAAATAGAGTATCAAGACTGACTTTAAGGGATCTTAGTTTTAAACAAAAAAGATTAATTGTTGATAATAAAAAGTTTCTTATGAGATTTGATCATATAAAAATAAGAAAACCAAACATGAAAATACTCATAGACGTGGTCGTCCTTAGCTTCATCAAGATTTTCCTCCAAAATCAGGTAGAAAAAGTATCCCAAGTTGGATGAATACTAAATGGGTTTTGTTACTGGAAGGGGCTTAGATTTCCTAAAGATGGAGAGGTCCAATGGGGTTGTTTCTCTCCACATAGTTTCTTTTGGTGCCACTGGTGGAAGCTATGTTTGTGGTTTTATTTTTAGGAGGATGGACCCATTTAAGAGGAGGAACCGTGTTAGGAACCATTTCAAGGTCCTCCCTTGTCTTGGATACCAAGGAAGGGATGGGAAAGGGAGAGGAGTGAAGTGTTGGAGCAGGGGAAGGATAATTCAAGGGATTGTTGTCCCTGCTTGGATCTTAAGACTACAAGAGGATTTGAGATAACATATTTTTTACCATCCAATAATGCCCCTAATGAAACCGAGCTCAATGTCCCATTAATTGTTGAGTGACTAGTTCTTCTTACCAATTGTCCACCATTGTTATAAGGTGCCATGGAATTGAGATGTCATAACTACTTTCCAAGGAACCTTTGTTCCCTCGTCATAATGAGCTTCCTCTTACCCTACTACCTCATTGTGGGGTGGCCCTGAGCCTTCCATACATCTTGGTTTCTGAGTGGAGGAAACAAAAAAATAGTGGTGTTCCAATGAAAACGTTGTCGAGGGATCTAAGCCAACCAAATCAAAAAATAAACAAAGAGACCCAACTATTAAACCCTGCGGGACCTATGGCTGCGATGTGAATTTTTGTTGTTAGGAATGTGAATAGGAATTTCCCTTGTAAAATCCTTACAAAATGCCCCATAATGGTAACCTTCCAACACAAAACACATAAAGATATCCTGCAAGAGGGTAGCAAATCCCTGAATAAGTAATATGATTGCAATCATACCATTCACTAGCCTGTTCCAGGATTGAAAATAAAAACGCATTGAATTCGGAGTCATTGAAAAACAAAGGGAGTTAATGTGCATGGAAAATGAAAAGAGCACCGCCCGGGTGGATGCTATGAGGTAGTTCTTGGTACTAGCTCACACACTCCAGAGGGACTGAAATGACACCCACATGTGGGAAAATTGTGCACAATCTTTGTTAGAATTTCAATTTAGAATTTCAGCTATAATTACAATTCACAATCATTATTACAATTTCACAACTACAAATTATAATTACAATTACAATAAGAAATTACTAAAAACATTTACAAATTACAAATAACAAATTGGACAATTACGACTACAAATTATAGTTACAATTACAAATTTGAAATTATTTTTACAAATTAATTTAGCTTCATCAAGCTTTTCCTCCAAAATCAGGTAGAAAAAGTATCCCAAGTTGGATGAATACTGAATGGGTTTTGTTACTGGAAGTGGCTTAGATTTCCTAAAGATGGAGAGGTCCAATGGGGTTGTTTCTCTCCACATAGTTTCTTTTGGTGCCACTGGTGGAAGCTATGTTTGTGGTTTTATGTTTAGGAGGATGGACCCATTTAAGAGGAGGAACCATGTTAGGAACCATTTCAAGGCCCTCCCTTGTCTTGGATACCAAGGAAGGGATGGGAAAGGGAGAGGAGTGAAGTGTTGGAGCTGGGGAAGGATAATTCAAGGGATTGTTGTCCCTGCTTGGATCTTAAGACTACAAGAGGAGTTGAGATAACATATTTTTTACCATCCAATAATGCCCCTAATGAAACCGAGCTCAATGTCCCATTAATTGTTGAGTGACTAGTTCTTCTTACCAATTGTCCACCATTGTTATATGGTGCCATGGAATTGAGATGTCATAACTACTTTCCAAGGAACCTTTGTTCCCTTGTCATAATGAGCTTCCTCTTACCCTACTACCTCATTGTGGGGCGGCCCTGAGCCTTCCATACATCTTGGTTTTTGAGTGGAGGAAACGAACAAATAGTGGTGTTTTAATGAAAACGTTGTCAAGGGATCCGAGCCATGGCAAATCAAAAAATAAACAAAGAGACCCAACTATTAAACCTCGCGGGACCTATGGCCGCGGTGTGAATTTTTGTTGTTAGGAATGTGAATAGGAAGTTCCCTTGTAAAATCCTTACAAAATTCCCCATAATGGTAACCTTCCAACACAAAACACATAAAGATATCCTGCAAGAGGGTAGCAAATCCGTGAATAAGTAATATGATTGCAATCATACCATTCACTAGCCTGTTCGAGGATTGAAAATAAAAACGCATTGAATTCGGAGTCATTGAAAAACAAAGGGAGTTAATGTGCATGGAAAATGAAAAGAGCACCGCCCGGGTGGATGCTATGAGGTAGTTCTTGGTACTAGCTCACACACTCCAGAGGGACTGAAATGACACCCACATATGGGAAAATTGTGCACAATATTTGTTAGAATTTCAATTTAGAATTTCAGCTATAATTACAATTCACAATCATTATTACAATTTCACAACTACAAATTATAATTACAATTACAATAAGAAATTACTAAATACATTTACAAATTACAAATAACAAATTGGACAATTACGACTACAAATTATAGTTACAATTACAAATTTGAAATTATGTTTACAAATTAATTTACAAACTACAAATTAATTTACAAAATTTTAAATTAACAAAATAATTTATGAAACTAAAAAAATACAATTAAAAAATACATACTTGAAAATTTACAAATTTCAGTTTCAAGTACAAGTGTACAATCACACAATACTCTTACAATTACAATTTTGCAATAACAATATACATATGGCAATAAGAAATGGAAATACCAAGTTTATAGTGTGTTTGGTAAGGAGAAAGATAAATAAAAAAATAAATCTAAGTAAAGTTTCTGATTACATTATTAAATGTGGTCCATGTGAAAATGAAATTATGTTTTTTCTTCACCACCTATTTATCACAAATTTTACCAAATCAATAATCCTAATCTATTGTTTTTGGTTAAATTACTAAGTAGTTTCATTATGGATCTTATGAGTCCCATTGGTTATAATTTTGATTGTATTAATTATTGTCTTTATGCACATTAAATTGGAAAAAAGAGTTTCTACCATTAAATTTAGGATTTATAAAATCTTTGTAGTATACATGCTCCTTTTATTAATGTTCCACTGTTGTCATTCTTTTTTAAATGACAACTTAAATTTATGCCTATGCAAGGTGTTACCACCATATAAAATAAGATGTTTTTTTTTCTCTTAGGTTTAATTATCATAAACTTGATTTTATCCATCTTAATGTTAAGTTTATAAAAATTGTAAAATGATTGTGAAGGTTAAGTTTTTCATGAAAAGATTTTAAAGTTTCAACATAAAAATAATAATGTAATCTATGAAGGATGACAATAAGTATTGCCGTGATAATTTCAATGTATCCATCCTCTTTTAAACATTTTTTATTTTATTTTTCAACATAGATGTCAAAGAAAGATGTTATAAATAGGGCACCTTCGCTTAATGCAATTATTACAATTAATGTGCAATTGGCCATTGATAATTACATTTAAACTTTATATGTGTATTTAAGAGGTATATGATTAGTTCAAGAAATTAGTGATGTCATTATCACCAAAGTTTGTTGTCAAAATGGTATGAGGACTCTATTAATTTATAACTAGGGAGAGATCACTTAGTTGTTACATTTCTGTATATTCTTCTTGTGTACAAGTTTATTATACATCGAATTGTCAAAAAAAGCATAATATGGATAGTGCATGTATTCTTGTGGGGTAAATTCCAAACATGAATTAAGGTTGACAAGATGAATGAATTTGACTATATTTTCCATGTAGAAACCCAATAAAGATTTTTCTTAGGATAGACAATGATATGGGGCGTGTAGATTAGGGGAAAGACTCTAGGTACAATACACACTTCCATTCAATAGTTTGTAAATGAACTATATATTTTGAATTAATATTAAAAATCATTTATTACTTATTAGTTAATATTAACTTAATTGGTACAAAATTTCTATTTCCATATTGTTAGAAATTGATATTAAATATCAACACACATATGCACTAGATAACCCTAAAAATGACACAAAAGTACATCACTTTTATAAAGCACACCATCTGTAGTTAGTTTTAAAATTAATTGTTGTGTCTACAATGCATTCCTTTCCTAGTATTCACCTCCTGTGGTTGTCTAAGTATTTCAAAGCACAACGAGCAGTGCATCACATTTTTTCAAATGCACCATTATGGAAATTCAACTTTAAAGAAAAATCATGACATGCAGCGATGCATATTCTTAATACGTCTGCACTGTAGATGGTGCGTCAACGCTTATGATATGCATGGAGGGAAATTTTCAAAAACGTTTTTGTCACCATACACATTCATATTTTTTAGTATGGTTGTGTCGGTCCCAATACATTAAGAACTAGTGTGTGCATCATGGACGTGGCAGATGCTTGTATATAAAGCACTGATGCACCATGCTTATAAATGCAATGTTGTAGGAGTTATATAAGTGTTCAGTCATTTTTTAAAATGAATGTATTGTTTCTTTTGTGTGTTCATTTTCTAGTAGTGCACCATGTGCAATGCGTTGAAGATACAGAAGCACTACAAGTGGTGCTTAACTGTGTTTTGGGTGCACCCCTATGGAAATTTATGGTCTTTGAGAAAAAAAAATAATTCATATTGATAAATAAGTGATCATTTAATTAATTTTTCTAATTTATGTGATATATATACATTTATGTTTCTATGAATGAGGTTGATGGAATTTATATGTGAATTAGAGACATGAGTGGAGAGAAGAGCAAAGAAGAATGGACATGTACAACGTTGTATGGGTGTGGGAGGCCACAGAGAGGGAGAGAGATTTGTACCCTTGTCCCATTAACTAATCGGACATTATACTTATTAAGGGTTGTTGGCCTCCTGAAGTTCTATCAGAAGGAAACATCGCTTAAGGGGAACTGGGTTTTTGTTACACACATTTCTTGTCAACACCATGTTGCAATATGAAGGAGATTCCACCTCGGATTTTATCTATGTATTGTTGGAGAGCTATTGGTTCTCCTGAACTTAACCGATCACTAACCACTTTGAAATATTTCAACAGACGAGGTTTCTATCCTCGTGGATTGTCACCCTCTCTATCTATCAAGCTGGGGGGGAAGACTGTTTCTATTCTAGTAGAAGTAGTTGATGCTCTGTTGGATTACATCCTTTTATTAGGAAGAAATTGGTTTTATGTTATGACGGTAGTCGCTTCATCAGTATTTCACACTCTCCAGTTTCCTCACCTTGGAAATATTGTAACCATTGATCAGCTTGAATACTATTCACCTGATGTCACTACCACCATGATAAATAATATTGCTATGTTGGGGAAATCCCCCCCCCCTTATCAATATGTAGGGGTCATAAATTTGAAATATTCATCCCTTATGGGAGTCTTTCCATCTACAACTTCCCCTCCTAGTACGCAAATTGCTACGGTGAACATGATATCATCCATTACCGGTGGCACGTCTAAAGGAAAAGAGATTGCTAAAACACCTTCTCTAGGTCCTCACAAATCTCTCTAAAATGTCATTCAGTCTACTTCTGATGCGTACATCGATGATCAACACTTGGTAGCATCAGATCCTTACCAACTGCCTTATTGGCTAGATTCCCCTCTCTCATGGATATTATGAGTCTGGACGAGTCTATCATGGATATTATGAGTCCAGATGAATATTTATGGGAATATCATCATCATAGATCTTGTTTTCTTCCTAATGTCGATTTGGTAGATTTTGATTTTATGTCTCTTATCAGTTATGATATTGTCGAGCATCCTCAAACACCTGTATTATTACAAGGTGTTGAATTTGAAGGGAATTTATGTAACATTACTCAAACTACCTCGATTGACATATCAGTGAAGCCAGGATTTTTTTAACATGTCCATGTAAGCCAGACTTGTTCAGCGACAGAAATTAAAGATTACAAATCTCTTTTCAAAGAATTACATGATCTTTTTGCCTAGATTTATGAGGAAATGTCTGGGATTGATCCATCCTTTGTAGTACAAAAGATAAAGACTTACTTGACGTCAAAACCTGTTAGGAAAAAACTTCGTCAAGTCCACCCAAGGAAAGATGCAGCAATAAAAGCTAAGGTTGAAAAAAATTGAAAGTTTGTTTCATCTATCCTGTGCCATTGACCGAGTGGGTATCTAATATTGTTTCTATCGCCAAGAAGTAGGGAAGTATTAGGTTTTGCATTGATTTTAGGGGTTTGAACAAGGTTTGTCCAAAATACAACTTTCCTACCCCCTACTTCGATGAAATCATCGAAAACTATGATGGAAGTGTCATCTTATCTTTTATGGATGGATTTTCTAGCTATAATCAGATCAAAATATTACCCGTCGATCAGCATAAAACGACATTTATTTTCCCATTGGGGACCTTTTCTTACCATAAGTTACCTTTTGTCTTGAAAAATGCTAGAGCCACATTTATGGATTTCAAAATATCAAGCACATAGTGGAACCTTACCTAGATGACCTGCCCGCTCATTCAAAACGAAGAGAGGATGTCATCACTATCATATTCGTCTTAATCCACATAATTGTGTCTTTTATGTAGAGACTGGATGTCTTCTTGTCTTTGTTGTTTCCAAGTATGGTATCTGGATTGATCCTTTGAAACTTTCTGCAATTGTGGCCTTACCCCCCCAACCGACATCACATAACTCAGAAGTTTACAATGGAAGGAAAAATTTATTCGTCGTTTTGTGTGCAATTTTGTAGAGAAGATGCATGGCTATATGTGTTTATTGAAGAAGAACACTCCATTCATTTGGGATGATCAAGATCAATGGGATTTTGATAATTTAAAACATGCCATAACACACTCACTTGCGTTACACCCCCTAATTACTCAAAAGAATTCCTACTTTATATTATTTCCTCCACTACTACTGTAGGTATGGTTCTAGTGCAAGAGGATTCGAATGGACAAGAACATGTGATTTATTATTTTAGTAAGAGTATATTGGACTTTGAAACTCGGTACTCACATGTGGATAAATTATATTTGGCTACGGTCATTGTTGTACAACGTTTTCATCTTTGCATCCTACTTTGTACCACTACCGTTCTTGCGGATCAAAACCCCATGTATTACATTCTGACCTGTCAGGTACTGGGGGAAATATTCTCACTCGATCATTATCTTGCAAGAATTTGACCTTGGATTCGCTAAGAGTGCTTCCAAGAAATCCTTAGTTTTTGCAGAGTTGATGTGTGACCTTCCCTGTGCTATCATGGAAATTGAGCCCGATGACTCATTTCCAAATGAATTCTTGTTCTTGATTAGCACGATAGATCCATGGTATGGATATTTGATCATATATATCCAAACTCAATGATTTTAGCATGACCTATCTCACGATGATTGTCGGTGCATTCTCCATCATACTTAATATTATCTAATTCTTAACAATACCTTATATCGATGTGGTATCGATTTTATTGTCCAACGATATTTAACACATGACGATGGTGAACATGTATTAAATTACTGTCACTCTGGAGCATGTGGCGATCATCTTTTTGGGATGGCTACAGCTCAAAAAATCCTTCGTGTTGGTTACTTTTGGCCCTCAATCTTTAAGGATTTTCATGAAACGTAAAAAAATGCCTACCCTGCCAGCTCTTTTATCTGAAAAACATGCCCACCTTGCTCCACTACACCTTGTTATTTTCGTTGACCCTTACACCAAATGGGGGATGTATTTTATGCACTATAATCCTACCTTAGGTGGGGGGCATGGTTACATCATTGTAGCTGTTGAATATTTTACAAAATGGGCTGAGGCAATGCTTACAGATGCTGAGGATGGAAAGACTGCTGCCCTCTTCTTGTTTACTAGTGTCATTTCCAGTTTTGGAGTTCCACGGACTATAGTGACTGATCACAGATCCCAATTATGTAATTAGATGATGGACGAGCTAAGCGCCAAGTTGGGGTTTCATCATGAAAATGCAACCCCCTACTATACATAAGCTAATGGCCAAGTTGAATCCATTAAGAAGTTTCTTAAGACCATGCTTCACCGGATGGTTGGAGAACATAAATCCAATTGGAATTTAGCTTTGTTTTCCACACTTTGGGCCTATAGAACTTCTGTGAAAACAACGACTGGTTTCATGCCTTTCCAATTAGTCAATGGACTAGAAGTTGTTTTACATATCGAATGCGAAATTTAATCACTGAAACTATTTGTCGAGCTTGTTCCTAATACCTCGATTGAGGAAGAATGTTTCCTTTATCTTATGAAACATGAAGAAACACGACGAGATGCTACTTTAGACAATGAAACACATAAAAATTGTAACAAGGTCCAATACGATAAATCAGTTCAACCTTGTGTCTTCAATGAAGGAGACCTTGTTTTGACATACAATCAGAAACATGACAAATTGGGAAAAGGGAAACTTGAATCAATGTGGTATGGTCCCTATGTCATTAGAAAAGTATTAGAGAAAGGGGCCTATGAATTAGTGGATTATGACAGAAGACCTTTCAGGAATCCTCACAATGGGTTTTACCTAGAAAGGTATTATGCTTAGAACATCTTGCATCAGTATCTTGTATATTTGTATATATTTGAATTTTTTAGTGTATTATTATTATTTTAATATGGTTTTGATTCTTGTCTGACACTGTTTATTCCATGTTATGTTTTAAATTCTACAAATGACTCTTTACTACGGTTTTGCTGATGGTGCTAGCCGTCATACCCTGAATCTCACTTCAGCAGCCTAGGTATTGTATTCCAAAGCCAATGACTTAGTTAGTTCAGGAGGATTTTGGCTAGGTCCTGCTACCAACAATATCGTTCAATATCATATGGTGATAGGGTTATTAACCGAATATTTGTCTCATGATATTCATCACTTAGTTGTATTTTGAATTCCCATCTAGTGGTTTCTCAGTTGAACCACGTATATGCCATCTGAAACCCAATACGTTTTCATCTTTTTTGAAGGGTATGTCTACTTGAGAGTTCATTTTAGTATATTAATTATCAACATGTTCCAATGTCTTTTAATTAGATTGTTGATTCACTTTCTAATTACATGTTGGATTGGCATATTTCCCATCGTTGACATATTGATATACGAAATAACATGTGAAATTGTAGATAAACAATTTAAAAAGATAGAACTCATGTAAATCAAATTCCATCATAAAAATTATGTAGGCCGTCAAAATATGAGTATATATATATATATATATATATATATATATATATATAAATTTTTCAGTACAAAAATGTGGTCTCAAGACCTGGACTGAATCATACGAGCTTTTAGCACTATAAGATAACAAAAACTAAAGATTGTAGATTTTGATGTACATATCTTGTCAAGCACCAATGATGCTCATGATAGCACATAATGGCCCTTGTTATTTTGTGCATCAAGCGACCAAAATGACCCGAAACACTAGTCATGTGTCCTTGGTACCTCCTAGGGAGGTCATCCACTGAGATGACAAGAAAATCTAAGTTCATCCTGTTAAGGTTCTCCTCAAGCTCAGTCACCTTGTCGTCGTCATGGCATACAAATCGATCATCGACTCTCTTGTCAATCGAAGAGGACCCTCCTTTCCTTTCTATCCCAACATATGCACAATAGGAAACATGTCTCATTACCACGCATAAAAATTATGAAGTTACAAAAAAATAAAAATAAACTTGCATTTTAGTATCTTACTCACCAAGGTCTCCCCACTGCTCATCCTCAGGTAGTGATAAGTCTGGATCTCGTCGAAAATAAGTTCCTGCGCAAGCATAATCCTCGACCATGAGAATGTAGTCATCCAACCAGCAAAAGAAGGAGGCCCCATATTTACCCTAGGTCCTCCATCACCATTGCAGGCCATGACCTCAACCCACCTGAGCATGCACAAATCTCTTTCTATGAGCTCGTTGAAGGCCACCTGAGGCCTCAACAAGGGAACCCTCTCCAAGAAAAAATATACTAATATGGTACCATACCCAAACTATTTTAACTCACCACGATGGAACTTGGTAAGTTGTTCTTTGAATTTATCTAGCAAGTCTTCATCCCAGTTGAATAATGTTGGAACCATTGCCTCTAGGGCATACAACATGTGAGCCCTAGATTCCTGATAAGCTCCTTGGCTCCCAAAAATTCTGTGCATGGTGAAAAGGATCATCCTCAAGGGTAAGTCCACCACGTCCTTGATGGGAATATTTTTCCCACTCATCTGAGTACCTGGGAAACAACACTGACCAATGAGGCCCTATGTAGTAACATCCCCACCACGAGGAACAGTCAGACAAATGAGCACTCCTCACATAGAAATCCCTGTTAGGAAGTAGATGTCTTCCACAATCAATATATGTGCACCCACTTCAAAATGTTGTTGCTCAAGATTCCACATGCTAAGTATATACTCCAACAACCTGATTTATTCCCTCATGCAGGGAACTTTGAAGAACTTAAGAAGCTCACATTCCTAAAGAGAATTTACAGTACCATGATCATTTTCTCCACGAATGTCATCCAATTTGTGCTCCCGTTCTTTCCAATCAACCATTTTCGATGATGCAACCTGTCAAACAACCAAAATGAGGGATTAAAAACCATATTCAATCATTCAAAACTCTAAGAAATATTTCTTATGGTTTATTTTTGAAGCGTTTTAGGGTAGATTGCGCCACAACAATCTCTCCTTTCAAACAAAGCGGTGGCACCACACTTTCCTTCAAGGAAATGGGCAGTGTTGCTCAACACCACAATTCCCGAAAGGGAAAAGCGCAGTGCCCAGAACACACATTTTACCCTTGGAAAATTCCCCCAAAACACCAAAAAAAGGCATCAATTTGAAAAATGAAACAATAAAAATGTAGGGGAAGAGTTCAGTATTTACCTTGTCCGAACGGTTCGTCAAATGGTCGAATTAATCCTCTGCAATCTATGCTCCAAGTTTTCTCTCAAAAGGGCCCTTTTTCTCTCCAAAATGGGTAAAAACAAAAGGGCCCTTTTTCTCTCCAAAATGGGTAAAAACAAAAGGGCACTTTTTCTCTCCAAAAGGGCCCTTTTTGACTTTTTTACTAGTTTTTTTTACCATTTTGATTTTATTTCAATAAATTTATTATTTTTTACCCTTACCATAGTCATTTAAAGTTTAATTTTTGACTAAATAAAGTTGTAATGGTATTTTTGAGAAATTGCAGGTCATAGGGATTTGATACTATTGGATATGGAAAAGTTTTTTTGTCTTTTTCGTTCTCGGTCAAAACGAAAAAAACTTATGAGCACTATTTTAAAGCTTTAGTCGTGCTCATTAAATCTTAGGACTAAGTTTTTGAGTCAAATTTTACTACTTTTTCAGACTCGTTAAGCCTTTTTACGAAAAAGAAACCCTAATAGAGTCCTCTTTAAGATCTTTTCAAACTATTAAAATGTAAAAACATTTCCGAGTGAACTTGTCATCTTCACACTCGTAAAATGACCTAAAGAATCATATTTTGTATGGTATTTTACCCCTTTTTCGGTTCGGATTGACTAGTTACGAAAAAGGCATACTCTAGTCATGGACTAGAAGAGTTCTTTCGGGTATTTTTTATACTTTTTTGGGCCTAGGAGAGTAAAATTTACGAAAAAGGACATTTCAGAGTCTTATTCAATTTCATTCAAACTCTCTAAACATGAATGACAATGATTTTTCTTTCAACGGACTCATTAAAATAAACACTAAGAGACCCTTTTATGGGAATGATCCCCTCCTTTCGTAGGTTTGGAAAACATATGAGGATGGACTTATATTATTATAAACTGCAATGAGTGTTTGTTACCCTATTTAAACTTGTTAAAACATAAATAGGCACTCATCAATCATGATGGGGAAATTAAGAGAACGGAACTATGTTGCATTTGTAATAATGGTAGTATCTAGTCAGCTTTGAACATGGCACCTATATGCATTTCATTGAAACAGTTGGGTTTTCATCTTGTCTCCGAGTCGATCCACTTTCACGATTCATGTTACTCCTTTGAGTCTTTTCAAACAATGCATCATCCAACGTCGCATTATGTCCTAGTATCCACCTCGTCAAGTCAAATTCTTCCAAGTCTTTGGTCATGCCACCCAATGTTGTATTGAGAGTTACCCTCTATAGTCAAAACAACCCCTTATCTTGTTTTAGATAAATTTGAGTCAATCCTATGGTTACTTCATACTCAAATTCCAAAACTTAGTTCCGAGTCTTGTGTCATTGATGAGGAATTCATCATGGCCCTCCTTCGATGAGACTATTCCTGTCGAATTCAACACATCTTCTGGGAATTATTCTTACAAGCAAGTCAGTACCTTGAGATTTGTATACATCAATCGAAGATATTCGCTCTTTCAATGATAGGTTTGTTGAAATATTGTAACTTTGAAGGATATTCTATATGTATTTTACTGATGTAACCCATGGGAGATTTTTATTCCTCCGTCGGGATGTTACTATTGTATTTGGTCATCATAGAGTCATGAGGTATAACATCCATTATAATTAGGGTCAATAGTAACCACTTGAATATAATATAATATTGTTTTGTGTCTTCCTAGGTGAAGTCGACCTAGTAAGTTTGTTAGGTCTGACTTGTTAGGGTAAGAGTCAAGTGACAGGAAGAGTATAAATAGAGGAGTTGTGTTACTCATTAAAACACACATTCACTTGTGTATAGCGTGTAGGAGAGAGAGAGAGAGAAATATATGATGGGAGAAGGAGCACCTGTTTGGGGTATTGTATTTTCACTTTTGATACATCTATATAGAGGAACTTTTGTTGTATTTTCTTCCCCATGAGGGTTTCCCAAGATAAATATCTATGTTCTTTTCTGTGGATGTGCTTGTCTATATTTTAGTGATCCTTTTGCATAAGTTTATGATGTTATGATGATAAATTTTATTAGATATTGTATAACCATTAAAAAATTCACTTGGTATCAAAGCTCCCCTCAAAGAAGTCTTTGTGCATCTGAAACACTACTACAGCTGCAACGACTGAAGATTAGGGTTTCATGCTTGAAAACCTTAGAAGACAAAAACTATTCATGCTGGGACTTTCACCATAAATCGATATTGGAGAAGGATCGGGAACTGAAACTTTGATAATCCTAATATGAAGTCTTTATGTACCCTTTTTAAAATTTTCAGCCTCAGATTCACCATAATTTAGGATATGTGATTCCTCCAACTTAGGGTCCCATCCTCTCACATAATTTTGCATTAAACAGGTGACATAGGGATAATTCCTATATCTTTGGCTAGGAAGGTCCAAATGAAATTTCACAAGATTTTCATATAGGGAACGAACTTTATTTTATGTGGTAAAATTTGTAGACCCTGAAGGTGAAATAGGGACACATGGAAGTCTGTACAATGTTTATATTCTGAACAGTCCTGAAATAAGTCACCTTGGGAAAATTTGCATAAGTCCCACTTGATGAAACCAATTCTTCTCTAACCTATGGGGTTGGAAATCCAATAGACCATGATATATTAGCACAAAATTTCAAGCCCATGGGAGCAGGAATTTCGGAGATACAACAAAAACAAGATCAGGCAATTATGCAGAAGAAATTGAAGAAAAATAGGGCTTCTTGTTCTGAGCACTTCCCTCCACCGATCAGTTGAAAAAAGAGGAATATCAAACTCTCCCTAAAAGGGTGAACATTTCTATGGAAAAATGTCCTCATTCTATAGATTTTCAATTTTTGACCTAACACTACTGCTAAGGGAAAACTAGGGCATCAGATATTTTGCAGTTTTGTTCATAGTTTTGGGAAAATGAGTATGCTTCTCATCTCAACTTGAGAAGGCACATATTTATATTCAATCAGATCTGAAAGAAAACTAATAGAAAAAAATTAGGGTTTCTATGTCAATCCCTAGGTCCACTAGAAGCCATCTTCTAGAAAATATTTCAAGCTAGCATCTGAGTTGAAGCAATCTCATTGGTAAGTTCTATCCTCTCTATTTCCATTTCAGGTTCTCATTTTTATCATGATGACAAACTGTACGAAGCTTGAGAACAATATTGAAGAAGCCGAGAACCTCTTATCATGTAAGTATAGAGTGCTTCTCATACCTGAAGAAGCATGACCTGGAGAACTATGTCAAAGAAGAAGCTACAGATCCAAAGGGAGATGAAGACAAAGCACAAGAAGGATTTAGTCAAAGCCAAGAGGATTATTTCTTCCTCCATTGGATCTCACATGTATCATCCTTTTAGAATCCCATGGACATGTTCGATACAATGACCAGCCTGTATGAAGGAAAGAATATCAACAAAAAGATGACATTGAGGAACCAATTGAATAATGTGAAGATACATAACTCATATACCATGCAGTTCCACTTCACAAGGGTTTCTCAAATCAAAGAACAACTTGAAGAAGTAAAATAAAGACATCATGCTCACAATGCTGAATATTCCTCAAGTGACAAGGAATGTGAATTCTATTAGAGAAGAAAAATAGCAAACTCTTATCCATTTCAGTATTTGGATAAGAAAGAATTCAATTAGTGACAATTAGAGTCAGTACACAGGTTCTCATAATCAATAGAAGGATCCATGACATAAGGATTAAGAAGGAGTCCACCAAACAAACAAAAGATAAGTATTTGAATTGTCATTATTTAGTTGTGTTCAAGGAAATGTGTGATGAATGATAAAATGGTTGCATTAATGACAGTATACTACTAATATGCATGTTACGTGTAAGTAGCCCATGGTTCTATACAACTCTCCATTGCTACTTATCTAGAATGAAACCTCTTTGCTGACATATTGGGATTAGTGCACAATCTCAATGATGTTATGGTAGAGATGGAAGGCATCTAGAAATTTTACATGTGTATATGGCATATGGATGAATGTTGTATTGGCCAAAATATTTGCATGATTATACATTTATGCATAATAATATGTCATTATGAATATGTCTTATGAAATGATGCAACTGGTGCATTTGAATTATAGGAAATATCATGTACAATTTCCTACAAGAAAAGAAGGATGAGACTTGTTCTGAAGAACAAGAGATGACAGTTCAAGATTCACTCCAATAAACATACAGAAAGATGAACCTGAATCTCCCAGGATCAGAGACACCATGATGAAAGAAAGAGCTTCAGAAGAATATAAAAGAGATGAAGACCACCTTGGGCACAAGAGATAATTCAAGATGAAGAAAAGTATGACAGGAATTCCAACTAAAGTAAGAGGCCTCGGATACACTCTAGTTATGTATCACAATTGAGTGACATCATTGATGTAGATCCTTCCAGCTATGGAGGAAGCTATGATCAAAGAGTAACAATTGATCATGAGGAAAGATATATAGGATATGGTTCTAAGACCTGAAGGGAATTTCGTAGTGTCTTCCATGTGGATCTACAATATCAAGTGTACAAAGCAAGGTTCATGACTTGTCTCAGAAATGGGGAGTAGATTATGGCATGACATACTCTAGTGAAGCAGAAGTATATATCAAGAAAAGAACCACATGTGCAAAAATGACTTTGTACGAGCTCAAAAGGAACCCATAGATAATCACATCCAGTTACATAAGGAGCTTGATGATCACCTAGAGTGATGAATATCTTAACCTTTGCTACAAGGTTGAAGATGGAAAACTATAAAAGGAAACAAGCTCACAGATGGGTGCAAGAGGATATTTTCAAGAAAGTTAAAGATAAAGGATCTTGGTATCTAGTAACCTGAGATGGATACATAGAAGATCAGTAGAAGAGAATGCTACATGTCATTCTAGTACAAAATGTTTCGATACATAGAGTACGAAATGAGAGGGAGGATGATGCTCCACTTCAGGGGAAGTGACTGCAGAAGATCTCTGAGTTCAACATGGTAGGATAGGATGGAAAACTTCCTGACGAAGTAAGGCTTTACCAAGAGTAAAGTGGATTCGAACCTTCAGGGTTGAATGCAGAATACTGGAATATGTTGATGACCTGACATGATGCAGAACTCATTGTAGATGCAAGGAGGAAGTGTTGAGGACAGAAACAATACCTCAAGATGTTTGGGATCAGGTATGATCTCATGAAGAGGCTGAGTACATTGCAGCATGTTCATCCTATAGTGAAGCAATGCGACTTCATAAAGTATGCTATGGAAATATTAAAAATATTTGATATGTTGGCCAAACCCATGGATACCAACCTGAAGTTGTTATCTGATGAATCATCAAAGTTAGTATATGTGACTTAGTACAAACATATTATTGGATCGTTGATGTATCTAATGAATACCAAGTCAGATATATTCTTTGTTGTGAACACCCTAAGTTAGTATCTAGTTAAACCTAGATGTGTTCACCTGATAGTTGCAAAGCATGTGATGAGGTACTTGAAAGATACAACAAAATTTGGACTATACTATGATGGAGATCATGAATACATATTTTATGGATATGTAGATTCATATTGGGTAGGAAGTGCCACAGATAGAAAGAGAACCTCAAGTGGATTTTATTGTCTAGGATCCGCCATGATCTCATGGTTTAGTAGGAATCAGTCTAGTTTTGCTCTCAGCATGACTGAAGCAGAGTATATAGCAGCTTATTCCACTAGTTGTGAAGCCACATGGATTCAGAAGTTGGTTTCAGGTCTATTTGATCTAGATGTGGATACCATAGTGATTCTATGTGACAACCAGAGTTGTATAAAGATGACACAAAATCACGTGTTCCATGATAAATCAAAGCACATAGAAATATGATATTTTTACATAAGGGATATGGTACAGAAGGGAGATATAAAACTCCAGTATGTGAGTACCAATGAACAAGTTATTGATGTGTTAACCAAACCTCTGTCTCGAGTAAAGTTTGAACACTTCCATGAAAAGCTTAGTATACTTTCCCCGTAGGGAGGAACAGTGATGATGATGCTAAATAATTTCCTCGTAGGGAGGAACAGTGATGATGATGTTGAAGACTTTCCTCATAGGGAGGAACAATGATGATGGTGTTATAGACTTTCCTTGTAAGGAGGAACGATGATGATGTGGACCCTCCTTATAAATGGGAAGTAGGTTGATGATATGGACCCTCCCTGGAAAGGGGGAGTGATGATGATACTATCATTGCAGATGATATGGCAGTGATGCTCCAGTACAGAAAATGCCAAGCACGCTCACATATTTTGATGAGGTTCTCCATTTACTTGCAAACAATAGTATCCTCTCTTGAGGATGGTATTACAGACAAGAACACTCTCTTAATAAGAGTGGTCCTAGCCCTTACCGACTGAGGATAGTCCTCCAAATGATATACTCTTCTGGAGAGTGATCCTACATTCACTTGTAGGATGGTGTCGTAGACAATAACACTATCTTGAGAGTGGTCATAGTGCTAACAGGATAAGGATGGTCTATGATGAGTCCTGCATTCATTTGCAGATGATGCGGTCCTACATTCATTTGCGAACGAGATATGCATTCATTTGCAGAGGATACTCTCTTCTAGAGAGTGATCCTACATTCACTTGTAGGATGGTGATGTAAACAAGAACACTCTCTTGAGAGTGGTGCTAGCACCAACAGGATAAGGATGGTCTACTATGAGTCTGGCATTAATTTGTGGACGATGTGGTCATGCATTCATTTTCAAACGAGATATGAATCCATTTGCAGATGATGTGGTCATGCATTTATTTGCAGACGAGATATGCATTCATTTGCAAATAATATGGTCCTGCATTCATTCGTGAACGAGATTTGCATTCATTTGTAGATGATATGGTCCTACATTCATTTCCAGATGATTCATTTGGTCAATGATGTGGACCCTCCTTGTTAAGGGGGAGTAGGCTAATGAGGATTGCATCATCCTTGGACCTATGTCCAAAAGTGATAAGGATTAATCATCTCACAAAGAGATCATGTGTGTTGCGGGTTATGATGCTTCTGACGATGTTATTGATCAACAGATCAAGAACAGATGTAGACAATGAAAGTATTGATCAAAATATCAAGTATGATTGTAGATAATGATGGGGATTGAGTGATCAAGTTCTACAAAGGATTGAGTGATTAAGTGCTGCAAATGATTGAGTGATAGAGTTCTCTAAAGGATTGAGTGATCAAGTGCAGCAAAGGATCGAGTGATCAAGTGCTACAAAGGATCAAGTGATCGAGTGTTACAAAGGATTGAGTGATCGAGTGCTGCAAAGGATTGAGTGATACAAAGGATCAAGTGATCAAGTGCTGCAAAGGATCGAGTGATTGAGTGCTACAAGAAGATGAAGATCAAAGTGTTGCTGCAAAGGATCAAGTGATCGAGTGCTGGAAGAAGATGAAAAGAAATTTTTTGCTGCAAAGGATCAAGTGATCGAGTGTTGCAAGAAGATGAAGATCAAAGTGATGCTGCAAAGGATCAAGATATCGAAGTGCTACAAGAAGAATATCAAAGTGTTGTTGCATAGGACCAAGTGATTGAGTGTTGTAGAGGATCAAATATGAAGACTCGAAGCAGTAGAAGATGATCTTCCATTACTAAAGATGTTCCAGTTACTGATAATTGTTGAAAATTTCCTATGACGTATAGATGTATCACCTTGATGATGTTGCTGATGCTCTCTCTCTGTGCCCCTATATTTGATGATGTCGCTGTCTGTAGAATACCCTTCTCATTAAGGGTGAGTGTTGAAATATTACAACCTCGAAGAATATTATAATGTATTTTACTGATGTAATTCATGGGATATGTTTTATTCCTCTGTCTGGATGTTACTATTGTATTTTGTCATCATACAGTCATGAGGTATAACCTCCATTGTAAGTTGGGTCAATAGTACCCTCTTGAATATAATATAATGTTGTTTTGTGTCTTCCTAGGTGAATTCAGCCCAATAAGTTTGTTGGGTCCAACTTGTTAGGGTAAAATTCAAATTATAGAAAGAGTGTAAATAGAGGAGTTGTGTTCCTCATTAAACCACACATTCACTTGTGTATATCACATATGAGAGAGAGAGAGAGAGAGAGAGAGAGAGAGACATATCTGTTAGTAGAAGGAGCACCTGTTTTAGGTCTTGTATTTGTACTTTTGATACATCTATATAGAGGAAGTTTTGTTGGGTTTTATCACCCATGATGGTTTCCCAGGATAAATATCTGTGTTCTTTTTGTGGTTGTGCTTGTCTATATTTCAGTGATCCTTTTGGATATGGTTATGATGTTATGATGCTAAATGTTATTAGATCTTTTATAACCATTAGAAACTCAATAAGTTTTACATCATTGACCTTCAATTGAAAGATTCAGCCGAGTGTTCAAAATCATTCCATCTATTCACATTCGGAGGAATGTATTGGGGTACCTTGGGAATCATTAACGTTAATGGTGATACCCCTCGCACTTGTTAATGGTTTTCATAATTGACCAGTAATCAAGTGGTTTCTACCATGTTTGACTTCAAGACATGTATTCACATGGTTAGAATCGTACTTTGTTGAAGACAAGATGAAGACCCTAGGTATCTGTTAAGGCTCATTGCTTTCCCCAGGTTGTGATGGAGTATTTGTATGAGCCATAGCATGGATCCACATTTGTATGGTTGTGGATGTGCTCAGATTTGTGTTTGTATGGAATATATCGTATATGTGGTAGCTATGTCCAAATTTGAGTCTTCCTCATGGATCTACGTTGTATCTTAGTAGCCATGATTGTTTATATCTCACATGGATCTGCATTGTATTGGTTGGAAGCCATGTTGTGAGTCATATGGATATGTATCAAAGTGTAAATGAACTACAGGATGACCTTGTCATTGATGAATTCTGATCTTTGGAATATTTCCTTGAAGTGATAACTTGTTCTTACAAAGCCTTTGCATATCCTTTCCCTCTAGCCTCATGCTTTGGGGGGCATTCTGTTACACACATTTCACATCAACACCATGTTGTAAGATAAAATATCAGTATTTGCCTTGAATTCCACAAAAGTTGAAGTTAGAAATGAGCAAGGGTCAACATTTTCATAGTTTTTTCCACCGCCTCACTTTACCTATGAACAAGCTACGGTACCCACATCAGTAATGCTTCTTTTCTATCTACAAGAAACGGTGCCACTGCCTACTTCCTGTTTACAAGGTGTGGTGCCCCCTTAGTACCGTAGTTTCCCCTTTAACAAGGCACAATGCTCAAATTATGAAGGAAAAAAGGAAAGTTCAATAGGATTCTCGAAGCTAGCCTTCGTGGAGCCTCATCCCTATCATTCATGACACCTGGAGCTCGAGATACCCAATTATAGGATCCTCACTCCACCTCTCCCATGGAATTCTCAACTTATCCTATATTCTCATGCCTTTATATACTAGCTTACCCCTCATGGGTAAGGGGAGGAAGAATGTGTTATTGCATCCAAATTCTGGCCAAATTCAGTCAGAATCTTGAGTAGCTTGTAGGCAAGTTCAAGGATTTGAGGCAAGGCATCCTTTGAGAAGAGTTCACAACACCAAGGCATTGGTTGTATACTCTCCTTATTTTCATTATTAATGCAAATATATTTTCTTTCCCATAATCATTTGTATGTTTGATTATCATGTTGTGCTTATTATTTAACTCCCTGGTATTTTACATAGGATTATAAACTATCTTGTTACTCTTAATTGGTTTGTGTTTTGTTGTGTCTCTTGCAGGTTATCCTCATAGATCAAGCACCTCAATGATCAAACCTTTGCAGCCTGTGGAAGGTAAGAATAGCAGTCAATTGAAGAGTTTATTCAATCCTATGGGAAGTTTCTATACCTTGTAGTTGTTTTGTTCTAGTGTTGAGTGTTTCATGCTAGGGAAACAACCACTGTCAGCACTAGCTGATAATTTCTTGTAACAATTTTATTAACATAATTGATCTATGATTGGTATAAACATAGACAGAACTTTTAGATTGGTATTGATTCATGGTTTCATCCTAGAAAGGAGGACATTTACTTCATCATTAGGATATCCAGGAGAGGTGAGCATTTTCCCGAGTTACCTGATGTCCCATTTGGTGTCATAGTGAAGAGTCATATTGCTTAATCTCAAATATATTAGTGACAAGGTAACTAGCACTACTCATTTTTAAGTTTCTGGAGGAAAACTACATATTGTCGTTTTCGATGCAGGGGAGGTTAGGTGCCCCTTTCTATTGCTAATAATAGTGTTTCTCTCCACCATCGAATGGGAAGCACATTAGTTTCCCTATATTGTATGATATTGATTCTTTAGTGCATAAACATAGATGTAATATGTAATATATTGAAGGTAATCCTTGAACATTGGTTTATTTGCTTGATTTGCTTTGTTGAGATGGAACTAGGTGCTAGGACCAAGAAAACCTGATGAGATGGATTTTATTTTTATTATAATAATTAGTATTACTATTATTTATATTTAAATACTATTATTAAATATACTATTATATTAAAAATTAATAATGGCACAACATAACAATAACGTTGTTGGGGGTTTCTAGAATGTCACATAAGAAGAGATTGGGTTTAGGAGTTGTAGCTCCCCTAGAAATAATCTTGACCACCTAATTTTATTAATTTTGGACCATGGGGATCCTAAAACCCATAATTAATTACTTGCATGCATAACTTGTGCCCCTAGGTGAGAATATTCCTCATCTAGTTAGCAGTGGGGTCCAGTTCCACTTCACACACTAGTCATGTTCCCTCCCCTCCTTGACTCACTGGATTCATAATAGCACATAATTTTGGTCACTGACAATTAAATATAAGTTACTTTAGTTACTTTAAGTATCTACTAGTTAAATTGAGTTTTTGTTTTGGTTGCACTAGTTAAATTAGTGAAATTAGTTTTCAATTAATTAATTAAATGTCACCTTTAATTGATTAAGTATTCCACTTAGGAATTGGATCCAATTTCTAGTCAAGTCGTGCTTTTTTATTAATTTAGAGTCTAAATTTTTGCATGGAAGTGATTTTGGGGAAATTTGAGTCCTTGGGAGGAATTTGAGTCAACCTCGTGCATGAAGTCTAGTTAACCAATTAAAGGAGTCAGTTAAGGGTTGATTGCCTCACTTGTGCATTAGCAAATTCTTGATGAATCTGTACTTCTTTGTGTTAGTATTTGCACAATAAATTTATAAAGGTAACTCTAATTATGAAATCTGATATATGAGTAATTTTATGGAAGAGTATGATTGTTATTCATTAGTTTTACTTTCAAGCTTTAAATATGATCTATGTAAAAGAAAATGGTTAGCATTTACTATGTTATGATTTCTTAATTCTAGTATCATTAATGGGATTTGATCACGAATGATTTGTATCATGTTTTAGACACATTTATTTAGTTTAATTGGGGTTGATATGTACTCTCAAGTGGCTGAACATGACAGCCCCATATCAGGTCATGCATGGGTTAAAATATCATGTTTGAATTTAATTCATGACTAGAAACTATGTACTATTTTCTTGTGCTAGTAGAGGTTGCTTTTGAATACAAAAAGAGATAGTATCAGTAGATCAATGTTTATGGGATTTGAAATGATTAGGAATGATATTTTGGACTGCATTATAGTAATTGTGATTATTTTGCATTTCATTTATCTTTGGGATTTTCTTATGAGAGAATTATGTAGAATTGAGTTATGAACTAGTTGTTTATTTTATAGTTAAAGTAACCTAACTAGTTGAATTATTGAAATTTAAATTATTGACGACGAAGAACATCTGAGTAAGAGAAATTATCCATTGTACTAAATAAGATCTCAACTATATTTATCTCTAGAGAGGGAACCTATACCCTTCCTTACCAAGTGACCTAGGTTGGGTATGTTACAAATAGGTGGTTTGTCATTTTTTGCGACAATTTTGTTTTGCTCTAGATCGATGTTGTGCATAGTTTGAGCAAAGGGTCAACTTTGCTTTTGTTTCAGAGTTTATTTATTTATTTTTTGAGAGGTTTCCTACCATGAGGCCATCATTTGACCACCATCCTCCTAGGTATATTATCAAGGTATGGATTCACATGTGGGGACAAATGTTTCCCAAGAGGGCCCGTCCAAAGTTCCTAGTGAGGATCACATCATAGGTGTTGTAGTACTAGCTAACAAGGAGGACCATACATTGGACCTTGTTCCATATTTGTACATGGGGTTGGATTGGAGAGATATTCACAACATATTTTTCACTCTATATGAGCCACCTGATGATAGAGGTAATATTAGTGTTATGTTAAATTAATCTAGTTGAATTTTATTGCCTTACTTAATGCAAATGAAATTTATTCTAATATTTTCTTTAAATTGTATTATTAAATTATTTACTGAAATTGTGTAATTATTGTTGTGTACTATATATTTTTCAAACATTGGAATGTATGATGGGGAGGGGTCTCCACCAGTTTCGGTTGATGAGAATATGGATGAGCTTGAGTTGCCTACATTGACTAGACCCATCCTACGGTGCAATCCATATGCTAGGTTTTGAGAGGATGCGGTGAGAAAAATATCCACATTGTTGGCTCAACGAGGATTCTATCCTATATGGGTGCAGGATATCATGTGATTCCCTTGCTTTGTAAAGTTATGGAGGATGGTTCCTCATGATATGAGGTATTTGATGTAGTATATTGTTGGTTCATTTACCCTTAAAGCTACTACGAGGGAGCACAATTTTACATCTGATAAGGGAAACAATCCTTGTCCCCATCCACATCCTCCTCCTCCTCCTCCTCTCAATGATGACCAATCGATATCTACTCCTCCACACCCATACAACCCACCACCATATCCAACTCATTATACACAAATCAATTGAACAACCTCTCTTCCTCATTGACCCGACCATCCACCATTTCCTACTCTACCCATCTCCTAGAATCTAGATATGATTGTTGGATTTGGTAAGATACATCATTAGGGATATATCAACTATGCTACTCTCCATGTTGCTTTGTTTTCTCATATAGGTAATGATTCCTCTAGCTATGATAGTGGAGGTGTAGATTCCTCTGGCTCTATTAGCAGAGGTAGTGATGCCTCTAGTTCTGTAGGTGGGCTAACTATCTCGTAGAATTTATTGGACTCAATATGTATATTTGGCATGTATCATGAGCTTGATATTATTTTTCATATATATATATATGTATGTATGTATGTATTGTATTTCACATACTCAATGTTGATGGTGAAGTGTTTGTTACGTTATGTTAGATATGTTTGCTAGGTGTGCTTGATAGATGTGTATGTTATATGGTGTTTGTTAGATGTGTGTGATGGTCATGTTAGATAATGTTACTTGTGTTTTGTTAGATGTTATTAATATATTTGTGTGTTAGATGAAGTTTAAACATGTTAAATGTATATGTTAGATGATGGTAGGTAATGCTTACATGTGTATGTTAGGTGATTTTTTATGTGTATATTAGGTTATGTTAGCTAATTTTTTACAGGGATAATTTTAGGGGCGAATTTTAGCCCAATGGGCTATTTTCCCATGTTTTTCTTCCAAAAAAGATTTGTCATTTTACATTTTTTGAAGCCTTGTTTCGCCCAATTTTGATGGGGTAAACATTTTTCACCCTAAAAATCGCCAAATTATTATATAAACGATATAAAATCCTTGGATTTTATTTTTTTTTGAAAAATATCGCCAATCATTTTAAAGTTGGTGTTTCAAGAATTGGTAATATTCGCCAACATTTATACACTTTTAAATAATTATGGTTGATTAAAATCATCCCTGATTTTTTATGTGTATATGTAAGACATTGCTTATGTTTGATAGGTGATGATAGATGTGTATGCTAGATTATGTTTGTCATACATATGTGATGGTTATGTTTGATGATGTTTATGTTTGTTAAGTGGTTATGATGATGATGCTGATGGTACATTACATGATTTTGGATAATGGTGGTGGTGTCCATTGATTTGATGATCACATTGTACTATTTTTATTTTTATGTATAGATAGATTTATTTTTTAATGAACTAAATGGGCAGTCAAATTATTTTATGATATTTATTTTCATGTGTTGATGTATTTGTTTATGTCGATGAGTATGATTCATGTGTGTGATGCAAATTTATTTATTTATTTATGTATTTATATCGATGTCTTATATATTAGATATAATTATAATTATAATGAACAATCTTTTTTTTGTAAGCTCCAAGAAGAAATTATATTATAATACAAAAGAGAGAGAGAGAATATAGGCACGAGATTGTTAAGATATTTTAGAGCATAACATGGCTTCTCTCAACCCTGATACTACTACAACTATCAGATAAAATTCTATCCAAACTATCTAGATCAACTAAGGACCGTGTTCTGCAATTTTTCCAAGAGTAGAAAACTATAGAACTACTTTGCAGGCTTATGCCTAAGTAAAAATTTAAACTAAACAAAGTATCAAAATTGACTTTAAGGGCTCTGAGTTTTAAATACAAAATACTAATTATTGAGAATAAAAAGGTTCTTATGATATTTAATCATAGAAAAATCAGAAAACCAAACATGAAATTACTCGGAGATGTGGTCGTCCTTAGCTTCATCAAGCTTTTCCTCCAAAACTGGGTAGAAAATGTCTCCCAAGTTGGACGAATATTCAATGGGTTTTATTACTAGAAGTGGCTCGATTTCCCTAAAGATGGAGAGTTCCAATGGGGTTGTTTCTCTCCACATAGTTTCTTTTGATGTCAATGGTGGAAGCTATGTTTGTAGTCTTATGTGTAGGAGGATGGACCCATTTAAGAGGAGGAACCATGTCAGGAACCATTTCAAGGTCCTCCCTTGTCTTGGATACCAAGGAAGGGATGGGAAAGGGAGAGGCGTGAAGTGTTGGAGCAGGGGAAGGAGAATTCGAGGGATTGTTGTCCCTGCTTGGTTCTTAAGACTACAAGAGGAGCTGAGGTAACATATTTTTTACCATCCAATAATGCCCCTAATGAAACCGAGCTCAATGTCCCATCAATTGTTGAGTGACTACTTCTTCTTACCAATTGTCCACCATTGTTCTAAGGTGCCATGGAATTGAGATGTCGTAACTACTTTCCAAGGAACCTTTGTTCCCTCATCATCTTCAGCTTCCTCTTACCCTACTAGCTCATTGTGGGGTGGCCCTGAGCCTTCCATACATATTAGTTCATGAGTGGAGGAAACAAAAAATAGTGGCATTCCAATGAAAAGGTTTTCGAGGGATCCGATCCAACCAAATCAAAAAATACACAGAGAGACCCAACTATCGAACCCCACGGGACCTGTGGCCGCAGAGTGAATTTTTGTTGTTAGGAATGTGAATAGGAATTTCCCTTGTAAAATCCTTACAAAACGCCCCATAATGGTAACCTTCCAACACAAAACACAAAGATATCCTACAAGGGTGCAGTAAATCCCCGAATAAGCAATATGATTGCATTCATACTGTTCACTATCCTATTACAGGCTTGAAAATCCAAACGCATTGAATCCAGAATCATTGAAAAACAAAGGGAGTTAATGGGCATGGAAAATGAAAAGATCACCACCTGGGTAGATGCTATGAGGTGGTTCTTGGTACTAGCTCACACACTCTAGAGGGACTAAAATGACACCCACATCTGGGAAAATTGTGCACAGTCTTTGTTAGAATTGCAATTTACAATTTCAACAATAAATACAATTCACAATCATTATTACAATTTCACAACTACAAATTATAATTACAATTACAATAAGAAATTACTAAGTAGATTTACAAATTACAAATAACAAATTGGACAATTACAACTACAAATTAAAAAACACAAATTACAGTTACAGTTACAAATTTGCAATTATGTTTACAAATTAATTTACAAAATTGTAAATTAACAAAATAATTTATGAAACTACAAAAATACATACTTGCAAATTTACAAATTTCAGTTTCAAGTACAAGTGTACAGTCACACAATACTCTTACAATTATAATTTTTTAATAACAATATACATATGGCAATAAGAAATGGAAATACCAAGTTTATAGTGTGTTTGGTAAGGAGAAAGAGAACTAAATATATAAATCTAAGTAAAGTTTCTGAATACATTATTAAATGTGGGCCATGTGAAGTAAAGTTTCTTCACATCCTATTTATCTAAGTAAAGTTTCTTCACTTCCTATTTATCACAAATTCTACCAAATTAATAATCATAATCTATTGTTTTTTACTAAATTATTGAGTAGTTTCATTATGGATCTTATGAGTCCCATTGGTTATAATTTTGATTGTATTAATTATTATTTTTATGTGTATTAAAATGGAAAAAGAGTTTTGACCATTAAATTTAGGATTTATAAAATCTTTTTAGTATACATGCTCCTTTTATTAATGTTTCACTATTGTCATTCCTTTTTAAATGACAACTTAAATTGATGCCTATGTAGGGTGTTACCACCATATAAAATAAGATGATTTTTTTCTCTTAGGTTTAATCAACATAAACTTGATTTTATCCATCTTAATGTTAAGTTTATAAAAATTGTAAAATGGTTGTCGAGGTTAAGTTTTTCATGAAGAGATTTTAAAGTTTCAACATAAAAATAATAATGTAATCTATGAAGGATGACAATAAGTATGGCCGTGATAATTTCAATGTAGCCATCCTCTTTTAAACATTTTTTATTTTATTTTTTCAACCTAGATGTCAAAAAAAGATGCTAAAAATAGGGCACCTTTGCTTAATGCAAATATTACAATTAATGTGCAATTGGTCATTGATAATTACATTTAAACTTTATATGTGGATTTAAGAGGTATATGATTAGTTCAAGAAATTAGTGATGTCATTATGGCCAAAGTTTGTTGTCAAAATGGTATGAGGACTCTATTAATTTATAACTAGGGAGAGATCATTTAGTTGTTACATTTCTGTATATTCTTCTTGCGTACAATTTCATTATGCATCGAACTGTCAAAAAAGCATAATATGGAGAGTGCATGTATTCTTGTGGGGTAAATTCCAGACATGAATTAAGGTTGACTAGATGAATGAATTTGACTATACTTTCCATGTAGAAACCCAATAAATATTTTGTTTAGGATAGACAATGAAATGGGCATAGATTAGGGGCAAGACTATAGGTACAATACACACTTCCCTTCAATATGCAAGGAGTTTAGTTATGAATATCACTCATGTCATGCTAAAGAATTAATCATGCTAGTGTCGATGAGATGGTGAATTGTTATAAATAACTTGACTTAGAAAAACCTTGATGTGATTGCATTGTTAGAGTTTGAAAGTGGTTTTGCGTTTAGTGAATGAAATAATATTATTATGTAAATTAATAGAATGAAATCTAATGATAGATTGTGTTAGTGTTACTTAAAAAAGAAATAAAATGCATTCACGCGTTATAGATATCCTTTTTAAGTGTAATTAATTTGTAAATGAACTATATATTTTGAATTAATATTAAAAAGCATTTATTACTTATTAGTTAATATTAACTTAATTGGTACAAAATGACTATTTCCATATTGTTAGAAATTGATATTAAATATCAACACATATGATACACACTAACTTATATTTTTTCAATATAGTCATGCCATATTAATGGTGCCACAATAATTCTTATATTTTATACTAAATATGCAATGAGATATACATAAATTCAAGTAAAATAAAATTCTTTTTCAACCAATCATTCCATATAATCACAAATTACTTGATATAAAACACATTTTGCATCAGATTAAATGTTAACCATCTAAAATTGTTTTAAAACGTCCAGTAATTAACTTTCCATTTGTATTGTCATAAGATGAAAAATAAACAATATAATTAGATAAATAAATATAACAATACTAAAATGATACATCAACACTATAAATGATAAAATATAACATGTACATATCACTCTCCATTTCCATCACCTTGATTATCTTCCTCGCTTGGCATGATAACATTGTTTTTCTCAAAAATATGTTTTCATATAGGGTCGTGTATTAATATGAACCATCAATCTATATCTAACACATCTGGGTAAGAAAACAGTTGGTTACATTGTTTTGGGAAAACATAAGGTTAGTTAGTTTCATCCCACGTCATTCTAGATTTGATACATATCATCCCACTATCACGATATTCCTTTACATCATTTCAGTCGAAGGTGTCCCACCACTTGAACCTAAGAATAATACATTGGAAATATGAGAAGTTCACTTGAATGGTCTCTTGTATCTTTCCGATGTAACCCAAATTACCTCCTATTATATTTTTATCATGGTGTCTAACATGACTATATTGGTTGAACTTGAATTCCACTCCATGTCTTGTGTGGCGCATCCAACATCAGCATCCTCTGTGTGAAAATGATTCCCATATACCCACATAGATGGGAACAAATTCACCTATAAAAATTTAAACAAATGTCAATGTCATATGTTTAATAACCCAACCATTAATATAAAAAATATATATGTTATAATTCAAAGTTTCATTCTAAAGTTAAAAATATACATAAAGAGATTATTATTTAGTTGCTAAATCCAATCCCTATGTTTAGTGCATCCTCTTCAACAGTTGGGTAATGACTAGATGCGCCATATTTCTCCTTGACTTGGTCAACAACCCAACTGTTGGGATAGATCATTGGCATATTTTCTTCTAAATGATCAGAACAAGGCATGCTTCTACCATTAAATCATATGAATTATTTCCTGAAAATGTCCCATTTCCTCCACTTCGCTTCATATAATGTGACCTACGGTTGTGTTTCCTCTACATTGTAAGGAGTGAATTTATTGATGGAATCAATGTTTGAATTCTTTGTTGTATTCATGAAATCAAATCAACATATAGCACATATGAGATCAAATATAGATTATGAAGTTCAATGTGAATAGTTACTCTGTAGAAATGTGACAAAATATAATTGGCTTACTCTTTATCATGTTCCTTTTCCGTTCATTTGGAATAGCTCCCCTTCCCTTTCTTCCTCATCCCTTTGGTCATCCTAAATCATTGATATTGGTGTGTGGTAAATTTCGTTGTTGTACTCACTGGAATTAGAATGAATCGTATACTATGTACCCCTCTTCCATAGACCCCTTGTATTTTTCCATTTGTTGAAAAAATCCCTTCAATTTTTTCAAGTACCTCTTTAAGAAGAACATCCAATGACATGAGACCACCCCAACTAATTCAATTGCATAAACTAGGTGAATTATAAGATGAACTTTCAAGTCCATGGAACCCGTTGACAATTCCTTCTCAAACATAGAAGTATTTTCTCAGCTATATATTGACACCACTATGGAATAATAGCCATGGGAATCTCCTTTGATGTGATCCACCATAAAAATGCAGATAATTTAAATATGGCACACTTCAGGTTATCGGGAGAGTCATGGTTCACACACCCATGTGTGAACAAAGGATAATGATATTACAAAGTGAACACCTAATTATTTAATTGCATTTTAACTTTTGGGGTAAAAGATTAAAAAAAAGCATTTTTTTTACATACATACCCTTAGAAGGTTTAGGTGGTCATGTGATTTCAAACCTGACAAATGTTCGCTTAGAGTGAAGTATCGGCGTAGAGTAGACCCATATAAATAAGGCACTTTCACACCCAATATAACTTAATTTTCCAAATAAGTATCATCTTTCTTCAAAACTCATGGGACATCACCCTCTTTAAACAACCAAGAGCAGCCAACCTCTCCTCTATTTTTTTGTCTTGGCCAATGTTTCCTTTTAGTATTTGAACAAATAGGATCTCTCCTAACATGTAACATGTCACTTTGTTTCGATGATATGTGCCTCCACAATGAAGATGAAACATTTTTAAATATATGCATGGGATCTAGTAATTGGACAATCTTGAGAGGCTCCCAATATGGGAGATCATAAAATATCAAATTTCTTTTCATCCCCATGGGAAATTTCTCAACATAGGTGTCGAAGAATTTAGGATCATCGAAATAGGTTCCCCACTTGAAGCAAATATTTCTATGATTTCCTTATGCCTCTCTCTACCATATTTCCTAAGTTAGTGACTCAGTGCCATTATTTTAGGCCTTTGGGTTTTCTCTAGTTTACCATTGCAAGAAAATGTTTCTCTTCTATAAGGGTGATCTTGTGGGAGGAGTACCCTTGAGAAGTCATACACCATATTTCATAGGTGGTTGGACCACATAACCTTAATATAAGGTCCACACCATTCACATCCATGATACCCTTTTGTTACAAGAACCATAGTGATATGGTAAACAAATAATGTTAGTGTTGAAGATCAAAACAGTTGCACCAGATTAAATATATGAAAAAAAAATGTTACAAATATAAAAAAATTCCAACAACATGTTTACTAGAGAAACTCCTAATCCTGGATAATCATGTGTGGTGTATGCACATATGTCATACAACATAAAACTACTCTTTGTTGGGATGGGTCTTGATACATCTTATACATGTATCCCTTCCCATAATTCCTTCAATTCCTCGATCAGTGGTTGTAGGTAAACATTCATATCTTCACTTGTCTTCTACCTAGGACTATAAGACACATCATAAGATGTTCATTCTTCAAAAAACACCATGGGGGGATATTGTACTTATTTATCACTACTACAGGAAAACTCAATAGTTGGTGTTTTGGAGGGAATGTGGGTTGACACTATCCATGAAAATACTCTATCGAACACTATGTAGTTCATTCTTGAATTCATCAAGACATGTATCCTATGTATGGTTCATGTCTATTGAATTCATTGGGATTCACACAACTCCTGACTCACTTTGGTGCAGGTCATGCCATCCTTGCAACATATTTAATTATTTGCAATTAAAGATCATTTAAATCCTTGGGATTATAAGCATGTGCCTCAATATATTATAAGGAGTACTATGTGCTTTATCCTTGTTTCTTGATTTATGGTACCTTTAATGCCCATATTTTAGACATATTTCTTTGTCTACATATTCACCTCTATATAGAATGCAATAATTTGGACACACATGATATGATATGTACTCAACACCCGACATTTTAAACATTTTCTTTGCCTCTTCACAACTTCCAGGAAATCCATTATCACTCAAGAGTACGTTATATTTGAATAACCTGCAGTTAGTGGAAAACATAAATGTACAATGTCATTTAACGTTCAAAAAATCAATAATTTTCAATGTTGATTGTGTGGCAATATTCCTCAAAATATAAGGGACTTGATGACTAGTTACCTCAAAACTATCAAGAAACATAGGTTTGACATGCCCTACATTGTTTTCAAGCAGTATAGTAACATTCTTATCCCCATTTCAATAGACTTCGACCGGCTAGGTCCAAAGAGAGGGGTGGTGGAAGTTAATTTAAGGATTTTGAAGAAGGTATAAGTGGCATGAGAATTATCCACTAGCTCATCGTCCTGGAATGCATGTAACAACATTGCATCCATGGCAGTCATATCTCATAAGAAGTCATCCATACTAACCTCTATTTCATTGCCTCCATTACCAACATGTGAAGAACTATTGTTATTGTAGGAATTCCATATTGGTGAATCTAGACGTAGTGGGAATTGAATAGGTAGTTGATTCAACCATGCTTGTTATGATTCATCTCTGAGTTGCACTCTTTTTGTGGCATTCTCTTAATTCTACATTGTAGTGGGGTGAAATGAAAGATTGTATACATGGTTCTCATTGTAGAAATCCCGATTTAAAAAATATCAAACATTATATCGATGATATTAGTAAGCACAACGCAATTGGTTTGTTCAAACATGATACCAAGCAATTAATATAGAATCATGGGAATTTTTTGGAATAACAAATGTCCAACCGCAAGTAATTTATAAAAATTAAGTTCAAAACGAGCATTACATTTACATTTATCCCTTTGAAAATAATCAAATACAATTAATCAATGATTTTTTTCTTAGGCCCCAAGGGGATGTCTAAAGGTAGTCCCAATTCAAGGTGTCTTTGACAAGCGGTTGGTGGTATACAAAAGTTATATTCTATTACAAACTCATCACCATGAGACAAACTACGCATTGCACATTCAAAACAACAAATCTTGACTCTTTCCTTTTCATAAAGAGTTCCTGGTCATTGGAGTGTTCCTCAAATGAACAATTTGCAAAAAATAAAGAGCACCTAGAAATATTTAAGAACCCTATAATTCTCCATGTGTGCATGGATGACCATTGATATAAAACAATTTTTTCTTGTTAAATTTTCCAAAAGCATAACCATTCATGCACATACTATACATGGAAATGATATGTTTGTATTTAACAATATTCAACTAACCAGACCAGCAATAAATAAGGCCACAAAATGGCATAAGTGCTACTGACTGTTTGGGAGGAACGAGTACATGTGAAAGGATAAGCAACCCAAGATTTTCAATATCTATCTTAGACTTGGAAATCATTAAATTATTACCAGAAAAGAATAATTCAGTTTCAACATCGAAAATAGGAAGAGGATAAAACCAAGTGTCGTACAAAGTGCAGTTGTAATAAGTTTGGTATTTACTTTGCAAATGCACAGGAAGAGAGAAGTCATCAATACCCCTCCAACATTTCTATTGACCTTTGTGTGTACCTGAACATTTTTCTCTCAACTCATGCAAATTTTTGGATATCCTAGTAGAGATGTTTTGCGTGGTATTGATACCATACTTTGGATCACTAGAAATTCTAGTTGACTGAACAAAAGTAGAGGTGTTGGTCAATTTAGGATGAAACATAGTTGTTTTGGATTCCAATGTTTCAACATGTATTTTCTATAGGTAAGTGTTCCTACATGTCTTTTCTATATCTCATATTGGAATTGGAATTGGAATAGGAGGTATTATACCATCAACATTGGGTAGTCAATCATTAGTATAATGGGTGAGTGTGACATGTCGAGGGTTCTCCTTCAACCCTTGAAATTTTCAACAACCACATACTATTGGGGTGGCATAAAATAGATCCATATCATGATGAATTACTGTCGATGACCTAGTATTGTGGCTGAAAGATAACGTGTTACAATTGGTGGAGTAGAGCGATTAACCATTTTCAACTACCAACTGCCTTTGCATATCTTTCTCTTGATAAGAGCTTAGGATATTTTACAATTGGTTGAATATATTTTTCATCCGAACTCGATCCTAAATCAGGATCCTGCAAAATTGAATATATTGTTATTTACATTCACATTGATATAACATAAATTCAATTAGATAAACAAAATATAAATAAAATTTGAACTTACTAGAGATGGATAGGGAGAACTCAATGAAATTTGAACAATGTGGAATAAGATGGAATTTGAATAATTGGCCATTTTATATTCTAACCTTTTTCTCCCTACATTTGAACCAAATCAACAATCAATACGTGTCTATAGTCCTAAAATAAAATTTGAGAACCATATCAAAATCTAACTTCCAATATAGTTTTGCAACCATTTTTTAAGAATAAAATGGATTTCAACATCATATGTATGCTATGAAGTATTGTTATTGATGTGGATGAATTCTAAAAGAACATTTGGGATGAATATCTCATTTTAAATTAAAACATACAATCATAGGGTTTTTAATTAATCTGGTGTGCCTTAAAAATACAACTGCGCCAATTTTTCATGCATAACTAAAGGAACTGATGCGTCTAAAACACATAGGCACCATCGTCAAACATCCACAAAAAAAAATATTTGCTATATTTTACAGTGGATATTTAACTCTTCATTTTTCAATAATATTGATACCAATGCACCTAGTATATATAACTACACTAGTGTGATCATATTTATCATATGCACTGATGAATGATAATTATTAATTTTGATTTTTTTACTGTATGCCAATATGGTGCACTATAAAAATTATAAAGCACCGGAGCATGTATATCTTCCTTTCTTACTGTTTTTCCACAAAAAATTAATGTAAAATTATATGAATGATACATTTTTTGTTAATCCACACCGGTGCAATTAGACACACAAGCGCACCGATTTTCAAAAAATCAAAAATAAAAAACCTATGATTTTTACCCATAGAGCAAAAAGGAACAGGAATTTCCTTTTCAAAAAAACTAATTTCAGTGTTTGAAAGAAAAAACCTAATCAATATTTAATAGTTTTGTTGAAATTTTGAGAAGAGAGTTTTGCAAGAGACACTTACTAGTGGAGTTTGGAGCCACCAGATTATTTTGAAGATCAAAATTTATAAAGTGTGGTGGATCACACTAAACCCTTCATAGAAATTTCAAGTATGTAAATTATTACTATTGATATCAATGTATGATTTATTTTTTCCTATTAATATTTAAAATAAATTTAGGAAAAAAAATAGAAAATTTCATAGTTACCTTCAACGCTCGAACCCTTGCTTTGGTGTTGTTTCCTTGCATTTTATGTAGCTCCAAATTTTACATTAGGGTTTAACTTCCTTTATTATTTGACAACTAATATTTTAGATTTAAAAGGTTTGTGGTTTTATATATAAGGAATAGAGTGCAATGAGACCACTTATTTCGTCATATCCAAAACCTTGTTTCCTTTGTCCGTCTTTTTTATTTTTTCTTCAAATTTTTCTTGCAGTTTTTGGTGTGGTTGTTTTCGTATAACGCACTAGTGTGTTTGGAATAAAAGAACACCAATAATCTTCGATGCTTTATATTATATATATCACAGTAAAAAAGGCAAATGTCATATGATTAATTTATTTTTCATTAATGGTGCATTCTGATTTGATGCACTGGTGTGTTTATGACGTAGACACGTAGAGGAGTTTTAATTCTTGAAGTGCACCGATATGGAGACTGCTTTTTTATCTAAAATTTATGTAATTTATTTGTATAATATATTTAATATATTGTCTATTTAATGGTCTAGGTTGTTTATTGATAGAAAATGTGTAATAAGAGTTAAATGAGCAATATTTCTAATCAACATGATGGGAGCACATCCAAAAATGCTGAGAAGGCAAGTTTTTTTATAATTTCTATATTAAATCAATTTGTTTGAATTATATGTAAGTTTAAATAATGTACATATTGGTTAAAGTGTGTCATTTAGAGCCAAAAAATGGTGAATATCGATAATATTCTTTGCAATCTAAATGCAAAAGTTCGTAAAACCTTGATGGAAAAGTTGTAGATTGATGAATCGGCTAAATACAAAAGTAATCAATACGAATTTTTAGTAATACTACACTTAAGAATGTTCACTAACATGTTTCAAACAAATTATTTAACATATGTTGAATGTGTTGGAGGGATTGATAGCAGCAGAAAGGAATTTCATCATAAGAAGAAACAAATTAAGGAAGATGTAAATGATGATGAAATGGTCCTTATCTCATTGAGAGTGGTGCTAGAAGTTAATGAAAGTGGGAAAATATTTTAAAAAAACAAGGGATATGGTGGAAAGAATGTATAGATGCACTTTCTTCTTATAGTACATAAATCAATCTAATTATTTAAAGAGTTGAGTTATATCTAAACTATAGGAGGTGTTTCCAGAGCAATGGTGAATGAGACCCGTCAAACTTACAATAGCAAAAGTGTAAACTAACAAAAACAAATCATTAAAAAGGTAATATTCCTAAACATATTTTTATAAAATATGTATCTACTACTACAAAGCATTCATTTAATAATAGTAATTGTGATATATTTAATTTTCATATTAGTATAAAAATAATTTAATGCTATTTTCAATTTTTAAGAAGTTTATGAAAATCCCAAAGGATGAACGAGGTGATATCCTAAATATGTAAATAGGAACGTCCAAAAGAGTGTACAAGGAGATGGCCAAGAAAATGGACATAATTTTATCACAGGAGGAACCATCTCAACAACAAAGTGCTTTAAATGTATGAAATCATTGATATTTTCTATTATGTACATATAATTAATTAATTGAGCATTAAATATTAATTTTCAATTGTTTTGTTATAGAAAATAAAACAAAATGGAACCCATTCAACACATAAGATAGGACGATAAGGAAGAAAGGGTTGATAGCAAAGCTTGTGAGTAGTTGTGATTTCCTTATAACAATTTAATATTTCACATTAGTTGTGATCTCTATATTTTAATTATTTTTACACCGACCATCCTTGAATGCCTTCAAATAGGTGTTAACATACAAATAAGAACCATCATAAAAAATGATTGACATCAGGGTAAGTATGGGTTGTGAAAATATGTTGGTGTATCAAAAATTAATTGTGGAAATTGTAAGTATCTATGTTTTTTTCTTCTCTCATTTTATAATTAAAGGAACAAAAAAATCCTTCATATTAAACCTATGATTTGTTGTGAAGTAAACCACTTGCAGGAAACTAAGTATCGAGTGGAGTGAACATAAGAGTTTTTAAGAGAAGCATGAGATTTGGTTTTGAAAGAATGTGTAGCATTCAAGGCTCAATTTTTTCTATGATATATTGCTTTTAGATTTACATTCATGTATATTGTCTATTTTAATTTTCATTATTCCCACTAATGTAGATACACTCATTACAGTTTATTTTTATGTGTGTAGATGGAAGTTGAAGAGGAGGAAAACAATCAAGGAAATCAACAAAACATCCAACGAAATAACCCAAGTCGAGCAAGTGGCTTGAACACTGACAACAGTTCCAATGAAGAATGATGATCAATATATATGGATATTAATGCAAGTACTTATCTGTCAAAATCAAACATTTTGTATAAAGTACTAGACATAGTGTCTCAATTGAAAGAGAAAGGGTTAACAATAAGTGTAACAATCACATGCATGTTGACATTTTGAATATTGTGGACATTTATGGTTTCTCATATAGTATGACAAAGGGACTCTTATTAATATATAATAAAATAATTTTTCGTATTCTATTGCATTCTCCAATGTCGCTTTGAAATGTTACATGTAAACTTTTACATAGCTAATTAAATATATGGATGATTAAATATTACAAATATATGCAATAATTTATGATATAACAAATTAAACCAAACATCATATCCAAACACAATAATTAAAAATTAAAATTATATGAATACTATTATAAAAAAAATATTTTAATTTCTGATGAACAATGGAATTAAAAATAATTAGATATTCTAGTGCAATGTCACTAGTCACTGTTCACCAAACAAAAAATGATCACTAGTGATTTTGATTGTTTTAATCCCATTAGTGCATTTGAGATAATGTAGCATTGGTGCACTTAAAACAACAAAACCTCGGTGTAAAAGGATACTCATTGCATACTCTAAAGCTTTTTATTATTATTATTCCTTGGTGTGCAACTATATCGTGACTACACCGTTAAATTTTAAAAATTTCAGCAAAAGTCAACATCCTTGTTAGCTTCACTAGTGTGTTTTCCTTCACTTATCACATTGGTTCTTTGTAATTGTTAGTAAGCACTAGTTATTTATAATAGTTTGTAAGCATTGGTGCTACATTTAGTATAAAGAACCATGGATATATTGTTATAAAGCACATGTTCCATTAAAAAATTCAGTGTGCATTGGTGCTATATGTATTATCAACCACCTGTGCATATATTGCTTTCAATTTTTTATGTGCATCGGTTCTTGTTTGTATTTAAAAGCACCAATGCATTTTGTGTTGGTTAGCACTGGTGCACTTGTCTCACTAAAGTGCACCAATGAAAAACCCTCCGCTAAATCCTCCAACTACCAATTTTTTTAAGTTATAATAAATTTCCGTAAAAACCTCCGCTAAAACATATGATACCATTGGCAAAGGTTGTAGTGGAGTTTTTTTTGAGAATTTTGACCAATCTTGTAACACTAAAAACCTCCACTATAACCTCCACTACAGGGTTTGTTCCTTGTAATAGACTAAACCAAGAACAAAATGATCTAACACTACTCAAAGTTCAATTGACTATCAAACACAAACAATCTCTAACCTCGTAAAGTCGAAGTCTATATGTTTGTATCCTAATATCCTTAGCTTCACTATCTATTTCACAACTATTCCTACTCTCCTTCGATTCAACACTCATTTCTATTCCATGATCATCCCTTGCCTTTCCATAGTGCTCTCTTTATCTTCTGCATTAGTTTTAGTTCCACCAATATTCCTTGCAAGTATGGCTAGACACGATTTTGGCCTTTAACCTTTAATTCACATAGTGACGGTGGCTAAATGGAGAGGTCGTGGCTTGAGGTTATTTTAGCACATTAATGTGGTTACACACAATGTCCACATGAATTAATAACTTTAAGCGGAGCTATGAGTTCTCACATAATTTATGTTCATTCACTAACAATCTCTGCTACATTTCAATTATGAATCTGCCATAACCTAATTTTAAATGAATCATTCATATATATATATATGATTTGACAAATACACTAAATTACTCCCGGACACTAGGGCCTAATTTAATCACATCACTAGCTTAGGCCAATTGAAAATTCAATAAATGAAATTCTAGAATGAAGAAAATAAATTTGATTTTATAAATAAATTAAATTAATACATGTTTTTATAAAAAAATTAAGAAATTATTTTGAGAAAGTAAAATAATAACAAGTGAAATCTTCAAAAAACAACCCTTGCTTTGTCACGATCTAATGAAACTAAAACATAGAGCATAAAATAGTCCCGCCTTTGGCAAGGGTTAAAAAAACTAAAAAAAATGGAAAGATTAAAAAATGGAAATATTATTAAATATATATATATATAATATTTATTTAAAAAAGGATGTTGTCTAAAAACGTAACATTTTGCATTTTTTGGGTTGGAATTTGATAATTTTATCTAAGTAGAATTTTACTAGATTTAGAACACTGTTTGATTTTTCGAGCAATTGGGTTGGTTTAAAATGTTCCAAAACTCCAAGGTCCGAGTTCTATAGTAGAACTATGCCACCATACCCTTGGAACTCTATCGCCCCTGGTATTTTTACCAAAAAAATAGTGGAACCATAGCAGAAAATCGCATGGTGCAAAGTGTTGTGGTTTTACACAATTTCTTAAAATAAGGTTAAAGTGGTAACATTATTTTACCATTAAAAACATAATATAGCTTATTGAAAAACATGTGATATTACATTACCACTCTATGAAGAAGGAAAATATATAGCCTTAATAAATAGAACTTTATAAGGTTTTTGTCAAAGTTTCTGTTGACATTGTATACATCAAAAAATTGAGGATTATTTGTAGTTGCATAGAATGACTTGAGGTAAAGTTTTCCAATATGAATAGCATGGTTAATAACATGGATGATTGGTTGATTTTGTATTTATTGTAATAATCAGTTCTTTCATGGCACCACATATTATTGTCCATTGGAATGCCATTGGAGGAAATCCAAACTTATAATTGAATGGTGATAGTGGAGGAACTTCATAATAGAATCCAGGTTAATACTCTATCAAAGTTAAAACCAAGGTAACAATTTCACCCTATGATGAGGATTATTTTCTTTTACACTTGATTATTGACTAAGGAAACTCAATTTCTACTATGAAATGTCATAATATACTAATGAAAACAATATTGTATTAAAAAAAAAACATGACATGTGTGAATTTCTTTCAGTGTCTTGGGAGAATTTGTGCAACCATTGACAAATACTCAACACCACCCAATCCATGGCATGGGATAATATTTCAAACTATTTGTCAAGAATAAATTCTTTGTGTTAACTATTAGAATGGACAACAATAATAGTGGTACCATTTGCAAGAGAAGGTGATCCGGATTTATGTAGGAACGCAACAGAATACACAAATAACCATAGAAACAAATATGCAGCGGAAATAACACTTCATTTCATTAATCAGAGAACTGAAACTTGTTTACATACAGAATGGAAATAAACTAGCTAGAGTGATGGTAGCCTATCTCTGAGAAGAGATGTGGCGGCTACATGCCTCTGAACTCTCTGTTACAATGAGGTTCGAAGGCCTATATATTATTGAGAAACAATGGAAACCCTACACATCCAAAAACCTAACCCTGGAAGGTGAAACGCCAGAATGTGGGCCCCGTTGGGTAACTTGGTACATCAATTTTCCGGGGTCGTAACTTTAGCATACTACCTCTGTTTGACGCGCATGATACATTGTTAGAAAGATCTCTTCAAGGAATACATCCATAAACAACAAATATCAAGTCTGAAATGGACTCATATTTTCCCAACCATTCAATGCCGAAAAAACGTTGTTTAGGGCCTCAAAACGGCTCTGGAAGTTTAGGACCAGAAAACTGCCAAAAATAGTAAATTGTGCTACAATTAAGGAAACTAGAACACTGAAAGAAACAATGGTGGGGGTCCAAGTGGAATAGGTGGGTGGCCACCAATATCCTCTTGGATCAGAAGGACACATATCCAAGGGTTATGCAACCACTATACAATTCATTTAAAAGTATTGGGTACATAAGTAATGGTAGTCATCAAGTTCAATGACGGGGTATTCACTCCAATTAAGAATGAGCCTAGGATGTTCGAAATCCAAATGATTGAAGATATTTTTCAAAAGGATAAGAATAGTTGTAGAAATCCTAATAACATTATCTGTTAATTCTAGTTAAGGAATAATAATATTAAAAAATATGGTACAATGAAGAAGCCATTAAGAAGAACCACACAATAGAATATTGACTCCAGGTTCTCAAAGGAAGGATAGAGTATGTTGAAAAGAAGAATGTGTTCTTATGTAATTAATACATGAACAAAGGGTTGGATAAAGATAATTATTGGAGACTGCTTTTAGGGAAGTGCCAAAATTCTACATAATCAAAGCATGAAGAAAAAGAAATTGTAAAAACCAACTCTAATAGAAGGAGTCTTTTAGATGGCGGTTATCTGACCTAGTCAATAGAACATGAACAAAATTATATTATTAAAGAAAATTGATAAGAGGATTTTGACTATAATTTTTATGTTGAAATCCAACATGACCTCATCTCAAACATGGTAGTGAAGAAGCATAAATTTCCTACAGTAACATATCATAATCCCTACTCCTTGGGTTGGGTTAGTAATAACAAGCATTGCACAAATAGTGCAAATGAAAATTGAAGTTTACCATCTCAGCTAATGGTATAAAAAATGTAGAGTTCAACACTATTCCTTTAGAATTGTAGAGTGGTTTTTGGAAATACATAGATATGGGATTGTGATCCAATATATTGACATATCCTAAAATTGCACAAGTTTTTCAAGGATGGCCAAGAATCCTAATTAGTGGGAAAGAACAAAAATAACACCCTAACACTTGTTTAAGATTATGAAGTAATGCAATAATTCACTTTGTTAGTTTTGTAAATAGTAAAGGTGGATATAGTTTAACTTGCAAATAAATTACAATACATCTAAACCTTGTTGTGCATAGATACAATGTGATGGGATATGTCAAAAGGACGAAATAAATTGGAGAATTTTTTTTAGCACCATTTATTAGTTGTTCTAGGAATCATGAAAAAATGCCTCCAGGCCACACGATTGAACACTGCATTAACAACTTGTAACAATAAATTTATTTGGTGAATGAATCATTGTGCAAAAAACATAAATAATAAGATGAATATTCAAGATTTGTTTGATAAGGGCCACATTCAACCTATCTCATTGCCTTGTGGATTTCCATTGTGTTGGTTTCAAAGAAAAATGACACATGGAGAATGTCTATGGCTTATCAAGACTTCAATGAATTATTATCAATAATTACTATACATTGTTGCATGTTGAATAATTGTTCATAAAATCCATGCACTTAAATGCCAATGTAATATTGACTTGAAGTCTGATTATAATCATATTTATATCAATCCAAAGGGTAGATGAAAGCTAAGACACGATGATGAATATTTGAAACATGGGCGATATCGTTCAATATTACTAATTTCATTACATTTTTCTAAATGATGTTGATCAATGTGATAAGATCATGTCCTTACATGAAATTTTTAGTGTATCTCGATGACCTAATTTCTTTCTGCAAGACTTGGGAGGACCATATGCATCATGTGTACAAAGCTCTTGTAACATCACAATAAGATAATTTATTTAAGAACAAGAATATTGTACATTAAGATAACATGAATTTGTTTATCTTGGATCTCACATGAACCAAGAGGGAACAAGAATTTATCAAATGGATGTTTTATCGATTGTCCGCTACCTATTATTAAATAGGATGTATGACCTACAAATTGTCATGGTAATGGAGAACTATACTAGGTAGTATATTGTGTAGTTTTCATAAGTCATACACCCTCTTAATGCATTGTGTTATGACAAAGTATATTTTGGATGGGATGTCATGCAAAAAAAACATTCAAAGATATCAAGCATTTGGGTAGGGTTTCTCATGTTCTCACCTTACTTTACTTCAATAAGTCTTTGTAATAGGTAATAGTGGTGAATGCCTTCAAACATGCAAAATGGAATATTTTTTATGCAACACCAGATACTTGTTGAATGCAACTCCAGGACATTTCTAGGCATTATTCCGAATTATTTAGAGTATGATCAAGAGATATATATGTTGGTTTTCTTAGTAAGGCATTGAAAATATTATTTGCTTAGAAAAAGAGTATAATTCAATGAAACCATATGCCTCTTCATTTCCTCTATGCATGACACAAGATCAAGAATGCATGCCACCTAAAATATATTAGTTAATGGTAGCAATTCAATATAGTTATTAATTTCCTAAAAAAGGGAATATATGGATTTGGTGATTTCATATTGCCACCATTAACTAGATTGACAAATATTACATAGTCTCAACAATTTGGTTTCAACATTTTCAAGGAAGGTTATGCGCAGTGAAGAAGATGAACAAAAAATTGCAATGATATTTGTTCTACCCAAAGATGGTACTAAGTGGAAAAGTTTGTAATATTTGTTTGACTTGGGAAAATATCCCTAGTCAATTTCATGGACCCACCCATAGGTAGGGTCCAATTATACCTTTCTTTATTGAAATAGTAAACCCTCTAATTGTAATTTGACTAGATATTGGTTCTTAAAATCTAGGGTAGAAAAAAGGCCCAACATTCCATATTGGTTATTATTATTTTATATAAAATGGATCTAAGGGTGCAAATTCAAATGGAATTGATCTATTACTAATCTAGTCTAACTAACCCTATCTATCTTTCCTAGCTAGGAGTGTTATAAACAAAAAGCAATTTTACATCAAACAAAAGGAAGACACATTAGAGAAAGGATAATATTCAACTAAATATCGTCAACAACAAATCTCAAGGTAAACTAAGAGGATGGAGGATAGCCTAAAAATAATTGAGGAAAACAAGTTTACATAAATAAAAATTGGACATAAAGAAAAGGGTAACATGAAAAAACCATATAGAATATTCCATCATCTATAGAATACACAAAACCTAAAGCTTTCTCTAAGGACCGAGTATAGACTACAATTCATTGAGATTTAAATCCAACTTTTTATAAATGCATATGATAAGTAAGCATAGACATAGTGAGAAATAAAATAGTCCACAAATCACAACATCCATTCATGCAAGCACTAAGGAAAATAATGAATGGAGAGAATAATCTACAACCATCCACTGCTTGTATGAATTTGAGGACACAAACTAACATTTTCACTCTATTCAACACATGGATATAGATTACCATGCAAATGAGGGGCCCTTTGTAATAGTGAAAAGATCTCATTGTAATACCCCATTTTTTCCCATAATGAAATTATGTATGTATTGACGAAATGGATAGGATCTAGATTTATATGGTATAGGATGACCAAAGATATTGTAATGATATATATTTATATATAATATAAATATATTGATGGATACAAATGAATAGAATGAAATTATGTATGTATTGATGAAATGGCTAGGAGCTAGACTTATATGGTATCGGATGACGAAAGATATCGTAATGATATACATTTATATATAATATAAATATCTTGATGGATACAAATGAATAGGGATAAAAAAGAGATAGAGTTCTATGATTCCATAAGTGGGGGAAGTAAAAAGGGTGATAAGGGGAAGTGTACCTTATTGAGTTGCTAGCCTAATCTCTTATACCTTGACTGTAAACCTTAGTGATATATCCAAAGGAAACCCATGATTATGAGGGTTAATTTATTAAATACATGTTTTATTAATTCTCTAATTTGGGATTAAAAGGGGGAAATTTGGGCTCCTCATGTGGACCATGTGGAGAGTTCTAATCTTGCAATTATAATATTTAATTGGAAAATTCAATCATGGATTATGATACTTATCTATAAGAATGATAGAGAATGGGGGTATTACACTTTCATGGAAGATAATGTGATTCCCAATGAGATCATTGCTAATAATTATGGTGCTACTGTGAGAAGAAATATGGCCTACAATTGAGAATCCTTGGAGTCCTATAAGTGAAATTCCCTGGATAATATGTGTTGGATGAATAGAATGAGGGACTGCCTGTAGAGAAGGAATTTCGAATAGAGTGAGGGATTGCTTGTAGAGAAGGGGATCTTATTCCTAATGTTGTGTAGCATGAGAGGGAGGAGTGCTAGTTGATTAATATAGTTGTAAAGGGGATTCCTAGAACCAATGATATTTATGGGCTATGGGATGAGAAAGAGGAAATAGATCCAGAATGTAGGGATTTCACCCTTGTTGAAAGATTGCCTCAACTCAGGAGTGGAATATGTCATAGACTATTAAGTGTAATAGATAGCCTAAAGATGGGAGGAATGTGCTTCTTTCGTATTCGGTTTGAGGAATATCTCTCTCATTATAAATGTGTATAAATGCCATGTTTAAATTTAAATTTTGTATTAATTAATTATTTTATAATTTATGTAAATTTGTGTACATGCATTTAATTATCATAATTGTGTATGAATTCATAATAGGATTGCATACATATCTTAGGAATGGAATTTCATTAATGGCTTGTTATGTTTTCTTTTGTTCTTACATTCTATAGTGATCCAAATAAATTTGAATTGGGAAATACAGGGAAAGTTCTACGTCGAAATCAAGTACCTCATAGCTTGGATAGTGAGGCAACTTGGTGCATGGAAGAGTGGTATCAAATCTTAGCTACAACACTGGGATATTATAGGTTAAGGAAGTGAACAATTGAATGGGGAAATTGTATATCTATTTAAGTTGTTTGAAAAAAGGCCTCCATGAGGACTATGCTAATTTGTCGAGTTTAATATGTGTAATATGATTTAAAGGTTAATTTTAATATGCCATGATAGTGCTAAGTATTTTGTATTTCTTATGGGTGAATCTGGTATGAATCTGGTC
>LPNX010590506.1:0-50222 GCA_001517045.1 Pseudotsuga menziesii | reverse complement strand
TAGCTTGGATAGTGAGGCAACTTGGTGCATGGAAGAGTGGTATCAAATCTTAGCTACAACACTGGGATATTATAGGTTAAGGAAGTGAACAATTGAATGGGAAAATTGTATATCTATTTAAGTTGTTTGAAAAAAGGCCTCCATGAGGACTATGCTAATTTGTCGAGTTTAATATGTGTAATATGATTTAAAGGTTAATTTTAATATGCCATGATAGTGCTAAGTATTTTGTATTTCTCATGGGTGAATCTGGTATGATTATGAGAAGTTGGTGGTCAAACCTCATAGGGTGTAAGTTCCTGTATTTTTCCAATGGGAAATTGGGCCTTCAAATTCAATGGTGGTTGTTGGAAAACATTCCTATGGTAGGATGTGAGGTCAAAGGAGAAATTATTTGCAAGAAAATTGGCAAAAACAAAGGAATTAGGATAAGTACCAAAATTTGTAACTAAATTAAATACGGCCTTGATGCTACAAGGAAATAAATCATTGGAATGACCCAATATTTTGTTATTAGAAAGGATAAAGACCATGGGAAACTCTAATAACTAATGAAAGAGTTTTTGATGGGGTAAGTTGTTGTAAAAATTACCAAGTCCAAATTTGTTTTGAAAGATCCCATATTTTCATCGCGATATGTCCAATGTCAGGTATCAAACGAATGTTGAATGCATATGAGACATAGGTTTTTGATGTGAAGAAGCCAAGAGATATTTGATTAGAAAGGATCCTATGTGGAATAAAATAAAATGGCCACGTGTTATAACATGTGGAAAATAACCATTGAAAATGACCTTGCAAGTAGTCCTTAGGATTTTGTTAAGTATGTTGGATATCGAGAGTCTCGATGAGGGAATACCCAATGATTTTCAATGAGGAATTTGAAAGGGAAAAATATCCTAGAAGGAAAAGAATAAAATAATTTAACTAATTGTTTTACCTTCAAAACTTAGTCATTATAAGGTCAATGGAAAATTTTTGCACTACTAGATGTAGTAAAATTTCGATGAAGTAAGCATAAGTGGTTCTATTTGAAGAAATCTAAAAATATGACTTAATATCAAATTAGTCATCATAATATTTATCGGAAGTGACATCCAAGGAGAACATAGTAGTTAATAGAAAAATATGGGATCAATGAAGAGTGAATATTTATGATGAAGGATTTTGGTAACAAACTTGTTGGATTAAAATCTACTGAATGATTCATCGTAAATAACAATATCAATAAGAAAAATGATATAATTACTATGAATGAGAATGGTGTTTCTAGAATGATTTAATAGTTTAGAGAGAATGAATCATGAGATTAATGTAGAGGAACTCGACACATCAATTGATTCTATAGTTAAAAAAAAGATGTCTCAAGAAAAATTATTATGTTGGCCATAACAAGTCTATAGCACACTAGAATTTGATGAAATTTTAGGATAAGTATGTAGCGAGGAGGACTAAAAATACGTTATAGAGGGGTGTTGGCAAGTTCAACTCCATATTTTCATAAATGGATGATTAGTGATTTTCGAAGACTAGGATTGTACTCATCGACAGACACCTTAAGGATGATGAATTTTGGACAGTGCAGATTACGACTTGGCATGGAAAATAAATTGAGAATTTGACTGAATTCCAAGGGATTTGGAGTGGAGATGCAAAAATAGACCAAAAACCACTATTTTGGGAGACTTTTTGGTGATTTTGAAAATATTGGTGGAAGGAGAAGTGACCCACTATGTCCAAACTGGAAAAATTGATACAGTCAATGATTTAATTTCTCATTATTTTAAACAATTTTGTTCAAGTGAAGTTTTTTTAGTTTCCTTCATTTTCGACTTTCTGCCTAAAATTCAAGTGTAGAGAAAGTGCAAAAATGATAGTTGACAATTCCAAAATTATGTAGAAGTTATTGGAGCATTGGATTAGTCATCTGAAAGTTGCTTAGTACTCAGAATCATATGTACTATCAGTTCCTAATGCATAATTTTTCCTTGTTCTTCCTATATTTTCTTCTACCTGTGGCAAAAAATGATCTCTAATATTAAATGCACCTACATGGAGAGTGTAGAAATTAGACAAAAGTGCTAATTTTGTAATGTTGTAACTTTTATCTCCAAGCCCAAAATTTAGTATAGTTATAGAAATTGGAAAGCTAATCAATAGGATAAAAGAGAAAATAATTAGATCCTAAAGAAGTGCTTTAGATATTTCCATTATTGGATTGAAAAAGGGCTAGTACCCGTAATTTGATTAAAAAAAATGCCAAAAGGGTAGATTTATAGAATGCATATATATGATACTTTTTATAGAACTCTATAAATGAAGTATATCTAGCAAATGAATTATGTCAACCCTTTTCATATATAGATTTAAATCAATGATAATTGCACTTCAAAGTTTCTAAATCGATACTGAAGAAGGAATACGGAAGAAGGGAAAAATCCATATAGCCATGAAGAAGAAGTTATAGGTTTGAATATTAGTGTGGGTAATTAAGAAATATAATATAATTGGAATAGTGGAAGTATTGAACCCTTGGAGTTAGTAGAAACAATGAATATTTTTAAGTTGGAGGTGTAAAGATGTAGAGATTATAACACAATAATGCTAAAGGATTGGGAGCAACATAAACAATTGAATACTTAGCTAATGCAAAGCTTAAATTTGTTGCAAAGGCAAGTGCAGTTTGGATCGAGTTCATTTCATGAGAAATAAGGTCAAAGAGTATTCAAGGATAAGTTCCCATGAAATATCTAGGTACTCTAAAAGTGTTATTAGGATTCATAAATATCACTCCTCACCATCTCTTGTAGCTAGGAATTCATACATCTATGAATTATCATGGTGTAGTTTGAAAGTGTCCCCAATTAGACATCCAAAAATAATACATGTATAAGAAGAGTTGCAAGGGGATATTATAAATATTAATCCACCCAATTTTGATGATGAAATCAAGAAGGGAGAGTATGTTGAATCTTTGTTATTGCATATGAGGAAGTATCTCCAATTGCATAACTACCCATTTAACATGGAATCCAAAGTTTCCATTTACAATTTACAAGAAAAGAACACAATTTTGTGGTTTATATGACTCAAGTGAAACACATCAATGAAAAGAGGATGTCATGGAGGGTATTCAAACATTATTTTCAACAAAAGTACCTCTCTAAACATTACTATGACAAGAAGATGGAAGAGTTCTTTATACTGAAGTTGGGAAATATGAGCATGGAAATATATTAGAGAAAGTTTTTAGAATTGTAGATATATGTTGGGTTTATCAAATATGAGAAGAAAAATATATATAGGTTCCTAAGTTGGTTCCCTTCATTCCACAAAGATAAAATTTAATTTTATGATCCTAAGACACTTGAAGAGACATTCCAAAAGGCCAAATACATGTATAATGAAAACAAAGGAAAGGAATATTCTAAGTAATCTTGGAGAGATAAGAAGAAATATAAGAAAGATCATACCTCATTTCCTTAGGAACATTCGTAACTCATATTATCAAAGTCATCCAACACATAATGTACCCAATATGCCATAGTCTTTAGGAAAAGGGGCAAGGAAACCAATCAAATGTTGGGTATGTGTAGGAGATCATTTGTATCGAGAGTGTTCTCAAAGGAAATACATAATGATGAGTTTGCTCAAAATTCAAGAAGAAACTACAATACCTTGGACAATCAATAGGTGGATCATCAGTCAAACATGATTGAGGTCGAAGGTAAGATTTTTAATCAACCTATTGTTATTTTAGTTGATTTGAGATCAATTCATAGTTATATTGATACTAATTTGGTTGAAAATTTTAATTTGAAGAGAAGTAAGCATGATAAATAATGGATGGTTCACCTGGATACTATGGCAAAAAGAAAAATTACTGAATCGGTAAAGGGTTGTCTATTACATATGAATGTAATCAATAATTTCTTTCAAATATTTTAACATAATACCATTTGTATCATATTATGTTCTTATTGGGATGGATTGGTTAGATGCACATGATGTGGCATTGGATTTTCATAAAAAGTAATTTACTTGTCTTGACGAAGAAGGAGAGCAAAATATAGTGAAATGCTTGGATTTCCATAACAATTCATTTAATTATCTTGATGAATAAGGAGATCAAACTAAAATGAAAGCCATTCCAAGGCCTATTTCTATAAGGGAGAGTCCATATGTGCTAATGAAAATATACTTTAAAAATGGTGTCAATTGTGTGCAACACAAGAGGAAGAGAAAACAAACTATAAAATCCCAAACATTGAATACTTTACAATATTGAAAGAGTTTGTAGATGTGTTTAAAGAAATACCAAGATTGCCAGCAAAAAGAGGCATTCATTTATTTATTGACTTAGTGGCAAGAGTTTCCCTAATTTCCAAAATTCCATATAGATTAATGAGTACACCAAAATTGAATGAGTTACCATTGCAGTTAGAAGAATTGTTGTCAAAATCATACATATACCCAAGTGTTTCTCCTTGGGGAGAACTACTAAATTTTGTGAAGAAAAAGGATGGAACTTTGAGTTTGTACATTGATTTTAGACAACTGAACAAGGTCACAGTGAGGAATAAATATCCACTACCTAGAAATGATGACTTGTTTGACTAACTAAGATGAGAAATTATCTCCTCAAAGATATATTTGAGATCAGGTTACCATAAAATAAGGATAAAAGAGGAATTTATTAGTAAGCCAACTTTTAGAGCCAAATTTGGACACTAAGAGTTTGTAATGGTAACATTTGGTTTGAAAAATGTATACAATATTTTTTATGTGTTTAATGATTGAAATATTTAGGAAGTATTTGAATAAGTTTGTCATTTTATTCATCGATGACATTCTTATATACTCACAATGAAAGGAGGAGCATGAAGAGCACTCGAGGTTAGTCCTACAAGTGCTAAAAGAACATTATATTTATGCTAAGCTAAGTAAATGTTATTTTTTTTCAAAGGAAAGTTTATTATTTGGGCCACATCATTTCCAATTTGAAGTAAACGTTGGATCTCTACCTCTATCATTTTTAAAGAAGAATAACAGTGCATCCAAAGAAGATTGAAGATATCACGGGATTGCACACAACAAAAAATGTATCATATGTAAGGTCATTCATGGGACTTGCTAGATACTATAGAATATTTATTGAAGGATTCTCCAAATTTGCACATCCAGTTACCTCAATATAGAAAAATGAGTCAAATTTAAACGGACATCACATTGTGAAGAAAGTTTCAAACCAATAAAGAAATTGCTCACTCCTACACCCATTGTCAACATTGTTGATCCAAATGAAGATTTTGCGGCACATACAAATGCTTGTAAAGAACAAATTGTCGGAGTTATTACACAACATGGGCATGTGATTTGTTATGAATCCATAAATATTAAATGACATTAGAGTAAATATGTCCCACGTGACTTATATCTTTTTTCCATTGCACATGCATTGAAGATGTGGAGACACTATCTAATGGGTACAAAATTTGAGTTAAGAATATATCATAGTGAGTTGATGTATTGATTTCAAAAGCAAAATTTGAATGTCAAGAGGAAAATATGGATGAAATTTCTTTATGATTTTGGTTTTGATATCAAACATATTAAATGTAAATAAGATAAGGCTGCAAATGCATTCAATAGAAGAGTACATGCAATGCATGCTACATACATTATCATGTGTGAATCAGATTTAAGAAAAAAAATATTGAAGATGTTATCTCATATGAACATTATCTTCATGTAAAAGAAGGATTACAATAGGTAAATGCACATCATCATATCAAGGTTACAAGTTGGGAGAGGATGGAATTCTTATGCATAACAATATTTAATTTATGTTCCCATTTTTGGTGAATTAAGGAAACTTCCAATGAATGAGATGTATAAGGTTCCATATGTTAGGAATCCTAGATTAAAAATTATAATTCTAGCAGTAAGAAGTCAATATTTTTGGCCAATAATGAAGAAAGGCATTGTTGAATATATGTATTGATGTATGGACCATAAAAAAAAAAGATTGAGTACATACATCCAACACAATTTCTATAGCCATCGCTAATGCCAGAGCGGAAATGGAAAGTAGGAACCATTGATTGCATCACTAAGTTTCCCAATATATAAAGGTCACATGATTAAATCATGGCATTAGTGGAAAATATCACAAAATATACTCACTTTATTACAATCAATTTAATTCATAAGGCAATTGATATAGCATAGATTTGCATGAAATAGATTGTCATGTTGCATGGGATACCTAAGGCACTTGTTTCAAATAGAAATCCAAAGTTTACTTCAAAATTTGGAAAGGGTTATTCAAATTGAAACAAATATAAACTTAAGGACCACATATAGTTGAACATACTAAGAGAGTTAAACAAGTCATTGAAGATATGTTAAGAATGTATATGATGAATAATCCATCCAAGTGGGAGGATTATTTGTATTTAGTGGAGTTTGAATATAATAATGAGTATCATGCTTACTTCAAAGATGAGTCCATTTTAAGCTTTGTATGATAAAAATATTAATACTCCAAAAAGTTGATAAAATTGAACAAATATAGTAGTAATTAGGCCAAAGTTGCTTAAAGAAATGGAAGAGCATTTGGTTGAAAAAAAATGAAAACAACACGAGATAGGAAAAAAAATTACGTAAACAAAGGAAGAATACCAATAGAGTTCATGGTTGGGGAACATGTATACTTGAAAGTTAGATCAAAGAAGAGTTCATTGAATCTATGGATTTTTCTTAAGCCAACAGCTAGATATTGCATCTCTTTTGAGATCTTATCTAGGGTAGGCCATTTAGCATATGCACTAGCATTGATTTCTTGCATAAAAGTTCATAATGTGTTTCATGTATCCTTGTTGAAAAATTATGTACCTAATCCTAACCATATTATTTATTAGGATTTGATTCATGTGGAACTATAAGAATATATGAAAGTAAAATCAATACACATATTAGACAAGAAATTAAGACTGCTCAAGAATAGGGAAACAAGGTAGGTAAAGGTTCAATGGACCCACTACAGAAATTAGGAAGAAACGTGGGAGCTAGAGGATGCTAGGTAGGAGGCATACTTACATCAATTTTGAAAAATTTTCAATGTAATTTTTGTTAATGTATAGAGTGTTGATATGCATTAAGGATAATGCATAAATTAAGGAGGGGGGGGTGTAATACCCTATTTTTCACTCTATAATGCACTTATGTATTTAATGATGAAGTGGCTAGGATATACTTATATGATATAAGATGACCAAATATGTTGTAATGGTGTACACTTAATATAATATAATTTCCCTAGTAATTGCAACGAAGAGGGATGAAAAAGAGATAGGGGGTTATGATTCCACAAATGGGAAAAGTAAAAAGGGGGTTAAAGTAAGTGGGCCTTATTGAGTTGTTAGTATAATTCCTTTGACCTTTACCATAAATATTAGATAGTGATCTATCCCAAGGCCCATAAAACTATGATTATAAGGTTTGATTTATTTAATCCTTTGTTTGTTAATTATCTTAAGCTAGGATTAAATACAAGTAAATTTGAACCCAAAATATGACGGCATATTTTTCAGAATTTTGACAAAAATCCATCTAACATCCGTCAAAGTGATTTCTTTTTAAATGTCGATAGAATTGCACCAGATAATTGATGGATACAAGAATCTGTCGTAAATACAACAACCAATAGCCGCATGACCGACAGGTAAATCCAACGATATGCCATCGAATGTTCGACAAATAGTTCGTCAATTAACCGACATAATTTTCCACCAATGGTGTTGAAAATGAGATAGAAACCTCGCCAATTAACCAACAAAAATGGACAAATACCTACGGTTGGGTGGAACATTGCTCTTTCATAGCCAATTGCTTGAGCAATTTCAATTAAAAGATAAATGATCGTTGTTGTCTCTGAATATGCCTAATTTATGAATGATTGTTCATTGTGTTAAATTGAATGGGTTGACCCAGTATAAATTGTTCAATTAGATGTCTCTGAATAGCATGAAAATGAATTTATTATTGTGCAGGTTTTTATTGTTATTCCTGTGATGAGTATGCTGGTATAAGCATGATGTGTGTGTGTATTGGCAAAATTTAATTATGTTGTGTATGTTTAATATGAATTTGCACATGCATTTAGATGTTAATCAATCTGTAATATGGTCATGGGCCAAACTTTAGCACCCCGCACATCATTCATGTTCCCTCCATGGATCGTATTAATGAAAGGGGACGTGACAGAGTGTTATTAGATTGAATGGTTACATCACTAGAGTTGTTTGGGCTGAAATCCACACCTATAGGCAGAAAATCAGAATTGCATTGGAAGTGCTAATAAGTGTTTAGTAAAATTGTGGGTTAAATTGATAGCTAAAAATCAAAATATCCAAATGTTTCATAAGATCACGCTATTGTATAGAGCTCGTCGAGATCTTTCCAACAAATTTTGTTTCATAAAAAATGGACTTTGGACATGAAAGATATCAACATAATAAGTTGGCATTAACATGGGAATCTTGTCGACTTCTGACTTCTGATATTAGGATCGAAACGTCAAAAAGTTGGTTGATTATTATTATTTGGATAGTGTCAAAATTTCGATGTAGAAGTGTTGATGTCAGGATCGACAGGTTGTTCATGGAAGGATCGTCGTGTTGGTGTCAACGTCAAAGTGCTAACACCAAGGTGTTGACAACGGAATTTAGGGATCAAGGCTGGGTAGTAGCGCAGTGGTGGAGTTCCAAATTACAAATCACGAGGCATGGAAGGTATTAGTTGGAGTCGGGAAGTCAGGGTAGTCTTATATGGAAGTCATTCTAAAGTGTCTACTTTTGTTTCCCAATGTATAGAATATATTAGTCGAAGTGGGGAGGTCGAGAACATTTTGTGGAGGAACCATTTTGCACTTTTGACTTTTGAGTCTCGATGTACGGAAGATAGTAGTCGGATTCGGGAAGTCAGGAATAGCTCAACGTGGATCAATTGTGTGTTCTTATTTTCAATCGAAAAGGTCAGGAAGGATTGGAAAAGTTGGATTGGCACATTAGGATTATATATATATATATAGGAGAGAGATAGAGGCAGAGCACGAAAAATTATGTTGGGCATATCAGGAGTAGTTTGGATCAAAATTAGATGACATTTGCAGAGAGAGAGAGAGAGAGCACGGAAATTATGTTGGCCATAGAAGGAGTATTTCAGATCAAAATTAGATGAGATTTGTGGCATTTGGGCGCCATTAACGAATTGTCATACAAGTGACAGTGAGAGACCTGCGCCCATTTTGCTCTGATTTGGTCAAAATTACAAATTTGTAACTTTCAAATATTTGTGTTCTGAGACCCAATGGAAGCTCGATTTGGGATGAACTTGTTATTGTGTGGCCATGGACCATGCAAGCACTTAACTTTGGAAGGTTGGATCCAAATTCCAAAGGATGTGAAGCTCGGATGTGAAAGAAGGAAAAAATGCACTATTCTGGAGCAGTTTTGGGACATTTTGAAAAGCTTGAAGGAGGTAAAAGTGATCATAGATGTCGAATCCAAGAAAAAAATTGAACACGACATTTTACCTACTCATTAAAATATACAACTTCTGTTAGAAATTTATTTTCCAGAAATATTTGGTTTGGGAGATTATTAAATTGAGCACATAGATCTATGGATCAACACACAACTCACAAAATATATCACACAATTTTACTCAAGAATTTAAGAATGAAACCGTGCAATTTGTAGCTGTGAATGCTTTCATTAATCAAAAGTAATTGGATAATAATTACAATGTAATACACTGGTATTAATAACCTGTCATTTATAATGCATGAAAGAGGAATTCGAACTGATTGACTCTACCTAATTGCATGGCTAACTGAACTTGTCTAAATCATTATCGAAGTCCAACAGATCAACTCCAAGATGTCGAACAACTCAATCAATCAGTGATAGCTAGTTAACTCAGTGCAACTGAGTGTGGTAGGTGGGAAAAGGCACCTACTCCACATGCATCCATGCATTAGCCATGCATAAATAGTGCTAGCTAGTTGATTGTGAACTAACTGAAAGTAACGAGGGGCTAGCTAAGACTAACTATTACTAACTCCAACTAACTCAAGTAGGTTGGTGTCGGGACTCCCAGTGGCTCCTAAAATGTAGGTATTGGTCTAAGAGGCGCCCAAACTGATGCATGCACATGCAGTAAGTGGAAGTTAACTTGTAGCAGTGTTCCCCACACTCCGGTGACTGGTACATGTGGCCCCATCAGGCCAAGTGGACCCAATTAATGACTAAATGACTATAGATGACTGACCAAATTGGACAAGGGAGGACTATAATCCTAACACCTTCCCTGAATCTTAACTTGGATGATGTGGGACCTGGTAAATAAGACCAAAGGTCACCCATTACAGCTAAAATGCAAAAAATTAACTGCTCAATATAACCAAGGAAATGGGGAAAAACCTCATGGGAAAAATACCCCCCCTCAAACTAAGCAGGTAAAATCAGGATCAATCTGTTCTTCTGTGCACAGGTATTCTGGGGCCTGGAATGTGAACTTCTCCATCCAAACTAAATGATTATTTCTGAATGAATCTTCCTCTTTGGAAGAATAATAATGTGCTCAACTGAATCAGGAACATAGACAGCTGCTGGATGAAAACTGGACCCATGTAGAGCAATTGAAATCAACTGATAAGAGAGAAAAAGTGCTTGAGGATTCGAACCATGTGAGGAAAAATTAAGCAACTGATATGTTGCAGCCTTGAACAGAAAACCATGAGTGGTAAAATCATCCCCAAGTTTTAGGATCAAGTGTCCAGGTGGATGCAGAATGTCTTCCTCTTTACTAGTTCTGTGGGGAGATGAGTATGTGACCAAAGGTAGAGAAGCCTTGGGACTGTGGGGAGTGAATGATTGAGCTCCATAATCTGATATAGCTTCAAAAATAACTAATGATTCACAAAATAAAATATCAACGACCTCATAAGAGGAAACTAACACCAAATCCCCAATAGCAAATTTGAAGAAGACTTGTGGTACTTCATTTTTTACACCGAAATTGATGAAAGCAGTTACAAGCATGACTGAAAGCTCTTGGAATATAAAATTTGAACCAAATAATATCATATAATATCCAAATAAGATCATATCAGATCCAAATAAGTCCATATCACATCCAAAAGTGTGGAATGAAATCAAATCCCCATCAACAATTTTGAAGGAGACTTGCAATACTTATTTCTTCACACCAAAATTGATGAGAACAACTACAAGAAGTACTGAAATCTTATGAAACTAAAATATTGAATCAAGTAATATCAGATCAGATCCAAATAAGTTCATATCAAATCCAAAAGTATGGTCCACCGAGACGGTAGATGCACAGTTTTCTTTTTCTTCAAACTTCTAAATATGGGTGCATGCAATCTTGTCAGAATTTGCTGGAAGATATAGATCAAGGAGAGCGAATGGATCACTCTTATAATCTAATATTTTTTCCAAAATATCCAAGTTAGTACATATTTGTACCCCAGGAGCAACACTAGAGGGAGATAAATCAAATTTCTCTTCACTTTCGGAAGCAATCACTGGCAAATTTTGCACAGAATTCAAAGGAGAATCACTAGAGAATGTTTGCATAGAAGTGCAGTGGTGTTTTTCTTCAATATCAGAGATTCAAATGTCTTCTTATGTATCATCCATATGAGAATATGAGATATCATATATCTCATAAACTTCCAAAGCATCAGGAGAAGGAGTCACTGCAAGGAGACTTTCTTCAATTCGAATTGACTGTGTAGAAGATTCTGCTTCTTCTTCATCTTGAACAACTTCATCAGAGAGAGTACAGGATGAGAATTTTGTATCAAGAGCTCTTGTGGTGTTGGATGTGCTCTCCAGAGTGCTATTATGATCCTCATTATTCTTTCCAAAGGTTATGTCCAATTTTGTCCAGAGATCCTTTGGGTATTCAATAGATTTAGTGAGGTAGCGCAAGCTAGAAGAAAGGGCTAGACCTATTGCTCCAAAAGCTGCATCACCGTCATTTATCCAATCATTCTCATTCTAGACTCTTTACCAAGTCCAATAGACACCTCATAGAGATCTTGTCTCTTCAGATATGCTATCATTCTTCATCTTCCATTCTGAATAGCTTGTGAATGGGGTGAGAAGAGAAACTAATGAATCCATTCGAAGTTGTACTTGCAAAAACACAAAAGGGGCATTGTAAGGTCGGACAACCTGCAATTTTCAATTTTTCATCACACCCAGCTTAGTATATCAAGAAATCTTGATCAACAATTCCTTTGCTTAGGATTTCTGTGGTAAACTTGTCGCTTCTGGTGCAGTTCTGGAAGGAGCAATTTTTCTCAATTTTTTTTTTGATCCAAGTATGAATTGTAGACGGGGAAGTACCTTGTCCTGCCGAGGATCTGATACCATATTAAATTGATCACATAAATCTATGGATCAACACACAACTCACAAAATAGATCACACAATTTTACTCAGGATTGAAGAATGAAACAGTGCAATTTGCAGCTGTGAATGCTTTCATTAATCAAAAGTAATTGGATAATAATAACAATGTAATACACTGGTATTAATAACCAATCAATTTGAATGCATGAGAGAGGAATTTGAATTAATTGACTCTACCTAATTTCATGGCTAACTTAACTTGTCTAAATCACTATCGGAGTCCAACAGATCAACTCCCAGATGTCGAACAACTCAATCAATCAGTGATAGCTACTTAACGCAGTGCAACTGAGTGTGGTAGGTGGGAAAAGGTGCCTACTCCACATGCATCCATGCATTAGCCATGCATAACTAGTGCTAGATAACTGATTGTGAACTAAATTAAAGTAACTAGGGGCTAACTAAGACTAACTAGTACTAACTCCAACTAACTGAAGTAGGTTGGGATCGGGACTCCTAGTGGCTCCTAAAATGTAGGGATTGGTATAGGAGGTGCGTCCAAACTGATGCATGCACATGCAGTAAGTGGAAGTTAACTTCTAACAGTGTTCTCCACACTCCAGTGACTAGTACATGTGGCCCCATTAGGCCAAGTGAACCCAATTAATGACTAATTGACTCTAGGTGATTGACCAAATTGGAAAATGGAGGATTATAATCCTAACAGAGATAGTCAATTTTGGTTAAATTTTGAAACTTGAGAAAATTTAACGAAAAGGTTAAAAGTATCAAACCTAGAATTTTATAGCAGTTGACTTGTAGATCGAATCATAGATCTGAAATATGTTGAGTGATCCTTGATATATGTACCAACTTTTTTCCACTAGAAATTTTTTCCTGGTTCTCTCTAGATTTACTTCTACAAACAACCAAAGTTGGCCTCTGAGGCTAACTACATCTGTGGAAAAAGTGCAAAATTAGGCAAAATCGTCATTTGTGAAGGAATGTAAATTCCTTATCCGAGATCAAAATGGAGCATGAATATAGGTGTGTGAAAGAGTATCCATATAATATAGTGTTGGATTGTCATAATTTGAATGATGAATTCTGTTGTCTCAAATATTAAGAGAGAAAAGTGCCTATGACCTCGTTTTAACGAAAAAATTCAATTAAGGACAATTTCCAGAAATGCATAAATGGAACAAAAGAAAGCATAAGAACCATGTGACTAATTTGATGAGGCTAACTCTATTCAAATTAGCATTTTTATGTGTCATTTAATCTATTACTAATATGTCTTATAAATATCTCTATGATGCACATTGTTTGCAGTTGATAAGCTTTGAATAGGTGTGGCTAAGGACAACAAGCAGAGGGAAAGAATCTACACAAGAAAATGGTAACCATGAATTATGCTCAGGACCCCTATGAGCATGATTAATATGTCTTAGGGAAAATATAAAAGAGGGAAATGCTAAGACCGAATCGAATGGGAGAATATAGAAAACCACTCCTCAGAATTTGGTGGAAACCATGATACGTTTAATGAAAGATCGATGAAGGCTCGGGAACATTAGAACCAAATCAATGTTGTTATTTTGCATAGCCTCGTTGATATGGAGTAGAGGATTAAACTTGATTCCAACCTAGAAAACGTGGGACAATAAATAAGAAATGCATAGAGCCACTCTAGGAGTTACTCCAGGAATAGGACTCCAAGCCCAATAAAGAGTTATGTGAGTAAAAAGCATAGAACACTCTCATCGGTATCTTCTTCTAGCAAGTCATGTGACTCCAAAGGTTCTCGAAGCAGTCCAAAGTGTACTTCTAGTAGGTTTGAAGGAAGAAAGAAAATAAAAAGGATTCCATCAGGAGAATTTAGAAAGGAAAAGCCTCCAACATTTGATGGAGAAAGCAAGACATGTCAAGAGTCAGAAGAATGGCTTCTCAAGATGAAGAAGTATTTTAGAATTCATGATTACTCCGAAAATGAAAAGGCCATAATTGTCATTTGCAATCTAAATGACCGAGCTTCAATTTGATGGGAGAACCTCATGTAAGTTAAATGAATCAAGGAAAGAAAGATTAGCTGGAATCAATTTAAAAAGTATTTCAAAGAAAAATACATATTAGTTAGGTATTATGATAACAAGAGGAAGGAGTTCAATGAACTAAATTTGGGACAAAAACCTATGGAAGAACATGTCCATAAGGTTTTGGAACTGTTGAGATATGTGTATTAAATCAAAGCTGAAAGAGTAAAAATCCAATGCTTCCTTGGAAGTCTACCTTAAAATTTTAGAGATAGGTTTGAATTTGTTAATACACCAACTCTTAATGAAGCCATTAGGATGAAAATGCATTGCTATGAGCAGAGAAAATGAAAATCAAAGGTTCATCCAACATGGAAAGGAAATCCAAAATGAAGTTTTGACCAAAGGAGGAGTGGATTCAAGCCATCATTTAAAAACCAAACAGGAAATTTCCAACAAGGCCAACAAGAAAGAATTGGAGTTAAGCAAACAATAGAAATATATAATGGATAAAAGGAATGTTTCAGGGTTGGGGATGTGGAGAGAACCATGTGCTTAAGGATTGTCCACATCGAAAAGAGAACCCTTGAGGATTGCATAAATTAGAAGCACCAGTTACAGTGGAGGATATGGTAAGAGCAACTCCCCAAATTTATGCAGCATTGGATAGCAATCAAGCAGGACATCAATTGACAATAGTGAAAGTTGGAGGTAATATTGCTAAGAAATCCATTTATATTTTGATTGATCCAGGATATACTCATAGTTATGTTTTTTCTGAAAGTGGCTAAAATTTGTTCTCTTAGAAAAGTGAAACATAATATGTCGTAGTTAGTTTAATTAGCCACAAGAACAAAAACAAAGGTGAGTGAAATAGTGATGGATTTCCCCTTAGATTTGAACGTATTAAAACTGATCTCATGGGAATATATGAACCAAGACAAAACTCATAAACAATTTACTCAGTATTGACATGAAACAATGCAAAAAATGGCTTGCAGCTGTATAATGCTTTCATTAATAAAAAAGGTGAATGGATACAATATGGATTATGTTTACAATGTAATACAATGGTATTAATAACCAGACAATTCGAATACATGAGAGGAAATTCGAATTGATTGACTCAGTCTAACTGTATGGATAATTGGACATGTCTAAATCATAATCAGAGCCTAACTAGTTAGCTCCAGTTGTCTAAATTAGTGGCTCAATCAATTAGAATCAATTAAACTAGTCTAACTGAATGTAACTGGATGTAATTGAATGTAACTAAATGTAACTGAATGTAACTAACTCATAACTAGGCTTGACTAGTCACCAACTGAACTCAACTGAAGGAGGTTGGTGTCGGCACTCCCAGTGGCTCCTAAATTGTAGGGATTGATCTAAGAGGCACCTAAATTGATGCATGCAAGTGCAGTCATTGGAAGTTAGACTCAATTAGTGTTCCCCACACTCTAGTGACTGGTACAAATGGCCCCATTATGCCAAGTGGACCCAATGGTACTAGTGACTCAATGATGACTAAAACGACTCCTAAATTAGGAAGAATTGACCAAATTGGACAAGTGAGGATTATAATCCTAACACTCCCTCTAAATTCTAACTTGGACAACCACAGGCCTTGGTAACTAAGACCAAAGGTCACCCATTACTGTTAAAATGAAAAATTAACTGCTTAATACAAACAAGGAAATAGGGGAAAACCTCATGGAAAATAGCCCCCCTCAAACTAAGCAGGTAAAATCAAGATTCAAGCTTGTTCTTCTATGCACATGTATCCTAGGGCCTAGCATGTGAACTTATCCATCCAAACTAAATGATTATGTCTAGAGGAATCTTCCTCTTTGGAAGAAGAAGAATATGCTAAACTAAATAAAAAATATAGACAACTGCTAGATGAGAACTGGATCCATGTAGAGCAACTAAAATCAACTGATAAGAGAGAAAAAGTGCTTGAGAATTCGAACCATCTGAGGAACACCCAAGAAACCGATATACTGTAGCCTTGAACTTCAAACCATGCGAGGTAATATTAGCTCCAAGTGTTAGGAGCAAGTGTTCAGGAGAATGCAGAATGTCTCCCTATTTACTAGCTCTGTGAGGAGATGAGCATGTGATCAAAGGTAAAGGATCCCTGGGATTGTGGAGAACAAATGCTTGAGCTCCATAATATGATATTCCTTCAGAAATAACTAATGATTCACAACATACAATATCAGAAACCTCATAAGAGGAAACTAACATCAAATTTCCCAACAACAAATTTGAAGAAGACATACGGTACTTGATTTTTCACACCAAAATTGGTGGGAGAAGCTACAAGCATGACTAAAATCTCTTGGAGCTTCAAATTCAAACCAAATAATATCAGATCAGATCCAAATAATATAATATAAGATCCTAATAGGTTCATATCAGATCCAAAAGTGTGGTCCACCGAGATGGTAGATGCACAGTTTTCTCCTTCTCCAAAATTTTGAATATTTGTGCATGCAATCCTATAGGAATTTGCTGGAAGATCTAGATCAAGGAGAGTAAATGGATCACTCCTACAATATGATATTATTTCCAAAATATCCAAGGTATTACTTATCAGCAGACCAGAAGCAACATTAGAGGGATAGAAATCGAATTCCTCTTCACTTTCGGAAGCAATCACTGGCAAATTTTGCACAGAATTTAAAGGAGAATCACTAGAGAATGTTTGCATAGAAGTGCAGCATAGTTTTTCTTCAATATAAGAGATTCAAATGTCTTCTTCTGGATCATCCATATGAGAAGATGATATATCACAGATCCCATAAACTTCTGGAGCAGTAAGAGAAGGAGTCACTACAAGGAGATTGTATTCAATTCAAATTAACTGTGTAGAAGATTATGTTTCTTCTTTATCTTGAACAACTTCATCATAGAGAGAGTAGAGGCAATTACTTTTGAATAAAGAACTCTTGTGGTGTTGGGTTTTCTCTCCAAACTGCTATTATGATCCTCAATATGCTTGCCAAAGGTTCTATCCAATTTTGTCCAGAGATCCTTTGGGTATTCAACAGATTTAGCAAGGTAGCGCAAGCTTGGAGAAAGGGTCAGACAAATTGTTCCAAAAGTTGTATCATCGTCATTTATCCAGTCATTCTCATCCTGATAAGACTCTTTACCAAGTCCAATAGACGCCTCATAGAGATCTTGTCTCTTGAGAGATGAAATCATCTTCAACTTCCATTTTAAATATCTTGCGGATGGAGTAAGAAGAGGAACTGATAATTTCAAATCCATATGAAGTTGTACCTGCAATTACACAAAAAACACAAAGTAAGGTTGAACAACATGCACTTTTGGATTTTGAATCACACCCGGCTTAGCCAATCAAGAAAGCTTGATCAACAATTCATTTTCCCATGAATTATGTGGTAAACTCTCTACTTCTAGTGCAGAGCTGGTTTTTTTCAGTTTTTTTGCTCAAATTGCTTTGATCCTGTCTGAAATCTATAGAAGGAGAAATTCCTTGTCCTGCCAAGGCTCTGATACCATTTTAAAATTGAGCTCACAGGAATCTATGAACCAAGACAAAACTCACAAATAGATATCCTGCAACTGTATAATGCTTTCATTAATAAAAAAAAGTAAATGGATACAATCTTGATGATGTTTACAATGTAATACATGGGTAATAATAACCAGAAAATTTGAATACATGAGAGGAAAGCTGAATTGATTGAATCAATCTAACTATATGGATAACTGGACATGTTTAAATCACTATCGGAGCCTAACTAGTTAGCTCCAATTCTCTAAATCAGTGGCTCAATCAATTAGAATCAGTTAAACTAGTCTAGCTGAATGTAACTTGATGTAACTGAATGTAATTGGATATAACTTGATGTAATTGAATGTAACTGACTCATAACTAGGCTTGACTAGTCACCAACTGAACTCAACTGAAGGAGGTTGGTGCTGGCACTCCCAGTGGCTCCTAAATTGTAGGGACTGGTCTAGGAGGCACCTAAACTGATGCATGCAAGTGTAGTCAGTGGCAGTTATCCTCAATTAGTGTTCCCCACACTCTAGTGACTAGGACAGGCAGCCCCATTAGTCCAAGTGGACCCAATGGTACTAGTGACTCAATAATGACTAAAAAGACTCCTAAATTAGGCAAAATTGACTAAATTGGACAAGTGAGGATTATAATCCTAACATAATGTATTTCTCACAAAAACAAATTTAAATATCTTACCATTAGAATCCTATGATGCTCTTATTGGTGTGGATTGGATGGAAAAGCATAGAACCAAGATAGGCTATTACGAAAATTTTATTTAATGCATTGATGAAGAAGGAAAGCCAAGATTGGTAAGAGGAATTCCCAAGCAAGTTTTAGTTAGGCAGATTTAAGCCTTATAGTTAATAAAGTTTTACAAGAAAGGTTTTCAATTATATGCAAATCATATATCCAATTCTCTGGAGGGAAAATTCCCAAAGGTAGAATATTATTCATTGTTGCAAAAGTTCAAAGATGTATATCTAAATAAAGTGTTGGGACTTCCACCAAAAAGGCACATTGCTTTTACAATCGATCTTGTTCCAGGGGTAGTGCTAGTTTCCAAATATTCTTATAGAATGAGCACGTCCAAATTGGTAGAGTTAAAGATGCAACTACAAGAATTAATGGACAAGAAGTATATAAAACCTAGTGTGTCTCCATGAGGAGCACCGATTTTATTTGTCAAGAAGAAGGATGGGACATTAAGGCTATGTATTGATTACAAGAAGCTAAATAAAGTGACAGTCAAGAATAAGTACCCATTTCCCAGAATTGATGATTTGTTCAATCAAATGAAGGAAGCCAAAGTGTTTTCAAAAATTGACTTGAGGTCTGTTTATCATCAAGTGAGGATAAATAAAGAAGACATTCAAAAGACAACTTTCCGGACAAGATATGGCCATTATGAGTTCATGGTGGCGTCGTTTTTGACTTACCAATGCACCTACCACATTCATGTGCCTCATAAATAGTGTTCTTAGCAAGTATAGGGATAAGTTTGTGTTGATTTTCTTAGATGACATTCTTTTTTATTCAAAGAATGAAGAAAATCATGAGGAACATTTAAGAATGGTATTGCAAGTTCTTAGAGAGCACCAATTGTATGCAAAGCTAAGCAAATGTGAATTTTTTTAAAGAAAGGTATAGTATTTGGTTCATGTTAGCTTAGAAGAAGGAATTGCGGTGGATCCAGAAAAGATTGAAGCCATAATGGATTGGCCTACTCTAAATATTGTTACCAATGTTGGATTCTTTATGGGTCTTGTGGGTTATTGTAGAAGGTTCATTGAAGATTTCTCTAAAATCGCTCATCTGATTACATTGATGCAAAGGAAGAATACAAATTTTGTATGGTCTGAAAATGTGAAGAACGCTTTCAACAGTTGAAGAAGTTACTTACCAATACTCATGTTTTGAATAATTCAGATCTAAAGAAGGATTTTGTAGTGTGCACAAATGCTTGCATTGAAGGATTAGGTGGAGTGCTTATGCAAGAAGGCTTTGTAATTTTCCATGAGTCAAGAAAATTAAAAGAGCATGATAAGAATTATGCAGTGAAGATCAAAGAGAGTTGTGTTGGATGAATTTGAAATTCATCCAACACAGCTCTCTTTGATCTTCACTCAATTAATTTCTGTGTAAATGAATATCTTCAAAAAGAATTATACAACTCATGATTTAGAATTAGCATTCATGGTACATGCTCTCAAGATATGGAGACCTTGTTTGTTGGGAAGAAGATTCGAGTTTAGGACGGACCACATGAGCTTAAACTATTTTTTTGACCAACCAAGATTGAATGCTAGGTAAGCTAGATGGATGGAATTTATATGTTAGTTTGATTTTGAAATCAAACATGTAAAAGGGAAAGAGAATAAGGTTGCAGATTCCCTTAGTAGAAAATCTCATGTAGCAGCATTAAGTATATGCAAATTAGTTTTGAGTACAAGAGTTCTTAAATCCCAAAACAATGATGAAACTTACCTTCAAGTTAAAGAAATATTTCAGCAGGAAAAGGTAGATGAAAAGTGCGAAGGATACCAGATCTGAAAAGTTGATATTCTTGTTTATAAATACATATTGTACATTCCTAATTGTGTAGATTTAAAGAAGTTAGTAATGGATGAAATTCAATAAATGCCATACTCTAGACATCTAGGATATCAAAAGAAAATAACAACAACAAGAAAGCAATACTTTTGGCATGGAATGAAGAAGGATATAGCATAAAACATTTCTCAGTGTAAAAAATACCAACAAGTCGAGGCAGAGCATCAACACCCAGCAGGACTATTGCAACCCTTTCTTATTCCAGAATGGAAGTGGAAAATAATTTATATGGACTTAATAACAGGTTTTCTAATGACAATGAAGAAGCACGATTCAATTATGGTTGTGGTCGAAAAGCTATGAAAGGTATCTCATTTATTCCAGACATGTCCACTCATAAAGCAAGTGACATAGCAAATATATTCTTGAAGTATTCATATTGCATGGATTTCTTGTAAGGTTTGTCGTTACACCAAAACCTGTAGATGTCGATGAGCATTTGAAACCAAGCACAAGTCCCTATCATCAGGAGTGGCGGTTAGGCTGCATTTTTATATTCCCAGAGGTGCAGCAGTTATACCATGTAATTGTACCAATACTCCAACACCCCCCCTCCAACATAACTCGAGGGAATTGAACCTGAGACCTGTGCTCTGATACCATGTAAGGTTTGTCGTTACACCAAAACCTGCAAATGTTGATAAACATTTAAAACCAAGCACAAGGCCCTATATCAGGAGTGGCGGTTAGGCCACATTTTTATATTCCCAGAGGTGCAGTGCTTATACCATGCGATTGTACCGATACACCAACATTGCCAAAGGAAATAGTTTCTGATTGGGATGCAAAGTTCACTTCCAAATTTTGGAAAGGGTTATTTCAAGAGTCGAGAATACAATTGAATTTTAGTACAACATATCATCCTCAATCAAATGGCCAAATCGAGAGGGTGAACCAAGTTCTTGAGGACATGTTGAGAATGTATGTGATGGATAAACCATCCAAGTGGGAGGATTATCTACACTTGTAAGAATTTGTATACAATAATGGACATCAACCATCATTGAGGATGAGTCCATTTGAATCCTTTTATAGCAAATGATGCAAAACTCTAATGAATTGGGATAGTCTGGTGAATAGGATAGTACTTGGGATAAATATGCTCAAGGAAATGAAACAAGAAATTGTTAAGATCATGTAGAATTTAAAGGCCACCTAGGACAGGAAGAAGAGTTGTGCAGATTTGAAAATTGAGAATCATGTTTATTTAAGAGTAAATCCAAGAAAAATTTGTGTCAAGTTGGCACCAAGATATTATGGATCATTCAAAGTCCTTGATAGGATAGGAACAGTTGCATATAGGATATTTGCATTTCCTGCCAACATGAGAGCTCATAATGTTTTTCATGTTTCTTTTTTTAAGAAGTGTGTACATGATCATAATCACATAATTGATTGAAATGTGATACACGTGGAACCCAACACAGAGTTCCAAGTGGAACCTATGCGCATCCTCGACAAGAAGGTAACATTGTTATGGAATCGATCCATCGAACAAGTAAATGTGCATTTGAAGCACATTGGTCCTGATGAGGCTACATTGAAGTTGGAGGATGCCATGAAAGAGGCATGCCCATTTTTGTTCAAATTTAGAACACCAAGGATGACGTTGTTCTAAGGGGGGGGATATAATACCGCCATTTTGACCCTTATAATGTATTGGATTTATATATAAATATTGTGTATATGCGATGTATGATTTCCTAGCATGGAGCTCAAGGAGAAGGCCCCACTAGTGAATGCTTGGGTTTAAAGTCAAGTATTTCATATTTTATAGATATGTGCTAATAAGCCATGGGAAATTGTAAAAGCATGTAAATATTTTTAATGGAAATAGAAAACCGAGAGCTGACTATGGAAACAACTAAAATGAGGGGGTTGTGTGTATCCAATAGGGAGAGGTGAGGGAGTTGTGGGATTGAATTTTTTATTTCAAAATGTCGTCTTCAGAACCCATCTTGACTAGCTATGTTGACATTTATTTTTGTTGTAATATAATTGTTGAAAAATCAACTCATGAATAAATGGAGCATGGACCAAACTCATAAATTCGTATGGTTGAGTATGGGCATGGTTTACTTGACCCATAAGTCCTTTTTCCTCATGGGAATTCGTTTCCCATCATCCACATTCCATTATTGAATAACCAGACTGCAAGTCTAAGCATGTTATGCATTCTCAACTATGTAAAAACTAGAAATCACAACTTGGAAAAAAACCAAGTTTTGAAGTGCCAAAAACACCTAGAAATTCATGTGAGAAGCAAAATCTAGTGGAGAATTCATAGATATGAATCATGTGGAGAAATTGAGAGTGAAAAAATACCGAAAATCCATGGGAAGACCATATTTGGAATCCTGGAAGTGAAAATTTGTGATTAACAATCATGTGGCCATTATTTGCAAAAATCCAGGAGTGGATTGAATCGAAAGTGAGATCAAAGGTTGGAATTGCTTAACAAAATAAAGAAGGCAAGAACCTCTAGAGATTTAGCAACTTGGATCTTTCTTATTCCCACCATAAAGAGCATTAGAGGGAAGGGACGCCTAAGGGACTGTGTAGCAGAGAAGGGGACCTTGCTTGTGTTAAGTGTGGCAGGTATTGCGGGTGTCAAGACTGTCTAAAGCCAAATTGAGATGCATGTAGCTCTGTGATTGAGCTCATTGGCGTAGATATCTCCTTCCCTGGCTCCCTACATGCTTGATAAACTGTGCTATGCTTCTTGTGCCTATGGTTGTGAGTGAGCCTAAGTAGTTCCTCCTTAGTAGATACATAGTCTAGATCGGAGGTGGTCTCTCAACTGAAGTAATATAGGTTGGAGAGAGACATACGGTTGGGTGGAATGTTGCTCTTCCATATCCAGTTGCTCGTGCAATTTCAATTAAAAGATACGTGTTCACTACGGTATTTGATTATGCCTAATTTATGTGTTATGAATGACTGTTCATTGTGTTAAATTGAATGAGTTGACCCATCATGAATTGTTCAATTAGATGATTGTGAATAACATGAAAACGAATTTATTGTTGTGCATGGTTTTATTGTTATGCCTATGATGAGTATGTTGCTATAAACATGTTGTGTGTATGCATTGACAGAGTTTAATTTTGTTGTGTATGTTTAATGTGAATTTGCACATGCATTTAGATGTTAATCAATTCATAATATGACCATGGGGCGAAATTTAGTACCCTACACATTTTTCATGTTCCATCCATGGATTGAATTGATGGGAGGGGACGTGACATAAGTATATGCATTGACATGTTCAAATCCCTGATGTAACCTTCAAATAGGATACCAACTCAATTCCTATAAGGACTCAACTTCACGTTAACAGGGTTCTATCTAGAGAGTAGCCCCCCTAAGAGCCTATTTGCATCCATTGTACAACAATCCCAACCAGGGAGCAATTTCAACAATAAATCCTTCGCTTGGGGACCAGGAACCATAATCTCTTGTAGTGCTCGGGGACCAGGAACCATAATTTCTTGCAGTGCTCGGGGACCGGGAACCATAATCTCTTGCAACAATAAAACAACAAGGGAAACAAACTCCAACAACTGCTTAAGAGAAATGAACTTTGGGGTTCCCCCTATCCCACACACGTTAAGGAACATAATTAACCTTAAGAAGCCCGCTTGATGGTCGGCTTTGCTATAAGAAGCCCAAAAACATCTGAGAGAACAATCTGTGAGCCCATCAAACTCCCAAGAGAAAGGAAAACAAAGCCTAGCCCATCTGACTCCTCTACACCCCCCTTAGTTGAGCTATTATGAGTTTTCCTCCTCCTACCCTGTTTCTTTTTATGAAGGGTAACATTGGGATTAGGGACTGACGATACCATAGGGTCTCAAGGCATAACATCACTGGAAAAAAAGGGGAGTGGTTCCTGAAAGAACCTCCCCCCGTTAAATGTAGAGAAAGGGACTTAATGGTATCTAAGACACCAAGGCATTGATCCGGTAACCCAATCGAGGCAAGGGAGACTTTCGTGTCCCTCAAGAGCTAAGAGTCGGAAATAAGATGAATGTTTAAAATCGGGAGACCTTCAACAATAGGATCAACCACCCGGGAGTTGATCATCTCCCCCTTTTGCCTAGACAAACCCAATCAAAGGAACAAAGCCAAATTTAGGAGAAAGGATAGTGTCTTCTCCAACAACCCTACTACTAGACTGATGGCAAAGTTATACCTCCTCAAGTATTTGAACCTCTGACAAAGACAAATAATTGAAGAAATCAAGGAAGAGGTGCTTAAGCTTACTTGAAAAGGAGGAGTCGACTTTTGAAGAGGATCTTAGAGGCTCATCCAACATCGCTCTCCTCATACACATCCCCCTTAACTAGTCCTTGAGAACAACGCCTTCATGTTCGACCCCAAACTCTAAACAAGCTCCTTAATAGGTCGACCTTGTTCTATGATGAGCCACTCATCAGGTTTTCTTTAAATGCCCCCACCTCACTAGAAGCATGGAAACAAAACAAAGTAAAGTGACACTTCATTTTTGTCTTCCAAAATGTCCCTTTGACTCCTCAAAACTATTTGTCTTCACCTAACCCCTAACGGATTAGGTTCCAACTAAAAACCAACAGATCATTTAAACAATAATAATTATAAATAATATTTATAGTGACCTTCAATCTAACCATTTGACAAACCATTCAAATTTACAATTTTTATTTTTATTATTTCAACCTTTTACTTAAGAATTTATAAAATCTTCCAACCCATATTAAAGTGAAAATCAAATTAGCCTGAAGTTCGCTCTTTTTATCCATTTAGATAAGTTAGATATTTTTCCTTGTTCCCATACCAAACCATCTTTGAGGTTGCCACGTTGCATACAGCTTCACAGATTAGGAGGTGAGGTAGTTAAGGAGACTGCGTACCGTCCGATATGCTTTTCAGCTTTTACAGACCGTCCCATATTTTCTCTACAGGACGATTTTGGCTGTGTGGTTCATATCTTCTTCTGCTTATAACGCAGCCTTAATGGGATTATTGCATAAACGTCACATAGATTGATCAAATTTTGATTGCCAGGAAGCTCTTCGCTGAGATTATCAAGGTGGGTTCATGTATTTTGTGAATTTATGGCATATTTATATTTCTTGCTCCCTCTTTTAATTATTCTACAATGGCGATGATTTTATTTTTCTTGTAATCAAATTCTAGATGAATTCTATGCATATATTGATGAACTCGAATATATTTAAATTTCTATGTCAGTTTCAACAATTTCTTTTTTGTTTATGGGTGGTATGATAAGGGTACCAAATGAACCTTGATTTTCTTCATTATAGTGAAACAATAGGTTTTACATAAAAATAATGGAAATCTAATATAAAATAGTGTGTTCTTCAGTTTAGAGAGTGTTTTTGTGCATTTTAATTTTTTTTTAAATTGAAAACATTTTAAATGTATAGGCTTCTGCAACTAGCAGTAGGCAGGTAACTAGCTCCTTAGATCGAAATAGGTAGGTAACTAGATCCATTTAGATTGATACAGGGGCATAACATGTATTAGAGCCCCAGCAGCGTAGGGTACCTGTAGGACTTTTCCTTTCCTAAGTTAAGGCAGAGGATAAATAATTGGCTTTTATCATCTTGTGTTCTTGCAAAAAAATGATTTAGAGCAGTGCATCTAATAATGGTTTCTATTGGCTTGCTACAATACGGAATTTGCAGACTTCCCAAACCATGGAGAGAACATGAACATCTAATAAATACAGACATGTGTGTTGGTACTTAGTCCCACCTACCCAAAATTAAAGAAATAAAAATCCATGTGTGGGTTTTAGAATTCTATCTTGCTAGATTGGTCGGTTTAGTCATTAGAACTGAACAGCAAGTCTGTGATATATGTTTCCTTTTATATGTATTTAGTGTGGAAGACTCGATGTTAATAAGATAATCTAATTTTAAGGTCACAGCCAAGCCACGCACCAAATTGGTGTATGAGACCCCTTGTTTGCTTTGCAAGGGACCCCCTCCATGCAGGGATTTTGGTGTATGAGGCCCCTTATTTGCAGGGCAAGGGACCCCTCCATACATGGATTTGACTGCTAAAATCTACTGAGGTGTACATACTCTACCCCTTGGGATTTAAACATGTGGCCTCCTAGAATGAGACATATATTCTTAACCATTAGGTCTACTCAAGTTGTATATATATAGTATCTATGAATCTTAGAAACTGTCTCTAGTAGGCTAGAAGGCTGGAAGCATGTTTCCAGTTTCCAAAACACTTCCAAAGCAGCAAAAACTACTCTAAGTGGTTTCCAACAATGTTTCAGGCAGTTTCCTGTTTGTGTCTAGAAACTGCTGGAAACCACAGGCAGTTTCCTCTTCCAGCATATTATCTTTCCTTTTTAATTTCCTTAAGACTTCAGAACAAAAGATTGACACTGTTTTACATTTTTTTTACAGAAGGTTTGATTTTTGAATGGCAGTTACCACAGAAGTCTGATTATGTATTACAGGGTATGCTTTTACTTCCAAGGGTTGATCTTGAGTTATAAGGTTTGGTCCTAAGTTAAGAGAGTTTGATTTTTTTATAGCTGAGGTCTAATCGGGTGCTGATGTGTGTCCTCAAGGACCGTTTGATGGCTGATTTGCATACCCAAAAACTGCATGTTCAAAACAATTATAAATTTTGTTAAAAAACTGTCACAAAGGTTTGATATTTGTTTAGCAGTTGCTGCAGAGGTCTGATTCTCTGTTACAGGGGTATTATTTTTGAATTACAGAGGGTTGATTTTCAGTTATAGAGTCTGGTCTGAAATAATTTAGAAAATGTGAATTCGATGAATAGATGATACTAGAATCTAATCAGATTTTACTTAAAAATTTTGTTCACTTTGGGAAACTGTAACTGTATCCAGAAACCTGTTTCTTGTAGTTTCACGGTTTTGGTTCTGTTACTTGGGGACGCATAGAATAGTGCTGTATTTAGTATTTCACATGTATAACATATATAGGATATCCACACCTGGACGGCAGATCTATTGTTTGGGATCTGAAACCCTCAGCATCTTTGCCTTTGCCATATTGATATATGTCTCTTTATTTATATAATTATTGTATAAAATCTTGAGTTCAAGTAACAGAAGGAAACTGAACACGAGGAAGAGCAGTATGCACCTGAAGACAGAGGAAATCTGATGCTTGAAGATTCTTGAAAGAATTTTCTGTGCCTTTCAGAAAACATCTTATAAATCACAAAATTCATTTCTTCTACCATCCCAAAGAGTCCAAAACAACTTTTACTGCTTACAGCTGAACAGTAATCGATTTTTTGCCTGCCACAAAACAAGAAGGTCTGCTACCCACTTTAGGAGTATAGATACTTGTCGCAATCTCTATTACTAGATAATGCAGGATAAAAAGTAAAAGCAGAATACTTCCATTAACCTGTTTTTTATTAAATGCCAACTCTCACAATTTCTTCACCTCTAAACGAAGAATACAATCTAGCTTATACGATAGAGACCTCTGCCCTTTTCAACCTACTAATCCACTCAAAATATCTGGATTCTGATTTCTAACTTAAAGAACATTTATGCTTATCATTGTTTATATCTGAAAAATTAGGTCGCTAATAGCCTTTTGAAGCAAGTTTCCTCTATACTACCAAGAATAGGGGGGTATGCTCCTAGATGACTGTGGTTCCATAAATTTAAGCCTTTTAGTTCAAAGAGAAATCCTTAAACCTCCAAGGCTCTAACTCCAAGGGATGAACCCATTCTTCCAGTTACAAAAATATATGGGCTTTGATCGAGTGTACTCTGACACCACATATTGCATGATAAATATTATAATAACAGCGGATTTCTGAGCCCTCAAAGCTCAAAAACAACACCCAGGATCACAAATATAAATATGCTCAAACATTGAGATAGAAACTATCCAATAATGTGTTCTTTATGAATACTTTCATAGTTACAACTTACTGTGCTTCCCCTCGAAGAATGCAACCAACCCATTAAATAAAGGTTTCTGCTCCTTTTTTATCTACTGACATACTAGAAATAGCTAACCTCAAAGGACAGCTTTCTGCTTATTAATATCTAATGCCAAAAACACAGTATCTAATAAAAGCTTTCAAAAACATGCTTAATTTTATGCCGCCACTTGGAATAGAGGGCTTGCTCCTTGAGCATCATGACTGTGTGACAATTTTAGCCACATGTTTACTAGTTTTATTTCTGTGCAGTAATCGTGTGTCATTTAGGGAACAGAGTTGTTAGTACATACATCATCATTATCTAGGTTTTGATGCTAAATGTGTTACATTGATGTTGGGTTTATACGTGGTTCACTAAAATGAGTATTTACTTTCTACTACTGGATTTAAATGTGACTTCTAATGAGTGTGGGTTATGTTCCTGATAAGTGCAGAGTTATGTTCGAGTTCCGATTCTCAGCAGTTTAAATAACTCAAAAAACAAATTCCCTAAGGTCAATAAATGATTTATGGCACCTGTATGGTCATATTGTAAATCAACAACTAATGGTTTATTGTCTTCCTCTGTAGAAATATGATGAATAAAGATGACATCTTGTGTAGTAGGACTATCCCATTATTATCCATCTGATGAAACTTGTTTCTGTTAGATGGACACATTGGCACAATCCCTCGCTACCTTGAATGTGCATTCAAGACAACCTGCACGAGTTCTTCAGTCTCGGGAACCTGTTCAACTGTTACCTGTTTCCATCTTATCACCAAAATCACATTCCTCCAGGCCATTTGCTCCTGCTCACTTGAGTATTTCGAAAACAGGGATTGGAACAGCATCCAAAAACTCTCTCACACTTGATGCTTTGCCTTCAAGAGTCCCACAGGCAAATGTGAAAAGCCCTGTACAAAGGGCTGTTGTTGTGAGGCGTGATTCTGCAGCGGGGGGATTTGCAGCAGCGCTTTTGGAATTTGCACAGGCAAATAACATGCTAGAGGTGATTAATGGGGATATGGAAAAGCTTTCTCATTTATTGAAGAACCAGGAACTCTATGCTTTTCTCATCAATCCTGTTATTGAGAATCAGAAGAAGAAGAGCATTCTGAAGTCTATTGCAGATGATGCTAAGTTTCAAACCTATACTCTCAATTTCCTGAATCTTCTTATCAATAAGCAAAAAATTGGCATTGTAAACAATATCTTGAAGGAATTTGAATCTTTATACAATGAATTGACAGATACCCAGGTTGCTTTTGTATCCTCTGCATTGAAGCTTGAGAACCACCAGTTAGCCCAAATTGCAAAGAAGATACAGAGCTTAACGGGCGCAAAAAATATAAAACTCAAGAGCATTATTGACTCCTCTTTGATAGCAGGCTTCGTCATCCGCTTCGGCAAGGATGCATCCCGCATGATAGATATGAGTGTGAAAAGCCGATTGGATCTCTTATCAGCTCAAATTAACTCTACAGAAAAATTTGGAGCGTTCAAAATCTGAAATAGCGAATCCAAGTCCTATGCCAGGGATTACTCTGCAGTGCAAAATTGTCTGTACCTAAAATGCTGCTCTCTTCTGAGATTGATATTTTTTTTCTCCATTTCCAATGTACATATATGCTGTATTTTATGGCAAATCATTGATATGAGAGGACATTCTCCATAAGTTAAGGATTTGAGTTGAGTTTCATGAGAATAAAAGATGGAGTGCAGAATTGAACATTTGGAATGGATATGCGCATTATTTTTGTGCTAGAGATAATTACTGTGATTTCTAATTGGAAATGCAGCCTGTAAGAACTTTTAACATTCATGGACTTGTTCATGTTAAAGGATCCTTTTGACATTCATGGGCTTGTTCATGCTCAAGGATCTGTGTAATTTTTGTGCCACTTCTCGTGTGTATTTTATGGGTTTTTTTCTGTTATTTAACAAGATAATTTGCTGGCTTTTGCAATGCACTCTGAATTTCATTATTGATCAACTCCTTGTGCTTTTAGTCTCGCTCTCTATTTAGTGGCCCATGATTTAGTAACCATATACGAGTTTAAAGTTGAGTACTTAATTGTTCTTTACTTGGGTGGGCGTTCAAAATCTGAAATAGAGAATCCAAGTCCTATGCCAGGGATTACTCTGCAGTGCAAAATTGTCTGTACCTAAAATGCTGCTCTCTTCTGAGATTGATATTTTTTTTCTCCATTTCCAATGTACATATATGCTGTATTTTATAGCAAATCATTGATATGAGAAGGCATTCTCCATAAGTTAAGGATTTGAGTTGAGTTTCATGAGAATAAAAGATGGAGTGCAGAATTGAACATTTGGAATGGATATGCGCATTATTTTTGTGCTAGAGATAATTACAGTGATTTCTAATTGGAAATGCAGCCTGTAAGAACTTTTAACATTCATGGACTTGTTCATGTTAAAGGATCCTTTTGACATTCATGGGCTTGTTCATGCTCAAGGATCTGTGTAATTTTTGTGCCACTTCTAGTGTGTATTTTATGGCGTTTTTTCAGTTATTTAACAAGATAATCATAATTTGCTGGCTTTTGCAATGCACTCTGAATTTCACTATTGATCAACTCCTTGTGCTTTTAGTCTCCCTCTCTATTTAGTGGCCCATGATTTAGTAACCATATACAAGTTTAAAGTTGAGTACTTAATTGTTCTTTACTTGGGTGGATGCTTCTTCATACAACTAAATCTGAGTACTACTTATTTATGATATTTGAATTAAGCTCTATCTTGGACATAGCTATCCATTTTTGCAGCGCAGTGCACTTGAGAAAATGAGCTCATGGAATGCGACTTCTAGAATGCTAGAATTCCTGTTAATTGAATTACACAAGGCATTGTCCTTGAAATACATAAAAGCTGCTGCATAGTTTCATGCAAGGTTAAGATAGCCAGCACGCTATCCACGCTGAACCATGTCTTTTGTAAGAGGGTATGTGCAATGGATTTTCCAAATTGAGCTTGAATGTGTTGATCCAACCGCCAAGTTAATTTGCTTTCCAGCATTAGATCTCCATGCTGCTAACCAAAAGACCATCTGGATCTTACTCTGAACTAAATTTTGTTGTCAAGTTAGAGGCACTAGTTTTCCATAGTGATTAAGGTGATAAAGAGTTGGATTTTGATTATGAAAGACATTCAGGTGCTCACAGTATGATGAGTGTGATTGAACAACCTAGTATAGATTCTTGGGGAAAATTACGGTGTGGCCTATTGGGCTGAATCAGTGTATTATTGTAGTTTTAACCGGGTTCCTTTGTGTAGTGTTTGGCAAAATTAAGAATTATAGGTTTGATTAAAAAAGTTTAGATTATTGTTGTTATAATAAACCAAACCCGATGTTGGATGTCCTGGCGTTGGATTCGTCTGTTTAGCAAGTTAAATGAAAGGCCATTAAGTCATCATTAACAAGTTACATGAAAGGTCAGGCCATTAACTTGTTGCAAACATCGGCGCGGTGAAAAAATCGGCAAAAAAATGGGCAAGGTCCAGGAAACATCGTTTCGGAATACATCAAATATATATAGGTAATAAATTGACAAATTTACAAAATAAAAAAATATTTAGAAAACATCCCCAATATCCCGGGAAAAAATCGGGTTAGAAAACATCCGCACTATCTCGGGATTATCTCGGGATTAGTTAGAAAAAATGGGGAAAAAATTAGCTATATTCCGTTAAAATAAAAATCGACAAGCTGAAAAACTCGCGATTTCTTGGAATATCGCGATTTCTGGGCCGATGTTGCAACACACTTGTTACACGAATCATCCCTCGCGATTTCTTGGAACATCGCGATTTCTGGGCCGATGTGAATGCAACACACTTGTTACACGAGTCATCCTTAACAGACTTTCGTACTGTGTAACAAGTTAGACGAAAGGCCATTAATTTGTTACACAAGTCTGTTAAGTCGAGAAATCAAAGGCCATTGAAGCCTTTGAACATGAACATGTGAGAGCATCCTCCATAATATTTCGAGAAAGTGGTGAAATCACAAAAGTTAGTGAGCAGATTTTCTTTTTCTTAATTACATGCCTGCTGGCTTCTTTCCAGAAGCGGCATAAACTAAATTAGTCTCAAAGATTTCAAAGATTGTTTGGTGGTCTTGAAAATCCGTTTTATATTGTAAATGGTGTTGCTTGCTTTGAACAGTGACCTACTTGGTAGTTGAAAATTGGCAGCTTGACTGTCTTCCTTTATCAAAATGAAATATATTTTAGGTTTTAGTGGTTATTGGCATATATTTTGGAAGATTTCTACATAATTATTTAACGCCATTAAATTATTTTGGAAGATTTCTACATAATTGCTGGAATTTTGGATTTAATTAAAAGGAAACCAAGGGTCTCAATGCTGCCCCTCCCAAGCCACAAGTTTAAGATTTGTACATAATTGCTCAAGCTTTGGATTTAATTAAAAGGTCTCAAAGCTGCCCCTCCCAAGCCACACTGATAACATGGATACCTAATAACATTGACGGATACCTAAGAAGCACACTGATAACATGGATACCTAATAACATGGATGGATACCTAAGAAGCATGGAGTTATGGACTCGCAAGCTTTGTGAGATAGATGAGATAATAAATATTTTATTTACATTGAAAGTAGAAAATTATTTTAACATAAAAATACTAACTTCTTACTCCAAGTTTTTGACATAGATAAGGTTTTTGACATAGATAAGGTAACGTTGAAAGTAGAAAACTACTTTAAACTAAAAATACTTGATGCTGATTGAAGGACATTTTGATTTGTAATGTTAGTCCACAAATGTAAAATCAAAGTTTGTTAGGAAACACATTGTTTTTATTTTATATAATTATTATTATTTTTAACCATAACTAATACAACTTTTTATATATTAAAAAAGCGACATAGCCACGAAACATATAGTACATCATCTTAAAGAGTTGTTCTTATTGCAAAAAGTATTAGAAAACCACTGCAAATACTAAGAAGCTTAAAAGCTTATTACTCCTTATTGCAAAATTGGCTTCAATTTGAGAGAATATAATGTAATGAAGCAAAATCCAAGTCACAATAGCATCTAAGAAAAACTCTTAACAAAAGTGCACATTTGTAAAACATGGAACCGGTTATGGGAAATTGGAGAAGGAGCCTTCTCCAAATGTCATGCTTGGAATCCCTTATTCATGCTTGATCATCTGAGTGTTAATAATTGCGCTACCCATATGAAGTTCAAGGAGTCCCAATCGCCATTCTAATTCCTAAATTCGCCTATTTTGGGCATCAATCTTTTGAGTCGATTCTTGTTCCTAGACGTGATGATCTCGCTACTCTTGGGTTGCATCCTTCTCTAGCTGGTAAATATGGTCTTCAAGATCCCACACTTCAAATGTTAATCGCTTCACTCCATGCGAAGGGAAACAATCCGAGCTGCTATCGATGTCTTTTATATCGATATTCTCAACTTGCTGCTCCCAATCAACTTCTCGACATCGCCCTTCAACCTTGTGATGTATACCAACTCGTCGATAACTTCTACCAGCTTTGCTTTCTTGGGACATGGGAAAAACATAGAATTTCTTACATTTAACACCCTCCACTGAAATCCCCTCATCATTTACAAGTCACACTGGGAGGATACTTTACCTCTTGCGGAGGATTGCATTGCATGGATATGAACGAGAGAAGTCATGTTATTTTGTAGAGGAAGGACAGGAGGACCAAAGACGTACAAACGAGAATTGATCCCAACCCAATTCCACACATGTTCTAATTGCCATTTAATTTTCCATGCTTCCTCATGATGGAGAGGATTTAACACTTGATTGAATCCTCCCCTCCATGTGGCATCATGAGAGCCTGCGTCCGACCCCAATTCCACACATGTTCTAATTGGCATTTAATTTTCCATGCTTCCTCATGATGGAGAGGATTTAACACTTGATTGAATCCTCCCCTCCATGTGGCATCATGAGAACCTGCCATAACACTACACATGACGATAGACCCATATCTCCCTAAAGAGACATAATAATAATCCTTGTAGTAATTTTTTCACTCAATTGGTTTGTGCATCAACTAGCTGGTTTAAATTCCTTCAGATGTGAAACAATTGAGAGCCAGGGAGAGATGAGAGCGGGTCTTTTATTTTGATGATAATGCAAAGGAGATGAAGATCCTTGGGCTCAGATTGGGATCCAAGCAATCTGACTATGTTTAAAGAGTCTCCAAACACTAGCATCTTAGTGATCCCTTTTCGTTTTGCAATGATCGGTCCTTGAAAAACAGTTAAGCTTTAGCCCTATTATTTATGTTCTTTATGAAACACCAAGCCAATTATGTGATTATTTGTCCCTTGAGTTTAAAGAGAATCCCTCCCAACCCTACCGCCCCTGGATTCCCTTTTGAGGCTCCATCAAAGAAGAGAAATGCTTTGCTTGAGCTTTACACCATTCCTCAAAATCCTAATTGGTTTTCTTGATTTTCTAGACAATCTTCGAGGGTTGCTAGGAGGGATTTGTTTTTAACAAGAACAGTTGAGGGGTATTTATATTAAAAAGAGAGGCTGAAAGTTACAAATGTAGGATCATGGACTGAATCTAGAGGGATTCACATACCATAACATCCTGCTCTTTAGTTACAAAGTGTATCTTATCTCGAAAGAGTCCAAGTCTGAAATGACTATATGTTCTTACAAATTTCCCAAGGATGAGAATACAAAATCTAAACATATCAGAAATTTATTGCAGTTGTTCTAAATTCTGAATGTAATAATGGATTCGATTTCTTTTGAATCTGAATAACATATAAGCTTTTGAATCAAAGAACCCAACAACGTTTCGGATTGTTCTCATTGCAAATTATGAAGCCAAAGTCTAGCTGCACCCCCTTGTTCGTCATTTGATCTGCAAATTGATTATTTGTTTGGAGTATGTATAGAAAATTGATAGCATTAAATTCACTAACAAGACTATTGAAAATATGATGCATCTTTGTAGAATGGATTTTGTACTTCCTGACTAGCTTCCGAGCCTCTCTAATGACCAGTAGCAAGTCTCCAAAAACTACTAATTCTTTGATTCCAAGAGTGTTAGCAATTTCCAATCCTTTGAATAAAGCAAGCCATTCTGCATAGTTGTTGGAATTTTTCCCTATTCCCTAAGCATAATCATTATGTCTGTTCCTCCCAGGGTAAAAAATTACCACTCCTGAACCTGCCAACCCGGAGGGTTGCCGGGAGGGATTAACAAAGGAGGAAGGGAGGAGATATTTAGACCATTGGATATCATTAGGGAAGAGATTCGAGAGAGGAGAGCAAGGGGAATTTTCCTTCATACTTTTAAAGAGCAATGCTCCAGCTTGAGCAACAACAACAATTGGGGGAGAGGATTTATTCCAGAAAATAGATTTGTTACTGGCCAACCATATTTTCTAGCAAATAAAACTTGTAAGAGTCAACCAACATAATTTGAACCATCCTTTTCCTTTGAGTGATGTTGTATATTTCTTTCCCTAATCCTTAAGCATTTCTTGAGGATATCTAGGATTAATAGATCACGCCCTATTTGGGTACTAACATAAACCCATACTTTTTGGGAGAATGGGAAATTAAAGAATAGATGTTTGATGTTTTCTTCACTAACATTGCATAAAGAACAGTTGGGGAAGGACCAAGGAATCCCCTTTTTCAAAGGTTATATCCTATGAGAAGCCAACCATGGGCTAGAAGCCAACAGAAAAGGAGACTTTGGGGAGATTTCCCCTGCTCCACACCCTTCCCCAAATGGATGGATTGAGGACTATACCCTAGGTAAGGGAGAGAGTCATATATCCTTGAGAAATAGAGTAATAACTTGAAATAGGACCCCAACCATGTCGAGACTTCGTTTTTTTTGCTAATTGGAGCTTTACCATATAGAAGGATTTTGAGATGTTCATAGGGGGTTGAAGATTACTAGGTTGCTCCAATTCACCTAAGCAATCCAATCCCTCTCTTTCGAGCTTTTCCAAACTGAAATATCCTAAAGAGAGTTATATCCAACGACTTTCATCCATACCCGAAGTTCTTAAAGTTCTTCAGACTCCCCCAGAGGTGAATTGTCGGTAATTTTTTCTATCTAGAGATTTATCTTCTTCATGTTCCCTGGGTTCTAATAGAAGTGCTCCTAAAAATATATCCATGACTTGAAGCATAACTACCAGAACTGAGATCCTTTGAGGCAGGGGAAAGGGATCCTAAACATATTAACCTTGGCCTTTTGATATATTTCCATTTAAGAACTTGCTTAACCCATGTATTGTCTCCAAAAATCAAATTCCACAAAATTTCGCTCATAGGGATAAGTTATTGCATCATGGGTCTCGAATTTGGAGACCTCTTGAGCATATTGGATCCTTAATCATGTCCCAACTGACTAAGTGGAATTTCTTTTCATTATTTTTCCATCCCTTCCACAGGAATCTGCACATCAAATTTTGAATTTCCTTGAGAACTGAGATTGGAATCATCATATAAGAAAATTGGAAAATGGGGAGAAAGGATAGAACTTATTTTAGAAGGAATCGATTTTCGAGCATGATTGAGCCAAGCCGCTCCCCATGAATGGATTTTAGCCTTAATTTTCTCTATCAAAATATTCCAAGTTCTTAGAAAGGGTGGGGGTTACGAAAGATAGGAAGCCCCAAATATTTGAACTTCCATTTTGTCTTTCCTTGAAAGCCAAGAGTTTTGGAGATTTCCCTCATTTCTCTTGGAGAAACATGCAATATCTATATTTCCCTCTTTTAATTGTTGATTTTGCTTCGTGATAATGAGCAGAATCTAGAAAGAACCCTTTTGAATCTAATTGCAAACCTAATAAGATGCACCACCTACCATCAACACATTATCTGCAAATTGATCATGGTTTATATTCTTAACCCCTCTTGTGATTTGTATCCCGGGAATTTTTTTATGTTGTCTCTCCTCGTCAAGCTTTTTGCTAAGGGTGTCCACCATAATGATGTATAGCAATGGGGAAAGAGGGAACCTTTTCCTTAATCGTCTACTAGCTTGGAAGAACAAAGCCACCATCCCATTCATTAGGGGAGAAATACATGGGGATCCCACACAAGCACATATCCAAGAGGAGAAGGCTTGAGAGAAGCCCATTTTCCCCAAAACTTGATACATGAATTCACGCCTCACCCTATTGAAGGAATTGGCCATATCAATCTTGATAACCATTCCCTTTTCATTTTTCTTGGTACTGGAGTGGATAACCTCCTGGACAAGAGTAACATTACCCAATAACTGCCTTCCTTTAATAAGTCCACCTTGATTTTCAGAAATTGTGCTTGGAAGTAATACTTTCAACCGATTAGCCAGAATTTGCATTATGATTTATAAGTGGAGTTTCATAAAGATATAGCAACCATGTTCTAAAAAACCAGAAGGCGAATCCATTTGGTCTGATAGATTTATTTGGTTCTGTCTCCTAGATTTCCTTCTTGATTTCTTTTGAGAGATTGGGAGCATAAGCCTTTTGATTATCTTCACTTGAGATGGAGAGGGGAACATATTAGAGGAATTCTTGAGACCGGCTCTCATCCTAGGTCCCATTTTCTGAATAAAAAGCCTTACAGTGAAGATGAGCAACCTCTGTAATCCTTTCAAAATCTATCATCCATGTCCATCCTACGAAGTGATTTCGATCGCCTTGTTTTGGGATTTCCTAGCTTGGAATTGCTTGTGAAAATATTGAGTTTTTTTGTCTCCCACTTTAAACCATAGAATTCCATATTTAATCCTTCATTACTCCTTGATTTTGCATGCCTTATGGATGTTTGCATGGAGTTTGGATTCTTCTTGAAGAGCTTACTCTATTATTTCATGCTTTTCCATGATGGATTGATGTTCCTCCAATTTTTTATGTGCTTCCATTCCGCCCTACCCTAGAGAGGGTAATCTTTTTCCTACTCCTTTAAGTCCCACTTGGTCCTTTTTAGATTTTCCTCCTAGACAAAGAAAGTGGACCCACACATCAACGCCTTCCAGGTTTGTACAACCAAATCCCAAAATCCGGGCTCTTGGATCCACAAGGGGTAGAAACAAAAGGGAATAGGACCGAGATTTGATTTCTCCTTGGAGATAAGGGAAATTGGCTTGTGATTTGAGACCCCAAAGAGAATAATTCGAGAGTCTACTTATATCCCTTGTAAAACATAGGAACTATGAACTAAAAGCTTGTTCATCCTTGTCGTGATATGCCCCAATCCTACTCACTTGTTAGTCCATGTAAATGAACCTTTAGATGGTTTAATGTCCAAGAGATCCCAATCCGAAATGAGGTCCTCCACTAATTTCCTTAGCGGATCTCTCACCAAAGAGTCTCCCTTTTTCTCTCTTTGATGAAGAATGATGTTTAAATATCTAGAAACAATGATGTTCTCTAGATCATGCTTATTTTTAAAGTTATGTAGGGTCATCCAACATTCTCTCTTTTGTGAAAATATAGTCGAGGCATATAGATTAAAAATGATTGCCTATTTTTGAGATTGGAGATCATGAAGGAGGAAGGTAAAAATATAGTGTTGGGAGCTAAAAGAATGAATAAGATTGAATTTGGAGGAATCCCATAGACTGTCGATGCCTCTTGATGCTCCCCTTGAATTAACTTCTTGTCCATATCTTCGCTCCCATAAATTTTGGCATATGGTTAGAAGCACTTATTCTTCTAACTTTGTCTCTTGGATTAGAAGAATGTATGGATTTGCAATTCGTATAATATCACTAGTTGCTTCATGTTTAGACCTACTGCCCATTCCTATGATGTTCTACGAGACTAGATTCATTATTTGTATGATGAGTTCAGTTGGGCCCCTTTTGGCCCATGATTTTGAGGCTTGTGCTTCCCTACATTCCTACTGCTTCTAGAGATGACCTTCTCAATTGTGGGTTGGAAAGCCAAAATTTTCTCTTGCCTAGCTTCTTCCTTACTTTTCTCTTTTTCGACCTTCTTCCTTTATTCCTGGGGTTTTCCTTAGCCACTTCTCCTTCCTCTTTTGAAGACTCTTCTTGAGCTTCTAAAGTAGGTTCCTTGTCCTACAAATGAGCCTCTAATGGATATGGAATTATACGAGTTTCCTTGAGGATCTAGAAATCCTCTAACAAGATGGATTCTTGAATCGACCCTCCCTACGGGGAAGGCACTAGTTCCTTTACAGGTTCTTCAAAGAGACCCTCTTCAACATTGTTACTAAGAGCATGGAATGTATTTCCTTTAAGTTTATTTGGATTCCTTGAAGAGGAGGCTCTTGGATTTTCCTTTTTTGGCCCAGTCTAGCTTGATTTATCCTTGTTAGATCCATTTTCTTTTCTAACAACATCCACTTCTCCATTGGGGCTTGATCCACTGAGGGTTTCATATTGAGCTTGCAGTCTCAGGAAAAGTGCCCATATTCATGGTAGATGCAACACTTCAACATGAGTTGCTCATAATCCAATTGTTGAATATGAGGCCAATCATCCACAGTTAGGGTTATGGGTTCCAAAAGGCCAACTTCAAGATCCACCTCGACGCAAATTCTAGCATAGGAGCACTGATCTCTGGGGTCTTCCCTATCAATGAATTTTCCTAGGGAATTTCCATTAGCCTTGAGGGAATCATTACTCCAAAAATCAATGGGAATATGAGGAAGTTTGACCCAAACATGTATAGCCTTGGGGATGTCCTTGGAGGGATTGAAGCCCAGAATCCATTTCTTTAGGTAAAGGCCCTGATAAACCATACAACAAGGTTGATTTCTTAACGTTAAATCCTTCCCGTCCTTCAATATGCAACCGAACACAAAAAAAACCCTTACATACAAAGTAAGAAGTAACTCCTTGAGTGACCCGAATTTATGTGGGAAAGAAATGAAATAATAGAGATAGCTTCATAAACGCAAACATTTTTCAAAGATAACAGAGATACAGTAAACACATATTTTATTTAAATGGAGGAAATAGAACAAACTGTAATACAATTGCCAGAATGGTGGTAGTTGTCTCTGAGAAGAGATGTGACTGCTACGCTCATCCGTGCAAATATGAATACAAAATGAGGCCAAAGGAGCCTAATTATAACAAGGACAAGGGCGAGAACCCAAAAATTCCAAAACATAACCCTAGAATATGAATCATCATAAAGTTTGCGGCCCCAAGGTGGTAAGTTGAACAGTCAACTTCTCGGGTTCATAACTTTTGCATACGATCTCCGATTTGGGTGCTCGATAGCTCATTGGAAATATCTATCCGAGACTTACAACTTTTGACTATGGCCAAATGCATGTTAGTCAAGACCTTTTGGCCACCCAACTTGCAAAAAAACATCGTTTAAGGCCTCAAAACAGCCCCGAAAGTTTGGGACCCGAAAAAATGTAGAAAAATAACTAGGAAACTGCCACAATGGACAATTGTTTTGAGCCAGTGGAATAGGTGGGTGGCCATCAATATCCATTTGGATCAATCCTCCATCCTTAGGAAGCAATGGTCTCCATTGCGTCGAATCCCATATCACATCTCGAACTATGTGTTGAGTTGATCTCATGGTGCGACATTTGCTAAAGTGAAGAGGTTGCTTTTCTTTGGCATCCTGAGAGGGCTGTAATTGTTGCGTGGATGATTTGTTTTTGGAGGAGCACCTTGATTGCATGGCCTTGCATTGTAGAGGTACTTGAATGGATGAGGAAACAATGCCTCTATTTTCTTCTTGTGTCTGATGAGCATAGATACCCTGTGCTGAGGGTGTGGAGGTAATCTGATGTTATCCTTCATACACAATTGTGAAGAGGAATAATTTTATGATGTGGGAGCTTATCTTCCTACCTTGTGATACTGTGTTAGGTGCAACTGTATTTGGTATCCAATAGAGTTTTTGTCCCAAAGTAACAATGACACTGCGAGGCCGTGACTCATATACATCATGACGCTTCCACATATATGATTGTCCTAAAAGAACATCACAGACTTCAAGTGGGGCCACATCACATGGTAGCTCGTCTTTGAAATTCTTGATGCCATATGGTAGGAGGCATTGTTGAGTAATGTGGATACCTCATCCTTGGATTAGCCAAATGATGTTGTAGGGTTGCGGGTGTGGTGTTGTCGGAAGCTCCAATCTCTTCATGACTTCTATTGAGATCAAGTTCTTTTGGATGCCATTGTCAACAAAGAAATGTAGTGGGATTCCCCTCACCCACATCTATGAGTGGAAGAGGCGCTTCTCTACCTCTGACTCTTCAGGATCCTCTATTTGAATATGTGCGGTAGCAACAGTGGCAGTGGGGTCTGAATCAATGATCTGCCTCCCATTGTCTACGGCTATGGCATTGGGTTCGGAATCGGAATCAGGATCTGATTCTGAATATTTGATCTCAGCCACTAATGACTATTTTGAGTGACATTCATCAGTGTTGTGCTAAGGGCTTTTATGAAATTCGCACCACTTCCTGGTGTCCTTCTTTGTATTTTTATCCCCCTTTTTTGCGTGTGGTAGGGACTGGTTATCCTTTTCTTTTCCTGTGTTTTGCGGGCCAGGGTTTCCCTTGCCTTGCTTCTGCAGTGGATTTGCAGCTCCAGAGTCTCACTTGTTCTATTGTTGAAATTTCTCCTTGATTTTGACAGCATACCGATAGGTAGATCCAAGTGAAGAAATGTCGAGGAATTCCATCTTAATTCGGATGTACCGATGTAGACCATTGCAATATTTCAGAATCAGGTGTCGCTCAGAGTCCTTGATACACAGCTTTGTGTGCAAGGTATGAAAGTTGTTGGTGTACTCCGACACCATCTGGTCTCTCTCTTGACGCATAATGGTCCATTTGGTGTACTAGTCATCATAGTTTCCCATGGGGTGATACTACGAAAGAGCTCCAAGTGGGATTTGTCTCAAACAGTTCAGACTCATCTGATGAGTTTTGCTCCCAATAAGTATCCCACCAATTTTTGACATGGGGGATGGCCTTGAGGAGCGAAAAGGTGATCTTTTCCCTATCGAAAAATTTGTGGACAAAGAAATACCCTTATAGAACATTCAACCACTAATCTAAGGCATCAACATCGATTTCTCCTTCAAATAAAGGAATATCAAAGTTAACTTGTACCTTGAATGGGGTTTCATCTCTAGAACGCTTGCTCGTTGAAGGTGAATTCGTCATTGCCGGCATTCGTAGAAGGATTTGGGCAAAACTATCCATCATCTTGTTCCTCTATCACACGAGGGCTTCCTCGAGCAACGATTTGATAGGATCTCCTACTCCTTCATCTCTCTTTTCTTTCACCATGGGAGGTTTTTTGGGATGCTGAGAGTGATCAAGTGAAACTAGTTCGAGACCAAACTCTCTATACCCAGACCTCGTCAGGGGCATGTGCCGAGAAACAATCAAAGAGCATATTGCTCTGATAACAGTGATCTGGATTTATGTGGGAACGAAATCAAATAACATAGATAACATCATAAACACAGATATTTTTCAAAGATAATAGAGATACAGTACACACATATTCTATTAAATGGTGGAAATAGAATAGACTGTAATACAATTTCTATAATGGTGGTAGCTGTCTCTGAGAAGAGATGTGGCTGCAATGCTCATTCGTTCAAATTTGAATACAAAATGAGGCCAAATGGGGCCTATTTATAATGAGGATGAGGGAGAGAACCCCAAAAGTCCAAAACATAACCCTGGAAGATGAATCATCATAAAGTTTGCGGCCCCAAGGTGGTAAGTTGAACAGTCAACTTCCCAGGGTCATAACTTTTACATACGATCTCTGATTTCAGCGCTCGATAGCTCGTTCAAAAGATCTATCTGATATTTACAACTTCGACTATGCCCAAATGCATGTTGATGACATCTATTTGGCCACCTAAATTTCTAAAAAACATCATTTAGGGCCTCAAAACAACCCCTAAAGTTTGGGACCCAAAAAACTGTAGAAAAATAACTAGGAAACTGCCACAATGGACAATTGCTTTGAGCTAGTGGAATAGGTGGGTGGCCACTGATATGCATCTGGATCATTGAGAAATTAATGGTCTCCAATTCCTTTGGACCCATGCCTCCATTTTTTTGCGAGAGGGCCATTATCCATTGAATTGATCGACCAAACCCTTGTTTGCAAAAGATAAAGCTTCCTTGCAAGGTTGATCCGACTGGAGGAAAATCATCAGGATCAAATCCAATTTTTTTACGAAATAAGACAAAGTCGAGGAGGATAGCTTCTTACCCTAAGCTATAATAAGCTACTTGAAAGATAAAATTTCTAGTGATGGGGAAAAGAGGTCTTCTGAGCCCACCGCCTCTACCATTGATTGGCCTAACTTTGACAACCCATATGCCACAGGCTACGATCTTCCCACCATAATCGCTTGGCTAATTTGTAGAATCAATTTGAAACCAGACTGATAGAACCCTGGCCTCTGATTTCTTCATTTCCTCGATGTTATTGGTGTAAAGTTGTATTGAGCATCTTCTATTTTGTATGATTATTACTTTAATAATAATAATAATAATAATCTTCACAACCTACCACTATCTTTTTTTAAGTTTTTGGAACAAGGGATCTTCTCTATGTAGGGATTGAGATTTGACTATTAAAGTTTATATGGTAGTGTACATACCTTACCCTCCTATAGATTTGAACCTGGAATATTTTAGGATGAAATACATGTTCTTTACCATTAACCCTACTCAAGCTCTTATACTATAGAGAATATGGGTTTAGCAATTAAGAACATGTGTTTCTCCTTAGAGGTCATAGGTTCAAATATGGAAGAAGTAGGGTATGCACACCTTTGTAGACTTTATCGATTATATCTATGTGTAAAAGAAAATCCTTTATCCCATAAACAAAAGAGTCTCATATACCAAATTAATGTATAACTTAACTACAACCTTAAAAATAAATTATTAATATTATATATTTCATTTAATTAAAATTTATTTAATAATAAGTAAACAACTTTAATGTTTATTTTAATATTAAAAAAAACATGCCTTTTAATATATGTAGAAGTTAAAAACTATACATGTAATGACAATCAATATTTTATTATTAAAACAATAGCCACCTCATGGCAATGTCCCGACATTGTGATTTTTGATTTGTTGTTATACGAAATAGAAGCTATAAATACAATAACATACATATATAGTAGTTAATCAACTTATAAATATTTATAAAATTTAAAGAAAGCTTAAAATTTAAAAACATTTTTCAGTCATATTTAAAAAAAAAAAAATTAAGATTATAAAAATTAAATTTAAATAATATAATTTCATTATTTTATATTTTATTTATTTTTAAAAACAGCATGATATATATTTCTATTTATTATTTATATACCTAGCTATTACAAGTCCTCACGAGGATTCTTGCAATTTTAACTTATAAAATCCACTTATTTAATGAACATAGCCTTCCAAGAGATATGTGGCAATTTACCTTGTTTTGGAGAACTTTTATTTTTAAAATAATTTATTTTTGTGAGGATTCCTTTACGAACCATATAAAAATGGTCATTTCAATGAATTTAAACAAAAAAAAATATTATTAATTAGAAAATTTCAAAAAAAAATTTAATTTTTTAAAGATTAATTTTAATATATAACAAGATTTATTAGCAGAGTTATATATTTCTTGTCTTTAGGTTTGAAAGGTTGAAGATGTGAAAGATTGGTTTATGGAAAATTAAAAATGGTCGTCAAATAGATGCACTTATTGTGACAAGGTTTAAAGTGACATGGTTTTTTTATACCGTGTAAAACTAATGTGAAATTAATGTCAACCAATATCAAACGAGGCAAAGGTCTTTTCCATTAGAATTTTATATAGTTTGAAAGAGCCATCAGTGAACTATGGAATGTTTGAAGAAATTAAGAAATAAATCAAACAACAACCGGATTAAGTGCTTGGCATGAGTTTTCTGCCCTTAGTCAATTATTAAGAAATAGATAAAACAACAAGAAGAATGCTTGATATAATTCAATTATCAATTATTTGAAGTAGTCAATGAGTTTTCTACCCGATAAAACGACAACCAGATTGAATACTTGGCATGTGTTTTACGCCCTTATATAGAAAAAACATTTTTATATTCCCAGATCAATGTTTTTATTTCCTTTATTTCTTCTTATGAGTTACTTGTGCCAATTTCGATCATTTTAGGATTCTCGGGAGAACCAAAGTTTACTTCTGTATACTTGTCGCCTTATCCATTTCTTTCATTTGTCATTTCTGTCAAATGTTTCTTCGAGAGGCACAGGGCTGGCTAGAATCTTAATTTCCTTTGGACTTTATGTATACCCTTCTTTTCTTGTATCAATTTGATTATCGACAAATTAGTGAATGGTAACAATGAAAAACTAAAAAATATAGTAAATAAGATTGGAAAGTAATAGCATGCACTAATCATAAAGGGAAAATCTAAAGACTACCTAGATAGTAACAATAAAAAAAACAAAAATAGAGAATAAAAAATATTGGGAAGAACTATAAGCAAAATATGTTATTTCTATCACCCGATGAATTTAGAGATATTGTGAAATTTTCACATAAGGAACTAATACTTAAGTAAGAGCCAATAAACTAGTTAATGCAAGCACGCCTTCTCATTATATGCCAGCCTGCAACCAACTTATACATGCTAATGCCTCTTGGTTAATTCACATGAATAAATCTAAAAAATAGACAAAGCACGTAACTTCGAGGACTTTCGAACAAATAAATTGCACAACGTTTTAACATTCGTGAAGTCGAAGGATGATAGATTGTAAAAGACTTTAAGATTCCATTACTGACCATGATGTCCTGGCCCTTGTTCACGAGGGTTTCATTTGTAGGGTGATAGATTCTGTGGAGCCTGCTTATATCTGGAATAATTCTGGTGCGTCTCTTCACCATATCTGGAATAATTGTTCTTAATGTTTTAAATCAATAAGCTCAACTCATAAAAAAAAATATTTTAGTTATTATGAATAAAACAATGGAAATATATTTTTAATAATAATATAAATACTAAATAATATTAAATTTTTAATTAATTTAAAAATATTTTTTAAATATAATCAATAATATTACAATAAATATAAATAAAGTTTTTAAAATTAATGTTTTTAAACAAAATAAATAAAGTTTTCTAAATCAATGTTTTGAAAAGTTTTAGATTTTATGTTTTTGAAAACTAAATGTTTAGATTTATTTTTAGACATTATATAAATAAAAATAGTATATATTTTATTAGTCCCTGCTCCGCACGGATTATAGAGATCGATTAGTCGCCGAAGTCCATTGACCAATATTTTGTTAAAAGAATTTAACAAATGTTTATTAAAGTTTTTTCAAATTTGTATTATTAAAATGAATTTGCTGAAAATCAAAAATAATTTTGTAATTTTTCAAAATTATTTTAACTGTTTTTTGATTGGTGCAGTGCAAAGATTTGACAAATTTTCCCTGCTGTGCAAATTATTTATTGAATTATAAAAATAAATTAAAAATATAAAATTAAACAAAAAATTAGAACTTGCCACGTACCCTCATTCATTTAATATATATGTGACAAGTTAACATGGCATTGATCATGCATTTAATTCATTTAATGCATTAATATAATATATCAGTAGATTTAACATCAAATATTTTTTAAAATCCCAGTTTTGTACTAGTTAATCGAGATACGAATAAATGTTGATGTGGTGTACAAGTACAAACAAGCTGGTGGAAGCTGACGGTGCGAAGCATGCAGTATGTAGATGGCTACAGAAGCGATGGGATGGATGCAACGAGGCCAGTCGGGTCTTGAGCAACAGGTTGAGTCACTGTATCTGCACAAGTAAACAAAATTTAGTATACATACTGAGAATTATAAATGGTTGCAATGCCTATTTTATACGCTAGCTCATGTTATATTATTTGTGAATAGAAGAAGCAACAAGAATCCTATTTTACAAGGCAATCTTATAGAGTAGAGTATTGTATTGCAGATAATTGAACTAATGAGACTGTTTTGTTTGGAGCTACCGTATGGACTTACTAACAACCCACAGTAATATTGTGAATTTGAAAAATGTGCACAAAGATAGGATCAAATATATGCATAGCCAAAGACCCATAAAAAAAATCTTAATTAATAAATATGCAATAAATATTAGAGATAAGGTAATAAATATGCAATTTTTGCAAATCATTGCAAATTTCATGGGCTGTGCACATCGAAATATGTGTATAGTTTTAGTATTGTGCACTATTGCATATCTCCAACCTTACCAATATCGTATCCTGCATCAACAAATATTGGAATTTTTTTAATCTTCCAACAACAAGTAATAAATGTATCCCCTACTTACAAAGATTTTTTTGAATTTTCTTGAAATATGCAAAGCAACAAGCAAATATACAACATCTCTTTGAATTTCCTTGAATATGCAAGGTCCAACCGACCGAAGATCATATCTGTCAGCAATAAATGTTAATCGTATCTATTAGAATTTTCTTGAATTTGTATTTTTTTGGGGATGTGTGTAGCATTTATGAATGTTTATTGCCATGCGATTATTGTCTAGATACGGTGGCAGAGGAAGATGAAGGTGCTAGAAGGAGAGAAGTTACAGACAGTGAAGGTTTTCAATCATTTTTCGCTGTGAAGCAAGAGAGTTTTATTAGCTGTTTACTTTGGGTGTGAAGCTGGAGTAACAAGAACCGTAACGAGAACCACTTTGATTCTGAAGGGTGAAGGGTCTGAAGAAGGAGTGACAAGCGTGACTTTGATTATGAAGCAAACTTGACTTTGATTGTGAAGCAAGCCTGGGATCGACTCAGTTCTGCGCTAAAGAATTTTCAGTTTCGCCGTTCCTGTGCCATCTTGGAGCAAGAAAGTGCGGTCCTGGAGCAAGCAAGAAAACTATTCGCCTGTGCATTAGAGGTAAGCCTCAGAACAGTAAATATGTGACATTTATATTGATAGTCTTCGTAATGTTTAATTTTTTGTATCGTAAATAAAAACCAATATTCCAAAAATCATTGTGACTTCCACGTTCTCATATTCATATACTTATATTCTGCAAGATATAACTCTGTATATTGATTTTCTGTTGTAATTTGTCTGTGTCCATACTCTTATATGTTCATTGACCTTATAAGTGTATATATATTAAATTCTTATGGGGGTTGAACATACAGACAATAAACACTTTTAAGGTAAATATATGATCGTCAGATTACTAGCACGAAATTACTTGGATTTTTTTGACGAAATTAGTTAGGAGTTTACCTCTAGTTATCATACGCAGGTCACTTGCTGAACCTTGGTCCAGTTCGACTGTGGATATCCTAGTTTATCCTTGTAACTACAGCAGATTTCAAACAAAGGAAGGTGACGATTATAGCTGACAAAGCCCCTAAATGATCAACCCAGATATACAACCCTTTTACCCCTTAATGTTTTAAAAGTGAACGGAAATCCTTTTCTACTAGGCTCACAATTCAGTGCTTAAAAGATATGTAAAAGTGGCGATGTCAAGAAAAAAAGCCCAGCTTTGTTCATTGGCATTTGACTAAAATAAACTTCAAGTACCAATTTGAACAATCCTTCTTGAATTTCAACACAAGTTCAGACTTTAAGACATCATAAATCCTGAGTTGGAAAGGAACTTTATTGTTGTTCCAATTTCATGCAATAGTTCCTGCAGTATACAGGCACCAAACTTTATTGATCTACTTGCTCTGTGCAAAGTCGGGTTATAAAATGATTCCATGATAACCAAACTTGTGACAGTCGAAACCAAATGAACAGCTAGAACTGAAATAGGTTCAATTGAGACAAAAGAACAGATCTGAATCTTCAAAATAATTAATGTAAATTCAGAAAAATGAAATCAAACAGAAATAGAAAAAACTTAAACATTTCAAAGTGTTTAAGTGTTGTGCTAAAATTGAAATTGAAACATAGATAGAGAACTTACAGAATCCTTTGGTCGAACAATTCTCCAACTGAAAATGCAACAAAAAAATCAGCTTAGCAACCAGGCCTCTCTATTAATATATACCACGGCATACTCCACTTACCACATCATACTCCACTTGCTATGGCCAGTCGTCCATGCGGTCTTCCACCTGTTGTGAAGATCCCTTATCGCTGGTCATCCATGCGGTTTGCCACCTGTTGTGAAGATCCCTTATCGCCGGCCGTCCATGCGGTCTGCCACCTGTTGTGAAGATCCTTGATCAACGTTTTAGAACAATAATACGAGTAAATCACTATATTAAAAGGATTTAGAAGTTAATATTTTAACAAATATTTTAAAAATAATATTTAATGAATTTTAATATGAAACCTAAAATGGCCATTACATACTTTAACAAAAGTTCTCTAAAATTTATATACAGGCGTCTATGTTATTACACTCCACAGTTCTTCAATCCTAGTTTATCCTTGTAACTACAACAGATTTCAAGCAAAGGAAGGTGACGATTATAGCTGACAAAGCCCCTAAACGATCAACCTAGATATACAACCCTTTTACTCCTTAATGTTTTAAAAGTGAACGGAAATCCTTTTCTACTAGGCTCACAATTCAGTGCTTAAAAGATATGTAAAAGTGGCGCTGTC